>CM076414.1:22594485-23111007 GCA_038363315.1 Mugilogobius chulae
TTAGAGAAATCAAAGCAACATGTATGAGCGGCAAAACCTTTTCACTCTTAAAACCGTTTTACATTGAACAAAATTATTTTCTTTCACTAGCAGTGTAGGTTTTATTATTTGTTTTTGTCTATTAGTCTAAATAGTATTGTGAGGATGCTTGTGAAAAACGTTGTTGCAAGGAAGCAAGAAGACATTCAAAATCTTTGAAATTCGAGAAGCATCCCACAAACCTACAAACACTGTAACAAATTTCTTGTATTGCATCAGCAAACTTAAACTATATTTATGTGGAAGTGATTCAATCTTAATTTTAGATCAGAAAACCAATCTAATAACAATCTCAGAAAAAACACAATTATATAGTTAGCCACACTTTCCCAATCCCCGGTGTATTCCTGTGCATAACTACACAACAAACAAAGTACAGATGACACAAATGCCATTATATTTCCTTGATAAATGAAAACTGAATGTCCCCCTCTCCTGTGTGTCTATAGGTGGACTCGAGTGGTCAGCCGGTGCACCCGTACATGGACTCCTCTCACGCTGGTTCTCGCTCGCTGCCAAACTCCTCGTCTGAGATCTGTCTGCGGAGTCAGGAGGAGCAGCTGGAGGCGCGCGCCATGAGGAAACACAGCTCCATGACCCGCCTGTCCCGGGACGACGGAGATGTGCACTTCTACGGGACCCCCAGGCGCGCCGTGGACAGCTGTGTGCAGACGGATGATGAGGACACAGAGGAGAGGTAGGAAGGGATCTGTAAAAAAAGAAAAGAAAAAGACACAAGCGCGGTATTATGCTGCCTTTTTACAAATACTCACTTTTTAATTGGATTAAAACAATAAAATCAAATAAACTTTTTCTATTGGCTGTAGAGGGAATTAGCGAAGAGGAGATAAACAAACATAGCTCCTATCTGACTGGCATACACAAGTTTAAATGAAGTCTAGTGACAATTTGTGGGCTTAAATCATCACTACTTATGATGCTGGAAAAACTGAATATTTACGTATAACAAAGTGTTTTCTGAAGCTCAGAGTGGAAAAGATCTTTTATGTTGGAAGGAACTTTTTCCGGACTGCCGGAACGCTCTGGAGCCCTTTTTGGTGAAGTTGTGGAAACAAGACACAACAAACAGGAAACCAAGTGGGCGCATGTGAAGTGCATCCGGTGGTTTTCAAATAAAATCCCTATTAAGCTACTACTAATATTACAAATACGTCAAAATGCATATACAGACATATACACGACTATTACAAGGATGTGAGTGGCCCCAGGACCCAGACAGATCTGGATCTGGACTGTACCAGTGTAAGAATGATTTGAAAGCACCATCTTTTCTAAAAATAAAAGTTCTGTTTAAATAGTTATTTAGCATGAATATTTGGTTCAGTGCACTCATATTTGATAATTAAACAATTACTAATAGAATTAAAAATGTTTAAACATTTTCTTCATATCGTCTGAATATCATAATCCAGATATGCCAAAGAATCATTGAGATATTGTTTTTGTTAATATTGCCCAGGCCTACTCCATATGGATTCTTAAAATTTTGTGCAAATCCAGATATTGCTTTTCTATTTGTCCACGCACTGCTCAAACAAATCATGAATTATAAGTCTTGGCATTTTTGGTATGTGCTAGGAGCAACAGACCAATATTGTTGTTGTAGAGGCTTTCCTTGGACTCTCAAACCATTACTGTTTAATGTTCCACCAGATTTTCTCATTTTCAAAGAGACTGAGCTCAGACTCCGAGTTGTGTGTTAATGTTAAAGGCCTGGGGCAGTTTTATTCAACAGAAACGACTTCTGAGAAGATTTTCCACTCACAAAATCCCACTGGCTCTGTTGCTAATAAATTATACTTTTACTACATGATTCAGAGCAGTTTGTATTGATTTGTTCTCACATGAGACACTCGCTGAAATCTAATCCTTCACACACAGTCTAATGCATGTTCATTTCACTGGGCTCAGTAACAGCTTCAGGCGTCGAAGCAGGATAGTAACATGTATTGCAATTAGAAAACCAGTGTATGTCAGCAAAAGGTTTTAATGAGGATTAGACAACTCTCATTACCAGATTAATTAGGTACACAGTATAGTTGATCAATGCTCTTTACCAAGTTCACGTTACGACCAAAACCCTTAGACTAATTCGCAAGTTTTGTATTTGGAATAGAAATCAAATATTAACACTTACACGCCAGGGTTTAGTTGATTTGCAGTCCAGTAGAGACTTAACTTGATCCTGGAGAGTCCAAACTAATGTCTTTCAGTGTTCTTTTATGCAATCACAGGTAGTTGAATCATGAATTTGACAAACTAGTGAAATTTACAAAAAACTGAAAAATCTGGAGTCTAAAGACATAAATGGAATGACTTGCTACAGAATTGCTTTACTTTGGTTCCTAAAGGGTTAATGTAGGTGGTAGAAATGGGGCAGTTTTTGAAATAGTATTGAATGGTTTGATACTGGTTGTTTGATTTGACTGCGGTGTTGGGTTTGATCTTCACTGTGTTTGTTCATTTTTGTGCTCATGAAAGGGTTATTTTTGCCGTCCTTTCAAAATCAGAAGAAGATTTTTATGGTTGAATTAAATATTGAGTAAGTATTTAAGTGACAAAAGCTTTGTGTTGACATTGTACATTGTCTACTATCTAATGATATTATATTATTTACATTACTACTTTGTGCTTGTACTTAAAGCTGCTAGTTTTTGTTCTCTAAAAACTACACAGCATTTTAAACTGTTTGCAACTCTTCAATTGCATTCCTCACTTTGTCACATCAAGAAAGCCTCTTATTATTTACTACAAGGAGTCCTTTTACAGTTTCATAACAAGTTTGATATGCTAACAACAACTAGCATGTTAATGGCACACAGACAGGATTTCAGAGAACAAAACACAATAATCAGTTGCAAAATATTTTGACCTAAGCATAACTTAGCTTTTTGCCAGGGCATCTAAAATGTTCTACCACTCGTAAGCTATTAGCCAGCTATTATTTCGTCTCATTAGGACACATATTCATTACGTTTTGACCACAAAAAGCTGATGAATTTATAGGACTGCAAATTGAATTGTGCAAACTTCCGTGGTGGTAGAAGTCTGATAAAACATGAGGCTTTTGTCCTGAGAAAAAATTTGTACTATAGTATTTTTGCTCACAGAATGCAGCGTGAGAATGAAGCTGATTTGATGTGTTCGAGAGGGAGCAGTGGTGATGGGGAGAGCAGAGGGCTGGGGCACACTATAATTTGGGGCTCAGAACAATTAAAATACTGGTGATGATATGTACTACATTTAGTACAAAATTATGCATAACTTAAAATTAATGGATAAAAACAATATAGATATTGTGTCTATTTTCTTCATAAATTCAAACATTGCCTTGCCTTCAACACTAATAAATACGGTCCATATAAATTGAAATTAAATCTTGCTTAGGGCACCAAAAGGGCTAGGACCGGCCTTGTTATTTGTACTAGAGTAAACTGTGCTACATAGAAAACATAAAGTATAGAAATAATGGTTTTACTTGAATGAAGTATGGCTATTTTAATCAACATACCCAGAGTAAGGCCTTCTACCTCAATCACCAGTATTTTGAGATACAACTCTTCATCTGTTGTAACAGGTACATGATGCGCCCTCGAAGTCGCAGACGTGGACGTAGTGTGGACTGCTCCGTTCAGACCGATGACGACGAGGACAAGGTTGAGACAGAGCACCCGGTTCGGAGAAGGCGTTCCCGGTATTCCCGCCACGCAGAAACAACTGGCACCACCCCCTCCACCGCCACCGTGGTCCCAACCGAAGCCAAAGTTGACAAGACTGTCTCCTCCAGCATCGCCATCCAAACCATCCGCGAAATGTCCTGCCAAACTGAAGTCGAACATTTGGGAAGGGTCTCTCCGGCTATTCACGTTACTGTCCCCGATCCGAACAAAGTCGAGATAGTTCATTACATCTCCGGACCTGAGAGAACGCAGAAAGGACAATCTTTAGCTTGTCAAACAGACCCAGAGGCGCAATCACAAGGGGTTGTGGCACCTCAGCTAAGTGTCCCGACTACTGTTAGCCCGTACTCGACGTCGACAAGCAGTGGAACTCAGCAATCCAGTGAAATTTTGAGCCAAAGACAGCAGCAGCAGATAGCGGCTAACGCTGCTAAATTCGAAAGACGTAGACCCGATCCTTTGGACATCAACTACCAACCACACAACCACATCCACAACGAGTCCATTTCAAGTATAATCCGACAGCAGCAAAGCGCACCCAAATCACCACAAGTCCTGTACTCGCCAGTATCTCCAGTCTCGCCTCATCGACTTTTGGAGACGTCCTTATCCAGCGAGAGATTGAACAAAGCCCATGTGACGCCTCAGCAGAAATCATACACGGCAGAGTCACCCCAGCGACACCCATCGGTTCCGAGGCCCATCAAGAGCACCCAGAGGTCAATGTCTGACCCTAAACCCTGAGCCCAACCACAGACGAGCACACCAAGGCCGACTGGCTCTCTACCAGCAGCAGGCGCTACAGAACCAGGTAACCACAATCAAACTAGAACAGACGACAGGGCTGTTTGAAGTAATAAGGTATTTTATTCATCTTGTCACCTTCTATGACATTGGTGTAGAGCTAATGATAATAGTAAGATGAAGAAAGTGAAAGTAAAAGTGTAGGTTTGCCAGTTTGATGCTTTGGAAGAAAAAAAAAAACATGACCAGATCTTAAGAGCATTTGGTCCATATTAGTCCAGTTGTGAATGCTCCCGAAATTCTTGTACAGACCAAACAGCTGGTTATTTGGTTCTGAAAAATGGCAATCTCAGTTCAGACCGGCAAGTTTGGACTTTACACCAAATTCAAGAGTGAAAGGCATTTAAACGTGCACATGTGATAATAAACTTCATTTTTAGGCGGTACTTCCATCACTGTCGTCTGCTTTTAATCCAATCATAACTAGTATGACAGATGCTACACCCACCTAACTCTGCTTCAGATTGGTTACTTTTTAATTCTTGTCTTCATTTTATTACCTCCACATTTAGAGACATACTCCCAATTTGATGTACAAGGGAACGTTTAAAAAGTCCAACATTGAAAATTTTGTATGAAACCAAACTCTGGGACCAAACCAAAGTAAAAGAACACCTCTGAAAGTTTAATCTTGGTGCAGGTGCTTCATGTAGCTTAAATGTTAACAAAATATTGCAGTATCTTTCACAGATTGGTACTTACTACAATGTGAAACTGTCTTGGCATAGAATAGTTAATAGATGGATTAGGTTGTGCACAGTTTTATGCAATGGGCACTGAAAACTGAAAGCAAAATCGATTCATGAAAACGACTTAAAAGCCCATTTTGCTACTCTTAGTTTTGTTTGTTTTACATGGACAACAATTGGACACACTTTCAGATACAGCGAAATGCCTTTCATGAACTCAAACAATAAATGTCCTGGTCTTTGCATTAGCTTTCCTGTTAATTACAATCTTTGGAGAAATGCTGTCAAGTGGCACTTACTTCACACATTACTTGGAATGAATAGCTCCTTTACAGCTGAGAGAAAGTGCTGACCATAACAATAAAACTCCAAATGTATAAGAAGTGGCACTTAACCACACATCATTCATGAGCTCTTGGCGATTTACAACATCATGCTATAGGAAGGTTGTTTTAGCTAATGAGAAGCAACAGGGTCATACAGTACATGAGATGGCCAGTTTATGTAAGATTGTGTGCACAGTAATGTCTCAGAAATTCAAAATAAATTGCTGATTTCAGATCTTAGATGGTTAGTTTAAAAATTCCGTTGTTGTTTCAGTGTTTTGTATTGTAAAAAACTAACTTTTTAACAAAATACTTAAAGGCACTATACCCAATTTTTTTTTTTTTTTACAATAAAATTACTTAAAATAAATTTCTTCCAAAGATCTCTTGTAAATGTATCTAGTCACATGAAACTCCCCTGCACTACGTCTAACGATCTCCTGTTTGTTCACCAAAATCCACAAAGTTCGTTGTTGTTAGCTTTGTGGCTAACTCTTGTTAGCTTTGTGGCTAACTCTTGTTAGCTTTGTGGCTAACTCTTGTTAGCATATCCAGCATGTCTTACTAACAACTAACAACTGTGAAAAAAACATCTCGGAGGCTTAGAATGCGATAGCAAAGCACGTGGACTGATGTACAAAGTTTAAAATAATTTTTTTGTTGGTGTACATTTTAAAGGAAGCAAAAATTGGGTATAGCACCTTTAAAACTGAATAAAAAATTCTCACATAGCATACGGTATAATGCATATTCTAATAATACTGTCTTTTATTGCATTACTTTTGAAAATATTTGCATTCTCAACAACAACAATTGTAATTACCAGAAAAAATTCCATCATTAAAAATGTATATCCAAAGACTTATGATGTTTTGACTAGCACAGAACCCTTGACTAATGCTTCTTATGAAGTTTGGATATTGGAACGTAATTTTTAATTATTCATAAGCTCTCCAATCTCACATAATGGTTTTTGCCTTGTCGCTACTCCGAGTGAGTTCAGGCTACATCACAAAAACAACAGCCAGTGTGAAATGATACAAAGCAGTTTTAATTTGTTTTCTTTATAAGTCAATATTCATTCACAGTGGCTATTGTGTGACTTATAATGAGTCACATTTTTGCTGATTGCTTATTGAGTGGTTTTGCCATTTCATTTTGATTTACTAAAGTGTTAAAAGAACAATTTGCCCATCTACCTACGCACAATTTTAAAACTCCCACAGCAAGGGATTAAATTGGATTGGCTAAAAAAGATTATACAGCCCTGCTTTCATGTCAAAATGAGCATGAATGCTGAGTTCAAGTTTTAGAATCTTTTTAAATATGTCACGAATCTGCATCTTGAAATATTTGAAATTACAGCCTCAATACGTAAACAAAAAATGTAAAATGTATTAAAAATATAACTAACTTTGGTAATGGATACTATCTGTGAGTGAATATAATGACAAAGAGAGAGTAGCCATTGTAACCTATAGCAACAAATCTCTCTCAACAAAACCCCTCTCTAGTCATTGTAATTACTCAATGGATGAACACTGTTGAAATAATATTTAAATTATAATAAATAAATAACAAACTTTGAACTAATACTAATATGTGTCTGTGACTGTCATGTGTTGTACGTCTGCTAACACAAACTCCACTCTTGTTCCCTGTGTCTCGTCTGTGTCTGTACGTTGTCTTGTCCTTTCTGTTCTTTGACCTCTTTATCTTTTTGAGTTTTCCTCTCTTCCTCCTTTCCCATACTCCCCTTTCACTGCCCAACTCCTGTGTCGACCATTTTGTTTTTGAACTTGTACAACTCCTCATTTGTTTTATCTCGTGTTTAACGTTCAACGTGTTTCCATGCAATCTCTCTCATTTGTTCACATGTTCATGTCTAAACTGTTCTTGTCTCAATATCTGTCTTTTGGGTGTGTCTTGTTGCCTCTGCCATCTTCCTAATTGTGCACCATTTTCATCCTTGCTTTGCATGTGTTCTTTGGTATGACTTATTGCTACATGTCTTTCCCTTGGAAATGCATTTGTATTCTGATAATTGTATCCGAACCTTGCACATACACATGTTTTTCTGCATGTTTCTTCTCTACCAAATGTATTGTATTTTGTCTTCACTTCTTGCAATACATTGTTTGAACTCTCCTGCGCTCACTATTACTCGTGCATGCCTATATTCTCTTCCATATATCTATCGGCCGTACATTTTTACATCATACTCCTCCAATGATGTTGCTTACAACTCAATCCAAAATCCATCCTTCACCATTTCATGTCCATTTTTCCACATTGTCCATCCATTTTTCTCCCCAAATCCTGTTCTCTCTCCCTACCCCCACCCCTGTATCTCTCTGTCTGTCTCTCTCTGCAGTTGGCTGCGTTGCAACAGAGCTCCCTGCTTCCGTAAGGTGAAGAGGACCCTTCCAAGCCCGCCTCCTGAGGAAACCGTTGCCACCTCGCACCACCTGCCCATGATGACCCCCACGCTACAACAAGTCTACCTGCCCGCCGTGCCAGCCTCAAGCCCAGCTCCCGATCAGGACTGGCAGCAAAAGCCAGCCCCTCAAGGACCTGACCCATGAACTGAAAGCCGTAGAACAAGAGTCCACAAAGCTCCGTAAGCAGCAAGCTGAACTGGAAGAGGAAGAGAAGGAAATCGATGCCAAGCTAAGATACTTAGAGCTAGGCATCCATCAGAGGAAAGAGACATTGGTGAAAGAGAGGGAGAGGAGGATATTGCTTATCTCAGGTGTATGGGGACACTAGGGACTATATGTCGGACAGTGAGTTGAATAATCTCCGTTTAGCAGCTTCGGGGGTGCATGACTCTAACGGTCTACTGACGACGAGGCCAAGTACCGCGCCGTTGAGCCAGTTCCCCAGCGATCTCAACACAGCGGCGCAGTACCCACCCACGTCTTCATATATGTCATGTCAGTATCCGCAAAGTCAACCACAAGCACCCACCCAGCCATCAAGTGTTCCCTACCAATCCTCAACATACAATCCACCTCCTTACCCTACAGGTCCCAATCCCAGGCGCTACCACAGCCAACGCCTCTCCAGACTCACGCCCCCTCCCCTGGACCAACATACCAGCCTCCAACCTCATATCCCTCACACACGTACCCCAAGCCCAGCCCCCATACCCCAGACAGAACTGGGGATACCAGCTGCACCACAACCCAGGCTGGGCACACCACAACTGGCTTTGCCCCCGCTCCTCCGGGTCAACCACCATACCCCACCCACAGCTCACCATATCCAAGTGCTGTGTCCTCCTACCCCAGCCAAACCACTGCTCCTTATCCAGGCCAGCCCCAGGCTGATATCCTGACAGTACATCCAGGAAGACCAAGACAGACCACTCTTGCCGATCTCGAGCACAAGATGCCCACGAATTATGAAACTCTTAGCAACCGACAGTGGTGGTGACAACAACTGCTCAAGATGCAACCTATTCGAGTGCAGCACCTTCATATGGACAATATGGTGGTACTACAACTATGGCTAGCTCTTATGGCCCTTACAGTTCTGCTCCAGTATCTAGCAGCTATGGTGGGTATTCCTCTATGCCACCTAGTACTTACGGACAATACACCTCAAGCGCAGTTACTTCTTATGGCCAGTACACCACAACTACTGCTAATACTTATGGCTATACTACTACTACAGCTAGTTCTTATGGACAGTATACTTCGACAGTTTCCAATGCGTATGGATCCAGTTGACAGTCCATCGACATATAGTACTGCAGATGCAATGTATGGGGGCCCTGGCTTAGAGCAAAATATTCCAAGAAACTACATGATGTGCGATGATGTTAGTGAGCTGACGGCAAAAGACGGGCTGGGCACGACAACAGGGACATGATGCATCATGGCGGCACAGGCGATACCCAGGAGATGTCCACAGCACGACGCGCGGTGGCACTGGCTCCTATGGCAGGGCTCCAGAGGACGAAGCGCACTACAGGAAGACATGTACGACCACCACGGCAGGGGTAAGAGCAGCTACAGGCACGGACCACTAGGGGCATGGGTGGGGATTCTCCTATTTGTATGACTACGACTTCAAACATGGTGGCATTCGACAAAAGCAGAGAAGCCTCTTGGCACCCGCCGTCATGTCCACCAAGCGCAACAAGCACCGTAAACTGGGGAGCATGGAGCAGAAAATCTCCAAGTTCTCTCCTATCGAAGAGCCCGGGACGTGGAGGCAGACCTGGCAGCATACACTGCAGCAACAGCAGGGGGTGGGGCCTTTCCCTCGTCCCAAATTCGAGGACGTCAGCTGATCGAGGACTACGGCTTCAAGCGGAGCACTTTTGACAGCAGCAGCACTGACTCTGGTCACATCAGCAGATACTACAGATCAATGTTCGATGAGGATGATCGGATCTATTACACCTCCACTGGCCGCTCTCGTTCTCATGGTTATGGCATGGACAAAATATCTTCCCGGACTATTCAGGGTACCGCAGTCGTTCCTATGAAAGGGACGACCGATCCTACCGCTCTGGCTATAGCCGCGGTCGTCACCCAACCAGGCAATACTCTGAAGAAGAAAGCCCTCTCAGTCCCATGGGGAGGTTCATAAGTTCACGGCGATCTTCAAGTTTAGGTCCAGATCCTTACGAGGGTCGCAGCAGTAGATTTCATTACTATTATGGCCAGTATGGGTCCAGTCATTCCCTCCCAGATGTGCAGGACCATATCCGGGACCTCCCCAGGACACACGTCTACAAATCGGATGACACATACTTAATAGACGATTATCATTGCGCTGTGTCAGACAGCGAAGGTAATTGTGCGAGGGTCTCCCGCACAGTCTCTACTACTGCCCCCACCGTTTCATTAAGTGCCCCCCCACCCACCCAAAGGCTAGGCCTAGCAAACAGGCAGTCTGTGGCACAAAGACAGAGCTAGTGGTTGCATGCTGGTGTTTCCCATCACTTGGAGCTCTTATGAATGGACTACTGTCTGTCTGTCTGCCTGTCTTGTTCGTCCCGCCCGCCTGTCCGTCCAGTCTGTCTACTTCTCGCATGGTCGACGTGGTCGTTTCCTTCGTCCTCTAAGCTCTGAGTCACGTCCAAGGTCTTTGCACGTCACTGATGCCTTGTGTGTTTTTTTCTTACAGGGTTGATCTTTCTATGTCTGATGTCTATGTCTTTTTGTGTTACACTGTCCACACTGCAAAGCAGCTCACATTGTAATTTATTGTGGCAACATACAGTCACTGTCAAATCTACTTCAACTGCTGTCATACTGTTTGATATCCACAGTAAACAACATTTTTCATAAATGAAGAAAATGATGAAATGCTTAATTCTAAATTAAAAGGCATATATATTCTTTCAGGAAGTACAAGGTTTAGATCTCTAAAACTTGGAAAAGTTTATTGTGTAGTAAGTGAGTAAGTACTTTGTTTTAGTAACGGATTTGTTATAGAGAATTTTTAAAGCTATCACATATGATAACTAATTAGAAATTTTTAGGAGTTTCTAATAGCATTGAGCCCACTTTTTCGAACTTAATAGTAAGATGCTTAACATTTCAAGTGCACACATCCAATTCCTGTTATGATAGGTCAACACAGTGACAGTATGTTTGTAAATATCTCAAATTTACACAATAAATAATATTCAAACATTTAGTTTAAAGTTTATTATATGAAGGTTTTTACACATATTAGTTTTAACTCGGCCACAAAATGGACTGCTTTGCAGTGTCAGTCTCTACCTGTCTTGTACTGTTCCAAGTTGATGTGTAGTGTGAAGTGCATGACTGTAAGTGTTTTCTTTATTTCTGCCTTTCTCTATCTGTCTCCTGCTCCTCCTCTCGTCTGTTGCATGCTGTTGGTCGTCCTCGTGCCCTCTTCTCGACTCTCAGCCTGCATGCCGCTGTCTCCAAACGACATGGAGATTGACTGTGACTTGCTCTCGGTTTCCAAAGCCTACCATTTGGGCAGGAGGAGACGGACTGGTTCGAGAAGCCCAGGTCCAGTTCACGACACTATGGCAGCCACTCGTCATCTCGAAGCAGGGGACATGGTGGGGTCAAACACACGTACCACGATTACGACGAGCCGCCTGAAGAGGACTTGTGGCCTCAGGACGAGTATGGACACAGTGGGAGACACACCTCATCCCGCGACCACAGACATCATGGAAGCTCAGGCCGGCATTCCTCTTCCAGGCATGCAGATGAACACGGTCTTCAAGGTAGGAGTGACAATGCAGTTTGTTTAACTTTCTTCTTCACCGTACAACAACAGTTTAACTACTTTTTTGCCAACCTACAATATATGCGGTACAATTAGCAACAATTGTGGAAAAAGTAATAGAAGGAATGATAATAGTAGTCCAGTTATTGGAGGAAGTAGTCTAAGTAGTTAAAGAAATCTCAAGAAATCTCAATAACAAACAAACAAAAAAGTGTAAGCATTGTTTTTCCACACCATCCTGTCCTCCCAGGTCTTCCAAGGGCCATCCTAAAGACCCATCCATGCGTCACGACCCCTCGGGACGCTCCTCATCTTCAGGTAGGAGGGGGGAGTCGCGCTCCGGGAGCTACCATTCTTCAGATTATTCCAGAGATCCTTCTGGGCACCACCACGGACAGAGGTCTTCGAGACAGGGAGATCCACACCGCTCATCCAGGAGCAAGTCTCAACCTCCAGGAATATGCATGGACAGACAGGTAACAAGAAAGAACATGATAAGACAAGAGATTGGCCTTTAGTGTTAGCACCAAGGACGCAAAGTTGCTCGTGATTTTGATTGAATCAACAGACGTTTTCATTAGTCAACTGGAGTCAATGCCAAATTTGTGTAGGGGTAGGACCCGCAGATCCCCTTTAATTACACTATGACCTATTTACATTCAAATGTTTTTAGTAAAACGTTTATGAGTCCTATTAGTTTTAAATGTCTGTGCTCTGAATTAAAATTAAAGAATAAATTCACTTTGCCGTCTGGTAGTGGTAGGTGTGGCTTTTCAAAGATGATTGCTGAAGATTTAAGCTTTTGGACCAGTTAGCTACTCCTGAACTAGACAAACAACATTAAAAATACAAATATTATCTTTTAATCATTAAACATCTGTTCATGAATACACTTAGCTGCTAAAAGTACTTAGCTGCTATCTGTTCTTAGCAAACAGCTAAGCTTTTGATGTAAAATGTAATGTTTTTGTAGACCGTGGTACTTTTAAAATTTTAATGTGTCTTGATTAAAAATAAATAAATAAATGCTAAGCAACAACTCTGTTACACTCACATGATTAGAGATTCAAGTTTACAATTGACAGATTGCATATTTACCAGTTTCAGGCAGTTTAAATTTTATATAGCCAAGCCAACAACTAAAATGGCTAAATGGCACAAACAAATGACAGATGTAGTAAGTAACTACTACTAGAACTAAAACTATAGAAATCAAAAACACAGACAGAACTGTCCACAAATTAGCATTAGCAACATTAGCAAACATCAATTTCTTAGCTAGTGCGTAAGATAACATGTACGACAGCCTGGATGAAGAACTAGCAGGAGAAATAGCCTAATTTGTACAAGTAGCGTAATATTTTACACCTTGACACAATTTTGACAGTTTTTATGTTGTAGAAGATTGTTTTGCTAATACTTAGCTAACAACACATTGGTTTTCATAAATGCACGCTTTAATTATGTCTACAGCTGTTTTATTTTTAATTTTGATCATTTCTTGTGAAGCCTGACTTTTACATTGAGTCATCCCCTCAGGGATCAACACTTTTTAATTAACTTTATCACAGAATCTACTCACAGTAAATTCTTCAGCCCGAGGCAGAAAGAGTCATTAAATCTCTGTCTGATCTTCATTGTGCACACTTGTTTAATGTCGACATTCATTTTAGTCTTTTCAGAAGTCAACACAATGACAATAGTACGCTGAGGTTTGGTTCACTGCATCTGAGGCTTTATGTGTGTCGTTTTGAATGAACAGCTTACACACATTAATTATGATTTCATTGTTTTTCTTCTACACAGTGCAAGCTTAAAAAGTGAAAGTGAAGATTTTATTATGTAGTTGTAGGTTTAAACTTAAGAACCAGATGCAGTCCAAATTAAACCGACAAATCACAAGGTGTATACAGGGGTAACATGCTTGACTATAAACACACACAAAAAAATCTGTAACACTGTATAACATTGAATAAATACTTAATTTAACATTATCGTATCATTACTATATGATTAGTTAGTGTTTTCTAATATGAACTAATCATTTACTTCTAGTCTGAATTTTAAAGTGATCGTTTGGTGGTTAGACAAGTTTGTGAACAGGTAAGTGCAGTTTCAGGCTTGAGATCGTCCCACAGTAAACAGCTTTCCTTACATTGAAAAATAGATGAAAGTCAAAATGTCTCAATCTTGTAAAACAAATGAGAAGTTATTGGAATGTGAACATTTTATTTATTTGTTTATTTTCGAATGACAATGTGCAGAACATTAAAAAGATGACTGCAACAGATTTAGCATCAGGCTTTTTTTGTTTTTTTTTGATAAACAACATACAAAAAATGCAACATACATAAACATAGACCCAAACACCACACGACATTACATTACATACATTACATAACATTCTTACACAACAAACACACAAACAGACAGACAGACAGACAGACATACGTACATCTATAACTTCTCATGTTTTATGACTGTACAAACTCTATAAAGGACATCACCAGAGATACACATAACAAGCAACAACCAGGACAAACAGACAATCATGCATACTGACAGACAATATATTGACAGACAATAAATTGATCTGCATTTTAACCCTAGATATTCACAAACATTTATTTTTCTAATGAGTACAAGACTGGGAAGAGTGAGAAGAAAAAAAATAAAAATTATTTAGCATCATGCAAATTTTTGTCTGTAGTCCCTGACTGGGAAACATGACATACAGTGGAAAACAAAAAGCAAAAAAATACCTATTAAAAAAAGAATTATATTAAAAAAACTCATCAAAAATAGGAAATAGACTCACAAGAGTGAAAACCCTTAAATGCCTGCATTAGCACCTCAGAGGCAAGCTAGATTTCTTTATCTTTCCTCTGTAACTCACTTTGCAGCAGGTTCTTTTTTTTCTTCTTCTTCCAATTCCTAATGTGGAAAATGCCCGCCTGAAATGAAGTCTCATGTGCTTTTTGTAAACATAAGATTCCAGTATTAGACCAATATGTGCACAAATAATGTATATTGTGTCCTTTAGCCCAATCAGCAAAGCTTAATATACTAAAAAACATCTTCTGAGCTACTTTTAGGAAATACTTCTGCCATAACCCTACATTATAAGTACAAAAAAGCAGTTTCATATGTCACCTTCTTTGAATGAATTGACAGTGCCACTAAATAATAATACACACAAATTTTTTCTCCATAGGCTCCAGATCGAGTAGTTCTACCCGCGGGCAGGGTCCCTCCGGTGGTCCGCCCGGCTCCGGTCGCGGGCCTGGATCTCAGACGGACGGGACCCAGGGACAGAGGGCCCAGCTGCAGACACAATCCCAGACCTCTGCCTCCAGATCAGGGCAGGGCGGAGTCGGTACTACACCCGGATCACAGCAGCAACCCTCCACAGCGGGACCGGGCGCAGGGCTAGGACCAGGACAGACCAAACCGGGACAGATGGGACAGATGGGACAGATGGGACAGATGGGACAAATGGGCCCAGCAGGAGGTGCCATGGGACAAACCAGGCAGACCGGACCTGCTGGGACCACCTCGTCTCCTATGGTAAGTGGACAAAAGGCAGTGGCATAAAAAGATTAGAAATTCAGTGGCTCGTCTGTACGTCTCACTGTAGGTTCATTATTATTAATCACTGACATCTTCACAACAGGATGTGCAGCTGTGATTGTTGTTAGCAGCTTAACCTAGCTTAAACTCCTCTTTCTTCTCCATTAACTTTTGGTACTTGCTGCAGTGATAAAACTCCACAGTTTTTGAGTAAAAAGCAGTCTTTCTGATATTTATGTCCAGGATTACGTCTTTAGTGCAGGTAGACAAACTTTTCTTTTGTCCCCTTTGATACAGTCCAAAAAGTGCGCTCCTTTGGATGACAACAACAAATGCACAGCACCGTGCACACACAGAAACAGAAACAGCCAATCAGAGAGTGGAGGAGGCGGGACATGCGTCAGATAAAATAATAGGCTTGTTTAAGCAGCAAAAATCTCCGTCTGGACTGCGGACGAGAGTTGACGGATGACGCTGAGGGAGGGGAGAAATCTGAAAGGACACTTCTCCAGCGCGAGAACTGCCAGACAGCCTGAGATCACGTGTTGTACAGAATAAAACCTCATACATCTGTGTAAATGCTCCTATTACCCTCACACATCTTGAACTGACACGGATATCACCAGAGCAATGAATAAAGAGCTGAAAAATAAAGTTTCTACACTTGAGCTCTGCCTGTAAAGAAATGATTTTCAGCTCATCAGTGTCACATTAATAATGCTGTCAGTGTTGTACAACATCCTGAGACTTTTCTGTCAGATTTGAAGTCTCTGTGATGATAAAAAAGTAAACTGAAGAGACGAGGAGAGAGGAGGAGGAACTGCACAGCGTCACGTTTCTGATCCAAACAGATCTGATCCAATCAGCTGTCAGTCCACGCGTGTTCACTGCACTTCATGTCCCAGCATGCACTTGGGTTTTGTAGTCATGCAGGCGGTGCATTTGCTTTTTTCTGGATTCACCGACGACGAAGGCGCCTGCACTCGGATTGATCTCTCGAGATTACCGGGACCTACGTAGCGCTGTCGTCAGACCCCGACCCCCCTTACCGCCTGCGTCCACCTCGTCCGCCTTCACTGCCTGGCTCTGCTTAAACAAGCCTACTGAGAGTAGCTGCTGGAGCAGCTCATGTTAACTGCTGCTGCTGCTAAGTCTGGCAGAGAAGAAACAGAGGAGTTGAGGAGAATTGAATTGAAAGTGATGAAAATATTTATTTGTGAAAGACTTAGCCAAGTCTTTCATGAGTCTAAGTCAAATCCGAGTCTCCTAAAAGAAGGACAGAAGTCAGTCTCCATCAGGGCTGGACTGGCCATCGGGAGCACCGGGAGTTTTCCCGGTGGGCCGATGCAGTTTTGGGCCGGTCCGGTCTGAATAACGTAATACACATATGTTACAAGCAAACAGCTGCCCAGCTGCCCAGCAGCCCAGCGCAGGGAGCGCACCGGCCCCGCCCGCGGCCCCCGGGCCCCGCTCATTCACGGCAGAGAGTGATAACTGCACACGTTGTGGTGCACGTGTCGGTACATTTTCGCGTTTGCGTCTCTCTGTTGTGTTTGTGTGCAGCGCTCCGGGCTTTGAGCGCAAGACCGCGCCAGACACACACAGAGAACGGCCCCGACAGCGCGCGTTCACTCAACTGGGACAGAACAGCACCAGCAGGCCGCGTGTAGGGGACACTCAGCCCTCAGCGAGGAGGATACAGGCCGCGTGTCCGCGGTATAACGTCTAAAATCTGCCGCATCATTTTACAAACGGTGGCTCTGATCACTTGTGAAATAAGCACAGCTCAGCTTTGGAATGAGTGCAGCCTTTTCAATTCAGCCTGTGGAGCTGACTACACTGTAAAACTAACACTGCAAAAATATGAATTCATACATAATTTAAACTTAGTTGCTGGTAGTTATTTTCTTTGTGTAGTTGCACAAAATAAAGTTAATATTTGTTGAAAGTTGATTTTTATTGCCTTTTACTTTTGTTAATGTTAAAAGGAATTCAATTAGTATATTTATGCAGTTTTTAAAGATTTTTGTAGATAATAATCTGATTTTTAGTGTTCACAAATCTCAATTTTATATATATATATATTAGGGATGGGACGAGATCTCGTGCCGCGAGATCTCGCGAGATCAAACTGTCACGATACTGTGCGCACACGTACTGATCTGTCTCGTGAGATTTTTCCATGGTCATGAAATTAAGTTTCGTATCTTTGAGCAGCTGTAGCAAATATTCTCCTCCACACACAGACTTGTGGCTGACTTATTCTGACAGAAAATTGTCTAAACTCTGTCTCAGTTTTTATTTCGTAAAGATAGGACAAATATTGACAGAGATAATTAGTCCTAAACATTGTAAAAGTTAGCGCGAAAAATATATAATCGTCAAATATACACGCGGACATCGTGGGAACAGCGCAGTGTTTTTCACACTTAAACATAGTTTAAAATAGATCCACAAAGAGATATTTTGGCCTCTGTCATGTAAAAAGTAGGAAATCCTCCTCATCTGTGTGCATCTGGTCCCTGCAGCAGCAGCGGCAGCGCTGTGAAGGAAGGGGAAGGGGCGGAGTCTGAGCTACACACGGAGTGGATCAATTTCAGTCAAAACACAGATCGTTCAAATAATAAAAATCCAAGGTGATACTCATAATGAAAGGTAAAGCTAAACTAAAACAATATAAACTAACAATAATAAATAATACAAATCAAATTTTGTAATTTGCCTTGTTTAATTTCTAAATTGAAACAATTAATGCAAATTATTTAAAAATCTTGTCTCGTCTCGATCTCGTGGACCCAATCTCGTGGCTCGTCTCGTGAAAATTCTGTCTCGTCCCATCTCTAATATATATATATATATATATATATATATATATATATATATATATATATATATATATATATATATATATATATATATATATATATATATATATATTATAAAAATATGCGTGGGCCGGTCTGAGGCAAAAATTCCAGGGCCGAATTTTAATCCCAGTCCAGCCCTGGTCTCCATCCCTGACATATACTAATGTAAGGTTAGATGTTAGGTTGGTTGAAAGTGCCTGGTTTTATGTCACTGTGTGTTGGGGGAGCTGTGTTTCTGTCAAATAGAGGAAGAAGCTAGATAAGCGAGCGAAGAAGACAGGGTCAATTCTGGGGGGTAGAGTGGAGAGATTTCTGAGACAAAAGACTTGGTCCATCATGTCAAGGACCACCTTCTGCATGTGACTATGATTATTCAGAAAAGCTGAAGGAGTGACCACCTCCTCTCCCTCAGCTGTCAAACAGAGCGTTTAGGAGCTCATTTATTTCATCTTCAAAGTGACTTAGTCCTATATGATGTGTGATCCATCCATCCATTTGTCTATCTATCTATCTCTCACATTTATATCAGTATTAACATTTTAAATATATGTTCTTGGATGTTATGTAAAAATAAATAAAGAGATAATCAGAAGAATACATTTATGGGCACATTTACATAGTATACATTACAATTGTTGTGGTTAGTTCTTTCTGCTGTGAATATGCAGAAATGGGACTTATGAAAATCAAATTATTTCTTAGATTAAGTAAACTTAGAAGTATGTATGTATACATTATGTACTCTATCAATGTTTTTTCCATTGTACCAGAATGAAAGAAGGGTTAGAATCAAAGAATCAAACATTTTAAAAAAATTTAAAAACAAGACACTGTCTAGTAAAATAGTAAATGTAAAGTACTATTTTAATCACAAATTAAATTTAAAATAGTGTGTTATTTGTATTAATATTTTGTCTGAATAGTAAGGCTCCCATTTACAAGCTAACTTTTCAACATTTTCTTCGATTGCATATAATTTGTTGTATCTTTTTTTCCAATCGTAAGTTAAAACAAGCTGGTGAAACAAATTTCTGCCCAAAAATGATACAGATGAAAACAGCTTCTAATAACAAACAGATATGCTATTGCAAAAGCTGAACAACTCACTGAAAACACACTGTGAAAATCCACGTAAAGTTGACTCAGTATATTCTGATTCCTTCTCACTTAGTAATTTCGTCATAATTCATCTGCTCGGCTGTTTCCTCTGTCCAAACCCTAAACCCAGTGTAAATGAAAACTCACATTCCTCCCGCTCCATGCCTCTTTCACTTCTCTTTATCGGCGCACCATTAGCTGAAAGCCCGCTCTGTAATACGCCCGATGTGGAAAATTATGCAGATTTGTTCAGGAAATCAGGGTGAAAGCTCTGCACTGACAGGAAGCCATAAACAGCCAATAGAAAATCTGGCATTATTATTCTTACTATTCAGAATGCATTGGTTCTCAGCCCATAGTCAGATTAAACCCATTGATTGGGCGCTCGTATATCACGGTAAATGCCGCTGTGCCTTCTCACAAACGAATGGAAAACGAGACTTGGCTTTGGTTCAATAGACGTCACTTAAAGAAGGAAATAGTGCAAAGACATAAAACAACAGTGATGGGCTGGTGCCTGCTCTTTCTGCTGGTTGCATCAGACTTTGTGATTGCAGGCTTTTCGGAGAGACTTGCTTGTCTTTTTATTGGTACAAGTGTTTAAATATTTGATTGGAAGTCTCAGAATCATCGCAATGTGTCAAAAGTTGGATAAAAACACTTGACAAAATGTGTTTCTTAGTGTTAAAAAAGTAGGATTTCTGTTGTCACGGCAACAGTGCAGACTTTAGCTAGCTTGTTTGCTAAGTGTAGTATGATTTTGTGTTTTTGAAATGATTAAAAATCTCATTTAAACACACATATTATCCAAACAGTGACTGTTACCTTCTATGTTTTAGCTTTATTCTCACTTGCCTGGAGTTGTATTGATGAATTCTGTTTAGTAAGTTCTCTTCTTTTGATTCTCAAAAGACATGTTTTCTAATATATATTTTTATATTTATTATTTTCCAGATTTCTAACACTATATGTAGAGTTCCTAAATCTGCATTGCTTTTAAATCTGTCTTTTTCTGAACATTTCTGCCTCATTCACATTACAATAAAAGTTCCCAAACTTTTTTTTTAGACTGGGCCATTTGACCATTTGCATGCGTCAGATGATCACAGAGCTGCACCTTGACAGAGAGCAAAAGTGTGTGAACACAGTATTACAGGGAGCGCAAAACAGATTTTACAATTTTTGTCAAAAAAAAAAAAGCAAGTGCATTGTCAGTACAGTTGTTTGTCAAAGTAAGACATCTTTTAGCAAGGTATTTGGAAAAGCTAGCTGAAACATACCCTCTTCTTCCTGCTATGTTTACCGATTGAATACAATTTACAAGTTTGTCTGACTTTACTCTTCATGATTTGTACCATTATGTGGTAAACAGGATTTTGTCTCACACTGGAGCAGATTTAAAAGCTACAAGAGTTTAGTTTTCAGTAATGTGGCTGTATATCATGCAAGGCTATAGTGTTAGCCACACTTGTTGCAGGCTGTTTCAGATATTCATTAGATTTGGGGTTTTTTTTCAAATGTCATACTTTTTTACCTTGTTTAAAGAGTTCACTGTACATCTGTAACAACTTAGAGAGATTCCAGTTCTTTAGATTTATTGCTGCCACCCACTGGCGGCTTCTATCTTCATCAAAAGGTTTTTGATAAAAAGCTACATTAGCCTTACAACCCCTTGCCTGTTAGTGCAGCCAGTCACACAAGATACAGTCATTTTACAATTGAAATCCATAAAAATAAGAAATAAGCAGGTTTTTGACAGTTTCCATGGTTGTGATGCACACAGACAGCACTTTTGCCTCCATCATAGAGAAGTGGGCGATAACTCAAAGAGCATGACTACATGTGCAAAGGGTCAATAACTACACCAGCAACTCGTGAAGCAAAAGGGAATTGAATCTTTATAATGATTTCAAGTTGCAAAACAATTCAAAATTGGTTTTCTTGTTTTTTGTAGTTTATTGTGTTATATTAAATTTATTCATGTAAACACACTGATTTCAGTGTAATAAAATCTATCAAATCCAGTCATAATTGTACAATCTTAAAATCAGCTCACAACCCACAGATTTTGCTTTGTGACCCCTGGAGAGTCTCAAATCCTTTCTAGGAACATTACAACTGAGTCTGCATTAGCATGTCGAGGGCAGGCCAAGCTTTTTTTAACCTCTATGTGTAAAACGCTCTGCTGCCAGTAGAGGAAGCAGAGAGATATACAGTACCATATATAATTACTGATTATTTCCTAATTACTCACATACCACGTTAGACCACTTTACAAACACTTATCTGACTGGCTGTCTCTGTTGTTCACTGGGCGCACTAATGAGAGTAATTGTTTCATGTTTGATGTTTTGTGTTGCAGGCTAAGATCGACACCTCCGCCGATCACAGCCATAGGAGCCAAAGCTGCTCCCATCGCCGCCAACAAGGCCGGACAACCTCCCCTCACCGGAATCGGTAACACTCACATCTAGTTCCTACTTTAGGAAAAAGTAATATTCTTTTTATTTTAGTTTAGCTTTTTATTTTAGTTTAGTCAATGTAGTTATATAATTCATTTGTGTCTAGGTGACTCTTTTTCTTTCTTTTTCTTTTTAAAACAATGGGTCATATGATAGGCTGACATAATGTTTGTAGTGATTGTTTTCTCTTTTCCAAATCTACAGAGATGCAAATAAGAGCATAATCCCTTGAATATCTCTTTGTTTGCCATATTTCTTTAACCCTTGTGTCTCGTTATGTTCTGTTAGAGCCTTTTACTCCACTCTTTTGACGGCTGTGAAAATATAGTAGTTTATTTAATTTTTATTTTTAAATTTTATTTTTTTGCTTAAATCTGTTAATCCACTTTTGTTCTGATTAAAAATATCACACAGCCATCAGAACACAAAGACGGCACATCTGTAAATGACATGGCATGATTTTTGAAAATATGATTTAATTGAAGCTTTGTAACAAGAAATTATTGAAATGTCTCCAAAACTGTGGTAATGGTGGACAATTTAAAAGTGAAAAATGTCAAAAAGTGAAGTAAACCTCCCTATCGGGACACAAGGGTTAATGCTAGTACCCCATTTGTACAAAAGGATCAACTTGAATGTTGAGTTTGGATTTTAACTGGTTTAACTGAGAGTCTTTCATGGAAAAGCAATACTTTAAATTGAGAGTGTTTAATGGAGTGCTTATATGCTATGACAAAAACAACAGTTATATGAAAAACTGTTGTTCCAGGCTCTAAAGCGGCCCCTCGTCCTGGAGGCATTGGCAGCGCAGCAGCAGGTGTCCCAGGGATGGAGGGTGAGGGAATGTTTTCCAAGATCCTTCCAGGAGGAGCTGCAGAGCAGGCCGGAAAACTCGGGAGAAGGTTTGTTCACATCAGCACGAAACTATAATTCTTGAACTGTTTAATATACAGTTGTTTGTAATGGTTTTTTTTTCTTCTTCTCCCCACAGCCATCTCTGGATTTGGCAAAAAGTTCACCTCATTCTTCTGAGGTGACAATCTTAAAGGTAAGATTAAAATACCAAGAAGGTTTACCACTGTAAATAAGGTTTCTTAATGAAGTAATAAGAATGAGCCATTTTTACATTGAAGACATACACATCCTATTAAAGTGCCTTTGAGAGCGTCAACTCATGTCACTACATCAATGTTCAGATCATTTTATTCCAGATTTTACCCAAACATTTTTTTAGGATTCATAAATGATTACATCACTGGACTGCCTAACAACCATGCAATTAATTGGGCCAAAATTGTCCTTTTGTAATACGTTTTTAACTTAAATAATAAAAACACATTAGAATGTTGAGGAAAATTGAACATGATCTTGTATCTACTGTGATGTTTAGCACTCTGCTCTACTTTCTGTTATTTTCAACCAGTTTTCAAATTAAATTATTTTAAGACTAAACAATCAGGAAACCCTGCCCTTACAGATGTTGTTGTAGATGAGTTATTAACATTTGTATGGTATTAAAGTAAAATTTTAAATAGGGATGAGATTAATCTTAATCAAATGTAAAGCATGTCTGATTTCTTTTTTGGGTGGTGCCCCTGTCTTGTGCCTCTGTGTCATTCCAAGATTTGTATTCTTGAACAGACTAATGAGTACAAATGGAACTAGACTAAAATATGTCCTTTAATACCAGCATCAACAAATACTGATGATTAAATATGGCATCAGCTAAAGCAAAATCTATATCGATCCATTCAACTTGTGCTTATTAACATTTTAAAACCCTTTTTTCCCACTGTGTTTTAGAGCAACTGAAGATAACTTGAGGCATTGTACCAGAGCAGCTGTCACTTTTGCAGAGTTTGTTTATCTGAAGACTTTAAAGAGAGGAGAGACTGAAGCTACAGAGACGAGAGCAGAACAGGCTGGTGAGATTACACACACTCAAACTCACATTCACATTTGGTTCAGATCTTCTCCCCAAGCTGTTAAAGAACGGACTGACTGATATGTTTGCACTGATAAATAAAACACATGAAGACTCTAGATATTTTTGCTGGATAGAGAGCAGCTAAGTTATTGAATGTTGAAGGCAAAACTCTAATTCAGTGTCTTTTTTTTTTAGCTAACGAGGACACAGAATGACAGTAAGTTATTTTCTTTTTTATCAATTCTACTGGCCCTGATTCCACAGACGGTTCACTTTGGAGCATGGTTCTGTTAAAGATGGATTACATTTCCATGCTGAAGGCCTGGCTATGTGCAATAGATGTCACCTAACATTGTTTTCCCCAATAAATCAATCATATCTAATTTTAACTTTTCACAAAAATACATTACGCAATTCCAAATTTGTGGTTTAAGACAGTAAGCAACAATGCCACTTTGTATTCCCATTTATATGTAATGTAGTGCTTTGTGTACTGGAAATATAATATTTAATATTTAAATATATGTATATAGTTGATGCATGTACTGATAAGCAGTAGACAGCTGTTGCTAACTATGTTTGTTTTGTCATTGCTGAATAAAAACAAAACAAAAGCAATAGTTTGTCACAGGATCACGTCAATGTTTTTAGGACAGGAAATGTTCAGATAAATGTTTAGTATTTTTTCTTTTAATCGTGTCAAAATAATTTAATGCATCAGTTAGTGATCTACTGATTGAGTATTGGGCCCATAATATCAGTTCAAGCCGATATCATACTGTATGGTTAACTGGACAACAATTAAACTATTTTTCTGGCTGGAACTGAGGCAGAATGTTTCATAATGTTTGAAATATTATTAATAAAAAGTGCTATATTGTTATTTACACAATACTATACTACTAACAAGTTTACTGTGTTTCGAGCAATTTTCAATCCCTACACTACCCAGGGCCACTCCCAGCTATTTGTGTGTCCTATGCAAGTTTCAAAAATGTGTTTCTCCACTACATTTAATCTGAGAGTCTACAATACAATTTTTTTTTTTGCCTTTTTTATCATTATTAGATGCATTTTCCTTTATCTGAGATGTTTTAGACAGCAAGTCCATTTCAATAATTCATTTCTAATTCATGCCAAATTGCTTTCCAGTGAGCCCTCCCACATGATCATATCTGCAGACATCCTAATTTATCTGCTTTGTCCTTGTAACTGGCCCAAATGTGTCCTGAGTTTTTGTAAATTGTAGAACATGTTCCTGCTTTGAAAACAGTTTCCAGAGTCTTTGATTTTGTGCTGCGTGTTAAGAATCATCAGGCACATGCGTCTAGACCAGATTTTTCTGTCACTCATGAGTTCAGGATGCGGGACAGTGAGATATCAATCGATATAAAACAAAGTTATTGAAGTCAGTATCGGAACTAAAAAAGCTGGTTTGGTGCATCCTTTGTGTCGATTAATTTTGCACAACCCCTAATTGATTGATTCCTGGCACTGTTTTTTTCTGTCTGAGTCTAATTTTTGTTGTTTTGGTTCCCCCTTTCCTTCCAGGCTCATATTGAATCCAAAAGAAAAAGATCTGGGGTCTAACCTCTTACAGTTCACTTGCTTAAATGCTTTGCACAAGTCACTAATCACTTTGCAGAAACATTCCAACCATACCCGGTCCGCTCCAAAGTGAACCAGTCAAAACATGGCAAAGGAAACCTAAGTCATCATAAGTCAGTTCATGATTTTCCACTTCATCTTCACTTTTCCTCTCCAATACAAACACACGCAAGTTCACAGCCTGAGTCAAAAGATATTCATATATATATATTTTAAGATGAGGTTCTAGCTGGAGGCGGAGGTGACAGATGCTGGAGTTTACACAGGAAAAGAACAGCAGCTGAACATGGCCCTGGGCCCCAACAAGAGTGAGACGACTGACTCACAATCTTGACTATATTGGGCTTTAGTTCAAACAACAGGAGTAATACTGTACTATATAAGGAAATGTTATTATGTTTACAAGCTTCTTAAACCACGCCATAGAAAAAAACAATATATGTACTTATTACATTGGCATTAGTGGTTTTCATAGCACAGCAGTTCTTGTTACATATTTATGCTGCTTCAAGTCGTCCTTGGAAAGTAAATATTTGTGTTTTGTTTTCAAGTTGGAAAAATAATTACCAAGATCTCACATTTACAACTCAGTCAGCTAATAACAACTAGGAATGTGCTCAAATCAGTCCAAGTGTGGAATAAAAAAAAAAAAAACCTGCAGTTTGTCAATATTTATTCATCAACGTTTACAAATGAATTTCAGATTTTAATTACACTAGCTCTTTGTAAACTTTAGTAACATTAGCATAAAAGAAAATAATTGCATGCTTAGTGCTTACTACTAGTCTAAGAAACAAAGGATACCGCTTCAAGGAGAACGACAAGTACCATCACCACTAAACTCTCAGATGTTAGACATATTATGCTTAATTTGAAGTTTTTACCAATGTTCAACCATTCCCTTCCTCATCAAAAACACAGCCAATGTTCTTTCCCTTCTCAACCTAAAAAAACACTGTTCTGAATGTCCATGATTTGTGATGTTGTAGGTAGATATCTGAGTCTGTTTTTTCATTTTTAGCATGCAAGCATTTGCTGATTATTTCCTATATGTAATTTTCATTGCACCCAGTAGATGGAGCTCTAACTCAGTGGTTGATGTGTGAAATACATGACTGTTCATGTGTGCTTTAGAACACTTATTTTAGTTTTAATACCTAGAACATTACAGTAAAAGTTACTTAAAAGTGTGTTTAAAGAACAAGAACACCTCATATTGTAATGTACATCATAATTGTTCTTTGTGATTCATTGAAAGCAAGGTTCAATCATATTTCATTTTCTAACTAATTCTGACATTTGATTGGAGTTTCCAGTGGGTTCAAGTTGAAAAGTTGGAACTTAAAAAAAAAAAGTTCCAAGAGTGACTGGAACATAGGCCTACTATTAGATCTAACCAGACCAAATATGAAAACACAATTCTTGTTGTTTTTTTTTTTAGCTTACTTACTTAATTCTGCTTATATAACTGGAACAGCTCACTTGCATATCAGTTTCAGTAAGTAAAAATGAAATAACTAGTGCATTTGGATTGAAAAGAACTGCCAGACAGCAACCCAGTCTGGATTTCCAAAAACTGTGCAGATGACCGCCTTTTCTACCATTTAACAAGACATCTTTTTATAGTAATACAGGTTTACCTAAATACTTTCATGGCAGTTTGTAACACACCAAAGTCAGCTTGCTTTGCAAAGTTGATGTCAATTGGTGCATTTCCTTCTTGGTTATTTGGATGATAGAATACATTTTAAATGCTGTCTTGTTGGACAGTTTCCTTGCTGTTCTGTTATTGTATTAATTCCTCTGAATCTATTCTATTGATAAAATATGAAACTATACCTAGAAAAAAAAAGGAAAATACTGGATGTTATGAATCACAAGTAGGCCTTATTTTGTGGTCTTAAATTTCAACTCGTTCACCCCTGCAAAACCCTGTCATAAACAAATCATCGCCATTCTTAACTTTATCAACCACAAATATCTAACTTTTGTTTGTATTCCCTTCGCAGATCACACCAAGCCATCACCACCACAGTCTGAGGATTGTTTGCACCCAAACCTGCTTCTACAACCAAAGAATCCAACTCCAACCATCCTTCAACAATCGCTGGTAGCAGTGTCCAACTTCCACGATACAGAAACCTTCTATTTCCCACCACTCAAAGCTGCTAAACTATGACAACTGAAGTCTGGATAATTCGTCGGAAATGTCTTGTAGTTCTGTTCGCTGCTACAAAAAAGTGAAAATATGCTACAGTTCTTCGACCTCTCTCCTCTTTTTAAAGTCTTGGAAATTTAAATTGCAAAAGTGAAGTTGTTCTGGTACAAAAACATGCCTCGAAATATTGACAATACTAACAACTATGGCGCAAAAGATACTTACGAAATCACCACGGTCTGTCTCTAACTTACATTCCAGTTTGAAGACTCCACTTCCCATCATGCATCACTTTGTCATGAATGCAACCAAAACTAAAACAAACAAAAAAAGGCGAAAAATACTTTTTTGCTTTTTAAAAAAATGACATTTTCTCTCATCAAGAAAGTGGGTTAACCAATAACGATTGCATGGGACTTTATATTTATAAGACCTGTCACTGTTCATTGTAATGAGATTGCCATAAGGACATCTAAGCTATGACGACGATACAATAATTGTAAATGAATGGAAAAAGCAAAGAAGAATCAGAGGACGGATATGTTTTTTTGGAATATTTTTGGGGGTTCTAGGACGTGTTGGGCAGACACAAGCAAGCCATCACAAAGCCATTGAGACAACAGAAGTGACTCCACAACATTTGGCTCTGGCATCATGTTGTCTATGTACAATTGATTTCATAGTTGTTGTTTTCAATTTTTTTTTTGTTGCTGTAAAATCGCCTTAATTCTATTTTTAGTTTCATTTAAAATTGTATTTTTTTATTCGATTTCAGCTGGAACACTGGCCACAGCGAGATTACTTTGTTTACATTATTTACGTTTTGTAATTTTTTTTCTTTTTTTTTATTACAATCCCTTACTTTTGTTTATTCTAATCAATAATTATAAGAAGCAATAGAGAAAAATCTTTTGAAAGAGCACAACGTTGTGAAAATCGGACAAGGAGCTAAGCTAAACGTTAGCTTACGACAACAACAATTCAAATCTCCAATGGTACCTTCAAGTACAAGAAGAACACTATTGGTTGAAAATAAGCCAATAACGAATCCTGATTGAACGCACTGCAGGCCAGGAGGGAGGCACTGAAACCAGTCGCTAAAACAATGGACTTTAGTCAAAACCTCAAAAAGCCGCCATTTTGAAGGAATTTGGGTTTTTGTTCCTTTTTACTTTCAATGCAATTGTAAAAAAAAAAAAAAAATCATTTTTGCCGCATGTGTCGTCAAAATGTGCACAGTAAAACGCGCACGGGAAAGCACACTCTTATTATGGTGTCAAAAAAATTGTAAAAAAAATATATCCAACCAAATATGTCGTCATGAAGTCACAATTTTTTATCGTCGTAACCATGCAAGAACCCAATTCCTTCAAATTATTTACATCAGATCTGTCAAAAAGACTATTTCTCTCAGGTCAGTGTCCTCCTTTCTGCTCCCAACTCGGCAGTGCGTTGCGAAAAACCGCGGAAACATTTGCCGCTCATCTACCGTAAAGTGGGCCAAAATGACGAAAAACTGAGAGGCCTTTTGAAAACTACAGAATCTTGCTGTATATTGTCTCAATGTGAAGCTTGCTGGGGACTTTCGCATGCTGCCCGGCAAATGGAAAAACCTCAACTCACTATTGTTCTGTTCCTAATGTTTGTACGTAAAAAAGAAAAAAAGTATGTGTGTTTGGGGGTTGTGTATGCGTGTATTTAACTTCATCACAAGAGAAAAACTACAAAAATGGAATCTTCGGGGAAAAAACGGCGGAAAAGTACTGTAAGGCGACCTCTCATCTCCAGTCGTTCTATGCAATGAATCGGAAAGCAGAAACGCAAAAGGGAAATGGGTGAGGAGTCACAAAATCATCACTTTGTTTGGCATTCAGTGGTAGATAATTTGATAAGAGAGTTTGTTCATGCAAACAAAAAAACACAAAACATACTTATGAGATCATCCTTCAGGCGCCACCCACGTGAACCACCCACAACCCACCACCAAAAACCAAACCCACCCCCACCAAACACAAAAAACAAAGACACACCCACCACCCCCACCACACCAACACACCACACCAACCACCACCCCAAACCCCCTATCACAAACACCCAACAACCCCCACCACAACATCACACTAATATTAAAAGACACACCACCATGTAACAGTTAAATATAAAATCCCCACTCACCTATCTCCTATCAAAACTGGAGCTCCAAAAAAACCTACAAACTCACCATTAGACCAAACATGAGGACAGCCAGCGCAACAAACAAACACCACCAACACCCCAACACAAAATCCAAAAACCAAACCAAAACCCCAAACAAACAACAATTCACACAGGCTTTAAACTTTTGCAATTTTNGTGGAACTCAGCAATCAGTGAAATTTTGAGCCAAAGACAGCAGCAGCAGATAGCGGCTAACGCTGCTAAATTCGAAAGACGTAGACCCGATCCTTTGGACATCAACTACCAACCACACAACCACATCCACAACGAGTCCATTTCAAGTATAATCCGACAGCAGCAAAGCGCACCCAAATCACCACAAGTCCTGTACTCGCCAGTATCTCCAGTCTCGCCTCATCGACTTTTGGAGACGTCCTTATCCAGCGAGAGATTGAACAAAGCCCATGTGACGCCTCAGCAGAAATCATACACGGCAGAGTCACCCCAGCGACACCCATCGGTTCCGAGGCCCATCAAGAGCACCCAGAGGTCAATGTCTGACCCTAAACCACTGAGCCCAACCACAGACGAGCACACCAAGGCCCGACTGGCTCTCTACCAGCAGCAGGCGCTACAGAACCAGGTAACCACAATCAAACTAGAACAGACGACAGGGCTGTTTGAAGTAATAAGGTATTTTATTCATCTTGTCACCTTCTATGACATTGGTGTAGAGCTAATGATAATAGTAAATGAGAAAGTGAAAGTAAAAGTGTAGGTTTGCCAGTTTGATGCTTTGGAAGAAAAAAAAACATGACCAGATCTTAAGAGCATTTGGTCCATATTAGTCCAGTTGTGAATGCTCCCGCAAATTCTTGTACAGACCAAACAGCTGGTTATTTGGTTCTGAAAAATGGCAATCTCAGTTCAGACCAAGGCAAGTTTGGACTTTACACCAAATTCAAGAAGTGAAAGGCATTTAAACCGTGCACATGTGATAATAAACTTCATTTTAGGCGTACTTTCCATCACTGTCGTCTGCTTTTAATCCAATCATAACTAGTATGACAGATGCTACACCCCACCTAACTCTGCTTCAGATTGGTTACTTTTAATTCTTGTCTTCATTTATTACACTCCACATTGAGAGACATACTCCCAATTTGATGTACAAAAGGGGACGTTTAAAAAGTCCAACATTGAAACATTTTGTATGAAACCAAACTCTGGGACCAAACCAAAGTAAAAGAACACCTCTGAAAGTTTTAAGTCTTGGTGCAGGTGCTTCATGTAGCTTAAATGTTAAACAAAATATTGCAGGTATCTTTCACAGATTGGTACTTAACTACATGTGAAACTGTCTTGGCATAGAATAGTTAATAGATGGATTAGCGTTGTGCACATTTTTATGCAATGGGCACTGAAAACTGAAAGCAAAATCGATTCAGAAAACGACTTAAAAGCCCCATTTTGCTACTCTTAGTTTTTTTGTTTTACATGGACAACAATTGGACACACTTTCAGATACACGAATGCCTTTCATGAACTCAAACAATAAATGTCCTGGTCTTTGCATTAGCTTTCCTGTTAATTACAATCTTTGGAGAAATGCTGTCAAGTGGCACTTACTTCACACATTACTTGGAATGAATAGCTCCTTTACAGCTGAGAGAAAGTGCTGACCATAACAATAAAACTCCAAATGTATAAGAAGTGCACTTAACCACACATCATTCATGAGCTCTTGGCGATTTACAACATCATGCTATAGGAAGGTTGTTTTAGCTAATGAGAAGCAACAGGTCATACAGTACATGAGATGGCCAGTTATGTAAGATTGTGTGCACAGTAATGTCTCAGAAATTCAAAATAAATTGCTGATTTCAGATCTTAGATGGTTAGTTTAAAAATTCCGCTGTTGTTTCAGTGTTTGTATTGTAAAAAACTAACTTTTTAACAAAATACTTAAAGGCACTATACCCAATTTTTTTTTTTTTTTTACAATAAAATTACTTAAAATAAATTTCTCTTGTAAATGTATCTAGTCACATGAAACTCCCCCTGCACTACGTCTAACGATCTCCTGTTGTGTTCACCAAAATCCACAAAGTTCGTTTTTTGTTAGCTTTGTGGCTAACTCTTGTTAGCTTTGTGGCTAACTCTTGTTAGCATATCCAGCATGTCTTACTAACAACTAACAACTCTGAAAAAAACATCTCGGAGGCTTAGAATGCAATATAGCAAAACACGTGGACTGATGTACAAAGTTTAAAATAATTTTTTTTGTTGGGTGTACATTTTAAAGGAAGCAAAAATTGGGTATAGCACCTTTAAAACTGAATAAAAAATTCTCACATAACATACGGTATAATGCATATTCTAATAATACAGTCTTTTATTGCATTACTTTTGAAAATATTGCATTCTCAACAACAACAATTGTAATTACCAGAAAAAATTCCATCATTAAAAATGTATATCCAAAGACTTATGATGTTTTGACTAGCACAGAACCCTTGACTAATGCATTCTTATGAAGTTTGGATATTGGAACGTAATTTTTAATTATTCATAAGCTCTCCAATCTCACATAATGGTTTTTGCCTTGTCGCTACTCTGAGTGAGTTCAGGCTACATCACAAAAACAACAGCCAGTGTGAAATGATACAAAGCAGTTTTAATTTGTTTTCTTTATAAGTCAATATTCATTCACAGTGGCTATTGTGTGACTTATAATGAGTCACATTTTTGCTGATTGCTTATTGAGTGGTTTTGCCATTTCATTTTGATTTACTAAAGTGTTAAAAGAACAATTTGTCCATCTACCTACGCACAATTTTAAAACTCCCACAGCAAGGGATTAAATTGGATTGGCTAAAAAAGATTATACAGCCCTGCTTTCATGTCAAAATGAACATGAATGCTGAGTTCAAGTTTTAGAATCATTTTAAATCTGTCAAGAATCTGCATCTTGAAATATTGGAAATTACAGCCTCAATATGTAAACAAAAAATGTAAAATGTATTAAAAATATAACAAAATTTGGTAATGGATACTACCTGTGAGTGATTATAATGACAAAGAGAGATTAGCCAATGTAACCTATAGCAACAAATCTCTCTCAACAAACATCTCTCTAGTTTATCTAATAAATAAACTAGAGAGAGGTTTTGTTGAGAGAGATTTGTTGCTATAGGTTACTTTGGCTAATCTCTCTTGTCATTATAATAACTCACCTCTCTCTAGTCATTGTAATTACTCAATGGATAACACTGTTAAAATAATAATTAAATATATACTTAACAAATGTTCAACTAATACTAATATGTGTCTGTGACTGTCATGTGTTGTACGTCTGCTAACACAAACTCCACTCTTGTTCCCTGTGTCTCGTCTGTGTCTGTACGTTGTCTTGTCCTTTCTGTTCTTTGACCTCTTTATCTTTTGAGTTTTCCTCTCTTCCTCCTTTCCCATACTCCCCTTTCACTGCCCAAATCCTGTGTCGACCATTTTGTTTTTGAACTTGTACAACTCCTCATTTGTTTTATCTCGTGTTTAACGTTCAACGTGTTTCCATGCAATCTCATCATTTGTTCACATGTTCCTGTCTAAACTGTTCTGTCTCAATATCTGTCTTTTGGTGTGTGTCTTGTTGCCTCTGCCATCTTCCTAATTGCGCACCATTTTCATCCTTGCTTTGCGTGTGTTCTTTGGTATGACTTATTGCTACATGTCTTTCCCTTGGAAATGCATTTGTATTCTGATAATTGTATCCGAACCTTGCACATACACATGTTTTTCTGCATGTTTCTTCTCTACAAATGTATTGTATTTTGTCTTCACTTCTTGCAATACATTGTTTGAACTCTCCTGCTGCTCACTGTTACTCGTGCCTGCCTATATTCTCTTCCATACATCTATCGGCCGTACATTTTTACATCATACTCCTCCAATGATGTTGCTTACAACTCAATCCAAAATCCATCTTCCACCATTTCATGTCCATTTTTCCACATTGTCCATCCATTTTTCTCCCCAAATCCTGTTCTCTCTCCCCTACCCCACCCCTGTATCTCTCTGTCTGTCTCTCTCTGCAGTTGGCTGCGTTGCAACAGAGCTCCCTGCTCCGTAAGGTGAAGAGGACCCTTCCAAGCCCGCCTCCTGAGGAAACCGTTGCCACCTCGCACCACCTGCCCATGATGACCCCCACGCTACAACAAGTCTACCTGCCCGCCGTGCCAGCCTCAAGCCCAGCTCCCGATCAGGACTGGCAGCAAAAGCCAGCCTCCTCAAGGACCTGACCCATGAACTGAAAGCCGTAGAACAAGAGTCCACAAAGCTCCGTAAGCAGCAAGCTGAACTGGAAGAGGAAGAGAAGGAAATCGATGCCAAGCTAAGATACTTAGAGCTAGGCATCCATCAGAGGAAAGAGACATTGGTGAAAGAGAGGGAGAGGAGGGATATTGCTTATCTCAGGTGTATGGGGGACACTAGGGACTATATGTCGGACAGTGAGTTGAATAATCTCCGTTTAGCAGCTTCGGGGGTGCATGACTCTAACGGTCTACTGACGACGAGGCCAAGTACCGCGCCGTTGAGCCAGTTCCCCAGCGATCTCAACACAGCGGCGCAGTACCCACCCACGTCTTCATATATGTCATGTCAGTATCCGCAAAGTCAACCACAAGCACCCACCCAGCCATCAAGTGTTCCCTACCAATCCTCAACATACAACCCACCTCCTTACCCTACAGTGTCCCAATCCCAGGCGCTACCACAGCCAACGCCTCTCCAGACTCACGGCCCCCCTCCCCCTGGACCAACATACCAGCCTCCAACCTCATATCCCTCACACACGTACCCCCAAGCCCAGCCCCCATACCCCCAGACAGAACTGGGGATACCAGCTGCACCACAACCCCAGGCTGGGCACACCACAACTGGCTTTGCCCCCGCTCCTCCGGGTCAACCACCATACCCCACCCACAGCTCACCATATCCAAGTGCTGTGTCCTCCTACCCCAGCCAAACCACTGCTCCTTATCCAGGCCAGCCCCAGGCTGATATCCTGACAGTACATCCAGGAAGACCAAGACAGACCACTCTTGCCGATCTCGAGCACAAGATGCCCACGAATTATGAAACTCTTAGCAACCCGACAGTGGTGGTGACAACAACTGCTCAAGATGCAACCTATTCGAGTGCAGCACCTTCATATGGACAATATGGTGTACTACAACTATGGCTAGCTCTTATGGCCCTTACAGTTCTGCTCCAGTATCTAGCAGCTATGGTGGGTATTCCTCTATGCCACCTAGTACTTACGGACAATACACCTCAAGCGCAGTTACTTCTTATGGCCAGTACACCACAACTACTGCTAATACTTATGGCTATACTACTACTACAGCTAGTTCTTATGGACAGTATACTTCGACAGTTTCCAATGCGTATGGGCATCCAGTTGACAGTCCATCGACATATAGTACTGCAGATGCAATGTATGGGGGCCCTGGCTTAGAGCAAAATATTCCAAGAAACTACATGATGTGCGATGATGTTAGTGAGCTGACGGCAAAAGACGGGCTGGGCACGACAACAGGGGACATGATGCATCATGGCGGCACAGGGCGATACCCAGGAGATGTCCACAGCACGACGCGCGGTGGCACTGGCTCCTATGGCAGGGCTCCAGAGGACGAAGCAGCACTACAGGAAGACATGTACGACCACCACGGCAGGGGTAAGAGCAGCTACAGGCACGGACCACTAGGGGGCATGGGTGGGGGATTCTCCTATTTGTATGACTACGACTTCAAACATGGTGGCATTCGACAAAAGCAGAGAAGCCTCTTGGCACCCGCCGTCATGTCCACCAAGCGCAACAAGCACCGTAAACTGGGGAGCATGGAGCAGAAAATCTCCAAGTTCTCTCCTATCGAAGAAGCCCGTGACGTGGAGGCAGACCTGGCAGCATACACTGCAGCAACAGCAGGGGGTGGGGCCTTTCCCTCGTCCCAAATTCGAGGACGTCAGCTGATCGAGGACTACGGCTTCAAGCGGAGCACTTTTGACAGCAGCAGCACTGACTCTGGTCACATCAGCAGATACTACAGATCAATGTTCGATGAGGATGATCGGATCTATTACACCTCCACTGGCCGCTCTCGTTCTCATGGTTATGGCATGGACAAAATATCTTCCCGGGACTATTCAGGGTACCGCAGTCGTTCCTATGAAAGGGACGACCGATCCTACCGCTCTGGCTATAGCCGCGGTCGTCACCCAACCAGGCAATACTCTGAAGAAGAAAGCCCTCTCAGTCCCATGGGGAGGTTCATAAGTTCACGGCGATCATCAAGTTTAGGTCCAGATCCTTACGAGGGTCGCAGCAGTAGATATCATTACTATTATGGCCAGTATGGGTCCAGTCATTCCCTCCCAGATGTGCAGGACCATATCCGGGACCTCCCCAGGACACACGTCTACAAATCGGATGACACATACTTAATAGACGATTATCATTGCGCTGTGTCAGACAGCGAAGGTAATTGTGCGAGGGTCTCCCGCACAGTCTCTACTACTGCCCCCACCGTTTCATTAAGTGCCCCCCCACCCACCCAAAGGCTAGGCCTAGCAAACAGGCAGTCTGTGGCACAAAGACAGAGCTAGTGGTTGCATGCTGGTGTTTCCCATCACTTGGAGCTCTTATGAATGGACTACTGTCTGTCTGTCTGCCTGTCTTGTTCGTCCGCCCGCCTGTCCGTCCAGTCTGTCTACTTCTCGCATGGTCGACGTGGTCGTTTCCTTCGTCCTCTAAGCTCTGAGTCACGTCCAAGGTCTTTGCACGTCACTGATGCCTTGTGTGTTTTTTCTTACAGGGTTGATCTTTCTATGTCTGATGTCTATGTCTTTTTGTGTTACACTGTCCACACTGCAAAGCAGCTCTCATTGTAATTTATTGTGGCAACATACAGTCACTGTCAAATCTACTTCAACTGCTGTCATACTGTTTGATATCCACAGTAAACAACACTTCACATAAGTGATGAAAATGATGAAATGCTTAATTCTAAATTAGTAGGCATTCGTATTCTTTCAGAAAGTACAAGGTTTAGATCTCTAAAACTTGGAAAAGTTTATTGTGTAGGAAGTGAGTAAGTACTTGTTTTAGTAACCGATTTGTTATAGAGAATTAATTTTTAAAGCTATCACATATGATAACTAATTAGAAATTCTTAGGAGTTTCTAATAGCATTGAGCCCACTTTTTTAGAAAATAATAGTAAGATGCTTAACATTTTAAGTGCACACATCTAATTCATGTTATGCTATGATAGGTCAACACAGTGACAGTATGTTTGTAAATATCTCAAATTTACACAATAAATAATATTCAAACATTTTGTTTAAAGTTTATTATATGAAGGTTTTTACACTTATTAGTTTTAACTCGGCCACAAAAATGGACTGCTTTGCAGTGTCAGTCTCTACCTGTCTTGTACTGTTCCAAGTTGATGTGTAGTGTGAAGTGCATGACTGTAAGTGTTTTCTTTATTTCTGCCTTTCTCTATCTGTCTCCTGCTCCTCCTCTCGTCTGTTGCATGCTGTTGGTCGTCCTCGTGCCCTCTTCTCGACTCTCAGCCTGCATGCCGCTGTCTCCAAACGACATGGAGATTGACTGTGACTTGCTCTCGGTTTCCAAAGCCTACCATTTGGGGCAGGAGGAGACGGACTGGTTCGAGAAGCCCAGGTCCAGTTCACGACACTATGGCAGCCACTCGTCATCTCGAAGCAGGGGACATGGTGGGGTCAAACACACGTACCACGATTACGACGAGCCGCCTGAAGAGGACTTGTGGCCTCAGGACGAGTATGGACACAGTGGGAGACACACCTCATCCCGCGACCACAGACATCATGGAAGCTCAGGCCGGCATTCCTCTTCCAGGCATGCAGATGAACAACGGTCTTCAAGGTAGGAGTGACAATGCAGTTTGTTTAACTTTCTTCTTCACCGTACAACAACATTTTAACTACTTTATTGCCAACCTACAACATATGCGGTACAATTAGCAACAATTGTGGAAAAAGTAATAGGAGGAATGATAATAGTAGTCCAGTTATTGGAGGAAGTAGTCTAAGTAGTTAAAGAAATCTCAAGGAATCTCAATAACAAACAAACAAAAAAGTGTAAGCATTGTTTTTCCACACCATCCTGTCCTCCCAGGTCTTCCAAGGGCCACCCTAAAGACCCATCCATGCGTCACGACCCCTCGGGACGCTCCTCATCTTCAGGTAGGAGGGGGGAGTCGCGCTCCGGGAGCTACCATTCTTCAGATTATTCCAGAGATCCTTCTGGGCACCACCACGGACAGAGGTCTTCGAGACAGGGAGATCCACACCGCTCATCCAGGAGCAAGTCTCAACCTCCAGGAGATATGCATGGACAGACAGGTAACAAGAAAGAACATGATAAGACAAAAGATTGGCCTTTAGTGTCAGCTTTTAGCATCAAGGACGCAAAGTTGCTCTTGATTTTGATTGAATCAACAGACGTTTTCATTAGTCAACTGGAGTCAATGCCAAATTTGTGTAGGGGTAGGACCCGCAGATCCCCTTTAATTACACTATGACCTATTTACATTCAAATGTTTTTAGTAAAAAGTTTATGAGTCCTATTAGTTTTAAATGTCTGTGCTCTGAATTAAAATTAAAGAATAAATTCACTTTGCCGTCTGGTAGTGGTAGGTGTGGCTTTTCAAAGATGATTGCTGAAGACTTAAGCTTTTGGACCAGTTAGCTACTCCTGAACTAGACAAACAACATTAAAAATATAAATATTATCTTTTAATCATTAAACATCTGTTCATGAATACACTTAGCTGCTAAAAGTACTTAGCTGCTATCTGTTCTTAGCAAACAGCTAAGCTTTTGATGTAAAATGTAATGTTTTTGTAGACCGTGGTACTTTTAAAATTTTAATGTGTCTTGATTAAAAATAAATAAATAAATGCTAAGCAATAACTCTGTTACACTCACATGATTAGAGATTCAAGTTTACAATTGACAGATTGCATATTTACCAGTTTCAGGCAGTTTAAATTTTATATAGCCAAGCCAACAACTAAAATGGCTAAATGGCACAAACAAATGACAGATGTAGTAAGTAACTACTACTAGAACTAGAACTATAGAAATCAAAAACACAGACAGAACTGTCCACAAATTAGCATTAGCAACATTAGCAAACATCAATTTCTTAGTTAGTGCGTAAGATAACATGTACGACAGTCTGGATGAAGAACTAGCAGGAGAAATAGCCTAATTTGTACAAGTAGCGTAATATTTTACACTTTGACACAATTTTGACAGTTTTTATGTTGTAGAAGATTGTTTTGCTAATACTTAGCTAACAACACATTGGTTTTCATAAATGCAAGCTTTAATTATGTCTACAGCTGTTTTATTTTTAATTTTGATCATTTCTTGTGAAGCCTGACTTTTACATTGAGTCATCCCCTCAGGGATCAACACTTTTTAATTAACTTTATCACAGAATCTACTCACAGTAAATTCTTCAGCCCGAGGCAGAAAGAGTCATTAAATCTCTGTCTGATCTTCATTGTGCACACTTGTTTAATGTCGACATTCATTTTAGTCTTTTCAGAAGTCAACACAATGACAATAGTACGCTGAGGTTTGGTTCACTGCATGTGTGTCGTTTTGAATGAACAGCTTACACACATTCATTATGATTTCATTGTTTTTTCTTCTACACAGTGCAAGCTTAAAAAGTGAACGTGAAGATTTTATTATGTAGTTGTAGGTTTAAACTTAAGAACCAGATGCAGTCCAAATTAAACCGACAAATCACAAGGTGTATACAGGGGTAACATGCTTGACTATAAACACACACAAAAAAATCTGTAACACTATATAACATTGAATAAATACTTAAGTTTGTAATTTAACATTATGGTATCATTACTATATGATTAGTTAGTGTTTTCTAATATGAACTAATCATTTACTTCTAGTCTGTTTTCTAAAGTGATGACCGTTTGGTGGTTAGACGATCTGCACTTTTGAGACAAACTAGAACAAGCCTAGTAGCATCATAACAAGGGAAACTTGCCCATTTTGGAGCACTATTGATATTCAATTCAGCTGAAGTACAGAGTCAAATAATATCTAAATATCAATATAGGTTTGGGAGAATTAATACCAATACTGAGAGTCTTATTTCATAATACACCACCAAATAATTTTTAAATGGTCTAAATGGTCATGACATTAACATAGGGGCTGGAAGTAAATGATTAGTAACATTTGTAAATTCTTTCTATCTGTTCAGTATTTTAAAGTGTTACCAAAAAACAATGAGTCTTTGTATTAAAAACTTCACAGAATGTCATATGAACAAAGTTATAGAAGATGTTTTTCACCCAAAAGTCATTTTTAATGTAAGCAGTGTGAGAAAATGAATTATGAACATGTTTATATACACAATAGTGCAGGGTCAGTCATAACAATAGGCCCTTTCAAATAAGTTTGTGAACAGGTAAGTGCAGTTTCAGGCTTGAGCTCGACCCACAGTTTTCCTTACATTGAATATTAGATGAAAATCAAAATGTCTTAATCTTGTAAAACAAATGAGAAGTGATTAGATTGCGAACATATTTATCTATTTATTTATTTATTTGGACAATGTGCAGGTACATTAAAAAGATGACTGCACCAGGTTTAGATGTCAAAGGCAAGCTAGATTTCTTTATCTTTCTTCTGTAAATTCCTTTACAGCAGGTTCTTTTCTTTTTTTTTTTTAAATCCTAATGTGGAAGATGCCTGCCTGAAATGAAGTATCGTGTGCTTTTTGTAGACATGAGATGGCAGTATTAGACCAATTACGTATGTATGATGTAGCTCAATCAGCAAAGCCTAATATACTGAAAAACATCTTCTGAGTTACTTTTAGGGAATACTTCTGCCATAACCCTAAAAGTACAAAAAAGTAGTTTCATATGTCAACTTCTTTGAATGAATTGACAGTGCCACTAAATAATAATACACACAAATTTTTTCTCCATAGGCTCCAGATCGAGTAGTTCTACCCGTGGACAGGGTCCCTCCGGTGGTCCGCCCGGCTCCGGTCGCGGGCCTGGATCTCAGACGGACGGGACCCAGGGACAGAGGGCCCAGCTGCAGACACAATCCCAGACCTCTGCCTCCAGATCAGGGCAGGGCGGAGTCGGTACTACACCCGGATCACAGCAGCAACCCTCCACAGCGGGACCTGGCGCAGGGCTAGGACCAGGACAGACCAAACCGGGACAGATGGGACAGATGGGACAGATGGGACAAATGGGACAAATGGGCCCAGCAGGAGGTGCCATGGGACAAACCAGGCAGACCGGACCTGCTGGGACCACATCGTCTCCTATGGTAAGTGGACAAAAGGCAGTGGCATAAAAAGATTAGAAATTCAGTGGCTCTGTACGTCTGTACGTCTGGTCTGTACGTCTCACTGTAGGTTCATTATTATTAATCACTGACGTCTTCATAACGGGATGTCCAGCTGTGATTTTTGGTAGCAGCTTAGCCTAGCTTAAACTCCTCTTTCTTCTCCATTAACTTTTGGTACTTGCTGCAGTGATAAAACTCCACAGTTTTTGAGTAAAAAGCAGTCTTTTCTGATTTTTATGTCCAGGATTGCGTCTTTAGTGCAGGTAGACACATTTTTTCTCTTGTTCCCTTTGATACAGCCCAAAAAGTGCGCTCTTTTGGATGACAACAACAAATGCACAGCACTGTGCACACACAGAAACAGCCAATCAGAGAGTGGAGGAGGTGGGACATGCGTCAAATAAAATAATGAGAGTAGCTGCTCAAGCTGAGCGTTGGCCAATCACAGTGCTTCAGCTGCTGCTGAGTCTGGCAGAGAAGAAACAGAGGAGCAGAGAAGAGGAGAAATGAACTGAAAGTGATGAAAATATTTATATGTGAAAGAAGTCAAGTCTTTCACGCGTCTAAGTCTATTCCGAGTCTCTTAAAAGAAAGACATAAGTCAGACTTGAGTCTGAGTCTTGAGTCTCCATCTCTGGAATATACTAATGTAGGGTTAGATGTTAGGTTGGTTGTAAATGCCTGGATTTATGTCATTGTGTGTTAGGGGAGCTGTGTTTCTGTCAAATAGAAGTGAAGAAGTCAAGGTCAATTCTGGGGGGTAGAGTGGAGAGATTTCTGAGACAAAAGACGTGGTCCATCATGTCAAGGACCATCTTCTACATGAGACTATGGTTATTTAGAAAAGCAGAAGGAGTGACCACCTCCTCTCCCTCAGCTGTCAAACTGAGCGTTTAGGAGCTCATTTATCTCATCTTCAAAGTGACTTAGTCCTATATGATGTGTGATCCATCCATCCATTTGTCTATCTATCTATCTATCTATCTATCTATCTATCTATCTATATATATATATATATATCTATATATATATATATATATATATATATATATATATATAATATATATATATATATATATATATATATATATATATATAATATATATATATTATATATATATATATCATCACATTTATATCAGTATCAACTTTATAAATATATTTTCTTGGATGTCATGTAAAAATAAATAAAGAGATAATCAGAAGAATACATTTATGGGCACATTTAAATAGTATACATTACAATTGTTGTGGTTAGTTCTTTCTGCTGTGAATATGCAGAAATGGAACTTATGAAAATCAATTAAAAAAAAATGAAAACAGCTTCCAATAACAAACAGATATGCTATTGCAAAAGCTGAACAACTCACTGAAAACACACTGTGAAAATCCACGTAAAGTTGGCTCAATATTGTCTGATTCCTTCTCACTTAGTAATTCCGTCATAATTCATCTGCTCGGCTGTTTCCTCTGTCCAAACCCTAAACCCAGTGTAAATGAAAACTCACATTCCTCCCGCTCCATGCCTCTTTCACTTCTCTTTATCGGCGCACCATTAGCTGAAAGCCCGCTCTGTAATACGCCCCGATGTGGAAAATTATGCAGATTTGTTCAGGAAATCAGGGTGAAAGCTCGGCACTGACAGGAAGCCATAAACAGCCAATAGAAAATCTGGCATTATTATTCTTACTATTCAGAATGCATTGGTTCTCAGCCCATAGTCAGATTAAACCCATTGATTGGGCGCTCGTATATCACGGTAAATGCCGCTGTGCCTTCTCACAAACGAATGGAAAACGAGACTTGGCTTTGGTTCAATAGACGTCACTTAAAGAAGGAAATAGTGCAAAGACATAAAACAACAGTGATGGGCTGGTGCCTGCTCTTTCTGCTGGTTGCATCAGACTTTGTGATTGCAGGCTTTTCGGAGAGACTTGCTTGTCTTTTTATTGGTACAAGTGTTTAAATATTTGATTGGAAGTCTCAGAATCATCGCAATCTGACTGAGTGTCAAAAGTTGGATAAAAACACTTGACAAAATGTGTTTCTTAGTGTTAAAAAAGTAGGATTTCTGTTGTCACGGCAACAGTGCAGACTTTAGCTAGCTTGTTTGCTAAGTGTAGTATGATTTTGTGTTTTTGAAATGATTAAAAATCTCATTTAAACACACATATTATCCAAACAGTGACTGTTACCTTCTATGTTTTAGCTTTATTCTCACTTGCCTGGAGTTGTATTGATGAATTCTGTTTAGTAAGTTCTCTTCTTTTGATTCTCAAAAGACATGTTTTCTATATATATATTTTTATATTTATTATTTTCCAGATTTCTAACACTATATGTAGAGTTCCTAAATCTGCATTGCTTTTAAATCTGTCTTTTTCTGAACATTTCTGCCTCATTCACATTACAATAAAAGTTCCCAAACTTTTTTTTAGACTGGGCCATTTGACCATTTGCATGCGTCAGATGATCACAGAGCTGCACCTTGACAGAGAGCAAAAGTGTGTGAACACAGTATTACAGGGAGCGCAAAACAGATTTTACAATTTTTGTCAAAAAAAAAAAAGCAAGTGCATTGTCAGTACAGTTGTTTGTCAAAGTAAGACATCTTTTAGCAAGGTATTTGGAAAAGCTAGCTGAAACATACCCTCTTCTTCCTGCTATGTTTACCGATTGAATACAATTTACAAGTTTGTCTGACTTTACTCTTCATGATTTGTACCATTATGTGGTAAACAGGATTTTGTCTCACACTGGAGCAGATTTAAAAGCTACAAGAGTTTAGTTTTCAGTAATGTGGCTGTATATCATGCAAGGCTATAGTGTTAGCCACACTTGTTGCAGGCTGTTTCAGATATTCATTAGATTTGGGTTTTTTTTTCAAATGTCATACTTTTTTACCTTGTTTAAAGAGTTCACTGTACATCTGTAACAACTTAGAGAGATTCCAGTTCTTTAGATTTATTGCTGCCACCCACTGGCGGCTTCTATCTTCATCAAAAGGTTTTTGATAAAAAGCTACATTAGCCTTACAACCCCCTTGCCTGTTAGTGCAGCCAGTCACACAAGATACAGTCATTTTACAATTGAAATCCATAAAAATAAGAAATAAGCAGGTTTTTGACAGTTTCCATGGTTGTGATGCACACAGACAGCACTTTTGCCTCCATCATAGAGAAGTGGGCGATAACTCAAAGAGCATGACTACATGTGCAAAGGGTCAATAACTACACCAGCAACTCGTGAAGCAAAAGGGAATTGAATCTTTATAATGATTTCAAGTGGCAAAACAATTCAAAATTGGTTTTCTTGTTTTTTGTAGTTTATTGTGTTATATTAAATTTATTCATGTAAACACAGTGATTTCAGTGTAATAAAATCTATCAAATCCAGTCATAATTGTACAATCTTAAAATCAGCTCACAACCCACAGATTTTGCTTTGTGACCCCTGGAGAGTCTCAAATCCTTTCTAGGAACATTACAACTGAGTCTGCATTAGCATGTCGAGGGCAGGCCAAGCTTTTTTTAACCTCTATGTGTAAAACGCTCTGCTGCCAGTAGAGGAAGCAGAGAGATATACAGTACCATATATAATCAATCATCATCAATCAATTTATTTTTGTATAGCCCAAAATCACAACAACAGTCGTCTCTGAGGACTTCCCAAGATTATTAATTTTAGCAATATGAATAATAGGAAATCAAAATAAAACAATATAATTAATTACTGTACTGTACTATAATAATATAATTACTGATTATTTCCTAATTACTCACATACCACGTTAGACCGCTTTACAAACACTTATCTGGCTGGCTGTCTCTGTTGTTCATTGGGCGCACTAATGAGAGTAATTGTTCATGTTTGATGTTTTGTGTTGCAGGCTAAGATCGACACTCCGCCGATCACAGCCATAGGAGCCAAAGCTGCTCCCATCGCCGCCAACAAGGCCGGACAACCTCCCCTCACCGGAATTGGTAACACTCACATCTAGTTCCTACTTTAGGAAAAAGTAATATTCTTTTTATTTTAGTTTAGCTTTTTATTTTAGTTTAGTCAATGTAGTTATATAATTCATTTGTGTCTAGGTGACTCTTTTTCTTTCTTTTTCTTTTTAAAACAATGGGTCATATGATAGGCTGACATAATGTTTGTAGTGATTGTTTTCTCTTTTCCAAATCTACAGAGATGCAAATAAGAGCATAATCCCTTGAATATCTCTTTGTTTGCCATATTTCTTTAACCCTTGTGTCTCGTTATGTTCTGTTAGAGCCTTTTACTCCACTCTTTTGACGGCTGTGAAAATATAGTAGTTTATTTAATTTTTATTTTTAAATTTTTATTTTTTTGCTTAAATCTGTTAATCCACTTTTGTTCTGATTAAAAATATCACACAGCCATCAGAACACAAAGACGGCACATCTGTAAATGACATGGCATGATTTTTGAAAATATGATTTAATCTAAGCTTTGTAACAAGAAATTATTGAAATGTCTCCAAAACTGTGGTAATGGTGGACAATTTAAAAGTGAAAAATGTCAAAAGTGAAGTAAACCTCCCTATCGGGACACAAGGGTTAATGCTAGTACCCCATTTGTACAAAAGGATCAACTTGAATGTTGAGTTTGGATTTTAACTGGTTTAACTGAGAGTCTTTCATGGAAAAGCAATACTTTAAATTGAAAGTGTTTAATGGAGTGCTTATATGCTATGACAAAAACAACAGTTATATGAAAAACTGTTGTTCCAGGCTCTAAAGCGGCCCCTCGTCCTGGAGGCATCGGCAGCGCAGCAGCAGGTGTCCCAGGGATGGAGGGTGAGGGAATGTTTTCCAAGATCCTTCCAGGAGGAGCCGCAGAGCAGGCCGGAAAACTCGGAGAAGGTTTGTTCACATCAGCACGAAACTATAATTCTTGAACTGTTTAATATACAGTTGTTTGTAATGTTTTTTTTTCTTCTTCTCCCCACAGCCATCTCTGGATTTGGCAAAAAGTTCACCTCATTCTTCTGAGGTGACAATCTTAAAGGTAAGATTAAAATACCAAGAAGGTTTACCACTGTAAATAAGGTTTCTTAATGAAGTAATAAGAATGAGCCATTTTTACATTGAAGACATACACATCCTATTAAAGTGCCTTTGAGAGCGTCAACTCATGTCACTACATCAATGTTCAGATCATTTTATTCCAGATTTTACCAAACATTTTTTAGGATTCATAAATGATTACATCACTGGACTGCCTAACAACCATGCAATTAATTGGGCCAAAATTGTCCTTTGTAAATACGTTTTTTAACTTAAATAATAAAAACACATTAGAATGTTGAGGAAAATTGAACATGATCTTGTCTCTACTGTGATGTTTAGCACTCTGCTCTACTTTCTGTTATTTTCAACCAGTTTTCAAATTAAATTAATTTAAGACTAAACAATCAGGAAACCCTGCCCTTACAGATGTTGTTGTAGATGAGTTACTAACATTTGTATGGTATTAAAGTAAAATTTTAATAGGGATGAGATTAATCTTAATCAAATGTAAAGCATGTCTGATTTCTGGCGCCAGTCTTTTTTGGGTGGTGCCCCTGTCGTGTGCCTCTGTGTCATTTCAAGATTTGTATTTTTGAACAGACCAATGAGTACAAATGGAACTAGACTAAAATATGTACCAGCATCAACAAATACTGATGATTAAATATGGCATCAGCTAAAACAAAATCTATATAGATCCATTCAACTTGTGCTTATTAACATTTTAAAACCTCTTGTTTTTCACTGTGTTTTAGAGCAACTGAAGATAAGTTGAGGCATTGTACCAGAGCAGCTGTCACTTTTGCAGAGTTTGTTTATCTGAAGACTTTAAAGAGAGGAGAGACTGAAGCTACAGAGACGAGAGCAGAACAGGCTGGTGAGATTACACACACTCAAACTCACATTCACATTTGGTTCAGATCTTCTCCCCAAGCTGTTAAAGAACGGACTGACTGATATGTTTGCACTGATAAATAAAACACAAGAAGACTCTAGATATTTTGCTGGATAGAGAGCAGCTGAGTGATTGAATGTTAAATGCAAAACTCTAATTCAGTGTCTTTCTTTTTAGCTAACGAGGACACAGAATGACAGTAAGTTTATTTATTTATTTATTTTTTTTTTTTACTCAATAGTCACATTTCCATTGGTCCTGATTCCCCAGACGGTTCACTTTGGAGCATGGTTCTGTTAAAGATGGATTACATTTCCATGCTGAAGGCCTGGCTATGTGCAATAGATGTCACCTAACACTTGTTTTCCCAATAAATCAATCATATCTAATTTTAACTTTTCACAAAATACATTACGCAATTCCAAATTTGTGGTTTAAGACAGTAAGCAACAATGCCACTTTTTATTACCATTTATATGTAATGTAGTGCTTTGTGCACTGGAAATATAATATTTAATATTTAAATATATGTATATAGTTGATGCATGTATTGATAAGCAGTAGACAGCTGTTGCTAACTATGTTTGTTTTGCCATTGCTGAATAAAAACAAAACAAACACAATAGTTTGTCACAGGATCACGTCAATGTTATTAGGACAGAAAATGTTCAGATTAATGTTTAGTATTTTTTCTTTTAATCATGTCAAAATAATTTAATGCATCAGTTAGTGATCTACTGATTGAGTATTGGGCCCGTAATATCAGTTCAGCCGATATCATACTGTATGGTTAACTGGACAACAATTAAACTATTTTTCTGGCTGGTACTGAGGCAGAATGTTTCAAATATTAAATGATAATAATAATAAATGTTTGAAAATATTATTAATAAAAAGTGCTATATTGTTATTTACACAATACTATACTACTAACAAGTTTACTGTGTTTCGAGCGATTTTCAATCCCTACACTACCCAGGGCCACTCCCAGCTATTTGTGTGTCCTATGCAAGTTTCAAAAATGTGTTTCTCCACTACATTTAATCTGAGAGTCTACATTACAATTATTATTTTTTTTTTTTTTGCCCTTTTTATCATTATTAGATGCATTTTCCTTTAATCTGAGATGTTTTAGACCAGCAAGTCCATTTCAATAATTCATTTCTAATTCATGCCAAATTGCTTTCCAGTGGGCCCTCCCACATGATCATATCTGCAGACATCCTAATTTATCTGCTTTGTCCTTGTAACTGGCCCAAAATGTGTCCTGAGTTTTTGTAAATTGTAGAACATGTTCCTGCTTTGAAAACTGTTTCCAGAGTCTTTGATTTTGTGCTGCGTGTTAAGAATCATCAGGCACATGCGTCTAGACCAGATTTTTCTGTCACTCATGAGTTCAGGATGCGGACAGTGAGCGATGTGCGTCAGTCATTATGGCCAGGTCTAAACCGAGCCACCGCTCAACTTGGTGCTCCTCAGAGCAGGTAGTGCCTACGCGCTCTGATATCAATCGATATAAAACAAAGTTATTGAAGTCAGTATCGGAACTAAAAAAGCTGGTTTGGTGCATCCTTTGTGTCGATTAATTTTGCACACCCCTAATTGATTGATTCCTGGCACTGTTTTTTTCTGTCTGAGTCTGATTTTTGTTGTTTTGGTTCCCCCTTTCCTTCCAGGCTCATATTGAATCCAAAAGAAAAAGGTCTGGGGTCTAAACCTCTTACAGTTCACTTTGCTTAAATGCTTTGCACAAGTCACTAATCACTTTGCAGAAACATTCCAACCATACCCGGTCCGCTCCAAAGTGAACCAGTCAAAACACGGCAAAGGAAACCTAAGTCATCATAAGTCAGGTCATGATTTTCCACTTCATCTTCTCTTTTCCTTTCCAATACAAACACACGCAAGTTCGCAGCCTGAGTCAAAAGATATTCATATATATATATTTTAAGATGAAGTTCTAGCTGGAGGCGGAGGTGACAGATGCTGGAGTTTACACAGGGAAAAGAACAGCAGCTGAACATGGCCCATGGGCCCCAACAAGAGTGAGACGACTGACTCACAATCTTGACTATATTGGGTTTTAGTTCAAACGACAGGAGAAATACTGTACTATATAAGGAAATGTTATTATGTTTACAAGCTTCTTAAACCACGCCCATAGAAAAAAACAATATATGTACTTATTAAATTGGCATTAGTGGTTTTCATAGCACAGCAGTTCTTGTTACATATTTATGCTGCTTTCAAGTCGTCCTTGGAAAGTAAATATTTGTGTTTTTGTTTTCAAGTTGGAAAAGTAATTACCAAGATCTCACATTTACAACTCAGTCAGCTAATAACAACTAGGAATGTGCTTAATCAGTCCAAGTGTGGAATAAAAAAAAACCTGCAGTTTGTCATTAATATTTATTCATCAACGTTTACAAATGAATTTCAGATTTTAAGTACATTAGCTCTTTGTAAACATTAGTAACATTAGCATAAAAGAAAATAATTGCATGCTTAGTGCTTACTACTAGTCTAAGAAACACAGGATACCATTTCAAGGAAAACGACAAGTACCATCACTCACTAAACTCTCAGATGTTAGACATATTATGCTTAATTGAATTATTATGCTTAATTTGAAGTTTTTACCAATGTTCTACCATTCCTTCCTCATCAAAAACACAGCCAATGTTCTTTCCCTTCTCAACCTAGAAAACACTGTTCTGAATGTCCATGATTTGTGATGTTGTAGGTAGATATCTGAGTCTGTTTTTTCATTTTTAGCATGTCTGCAGCATTAGCATTTGCTGATTATTTCCTATATGTAATTTTCATTGCACCCAGTAGATGGAGCTCTAACTCAGTGGTTGATGTGTGAAATACATGACTGTTCATGTGTGCTTTAGAACACTTATTTTAGTTTTAATACCTAGAACATTACAGTAAAAGTTACTTAAAAGTGTGTTTAAAGAACAAGAACACCTCATATTGTAATGTACATCATAATTGTTCTTTGTGATTCATTGAAAGCAAGGTTCAATCATATTTCATTTTCTAACTAATTCTGACATTTGATTGGAGTTTCCAGTGGGTTCAAGTTGAAAAGTTGGAACTTAAAAAAAAAAAAGTTCCAAGAGTGACTGGAACATAGGCCTACTATTAGATCTAACCAGACCAAATATGAAAACACAATTCTTACTCACAATGTTGGTTTTAGCTTACTTACTTAATTCTGCTTATATAACTGGAACAGCTCACTTGCATATCAGTTTCAGTAAGTAAAAATGAAATAACTAGTGCATTTGGATTGAAAAGAACTGCCAGACAGCAACCCAGTCTGGATTTCCAAAAACTGTGCAGATGACCGCCTTTTCTACCATTTAACAAGACATCTTTTTTATAGTAATACAGGGTTTACCTAAATACTTTCATGGCAGTTTGTAACACACCAAAGTCAGCTTGCTTTGCAAAGTTGATGTCAATTGGTGCATTTCCTTCTTGGTTATTTGGATGATAGAATACATTTTAAATGCTGTCTTGTTGGGACAGTTTCCTTGCTGTTCTGTTATTGTATTAATTCCTCTGAATCTATTCTATTGATAAAATATGAAACTATACCTAGAAAAAAAAAGGGAAATACTGGATGTTATGAATCACAAGTAGGCCTTATTTGTGGTCTTAAATTTCACTCGTTCACCCCTGCAAAACCCTGTCATAAACAAATCATCGCCATTCTTAACTTTATCAACCACAAATATCTAACTTTTGTTTGTATTCCCTTCGCAGATCACACCAAGCCATCACCACCACAGTCTGAGGATTGTTTGCACCCAAACCTGCTTCTACAACCAAAGAATCCAACTCCAACCATCCTTCAACAATCGCTGGTAGCAGTGTCCAACTTCCACGATACAGAAACCTTCTATTTCCCACCACTCAAAGCTGCTAAACTATGACAACTGAAGTCTGGATAATTCGTCGGAAATGTCTTGTAGTTCTGTTCGCTGCTACAAAAAAGTGAAAATATGCTACAGTTCTTTCGACCTCTCTCCTCTTTTTAAAGTCTTGGAAATTTAAATTGCAAAAGTGAAGTTGTTCTGGTACAAAAACATGCCTCGAAATATTGACAATACTAACAACTATGGCGCAAAAGATACTTACGAAATCACCACGGTCTGTCTCTAACTTACATTCCAGTTTGAAGACTCCACTTCCCATCATGCATCACTTTGTCATGAATGCAACCAAAACTAAAACAAACAAAAAAAGGCGAAAAATACTTTTTTGCTTTTTAAAAAAATGACATTTTCTCTCATCAAGAAAGTGGGTTAACCAATAACGATTGCATGGGACTTTATATTTATAAGACCTGTCACTGTTCATTGTAATGAGATTGCCATAAGGACATCTAAGCTATGACGACGATACAATAATTGTAAATGAATGGAAAAAGCAAAGAAGAATCAGAGGACGGATATGTTTTTTTGGAATATTTTTGGGGGTTCTAGGACGTGTTGGGCAGACACAAGCAAGCCATCACAAAGCCATTGAGACAACAGAAGTGACTCCACAACATTTGGCTCTGGCATCATGTTGTCTATGTACAATTGATTTCATAGTTGTTGTTTTCAATATTTTTTTTGTTGCTGTAAAATCGCCTTAATTCTATTTTTAGTTTCATTTAAAATTGTATTTTTTTATTCGATTTCAGCTGGAACACTGGCCACAGCGAGATTACTTTGTTTACATTATTTACGTTTTGTAATTTTTTTTCTTTTTTTTTATTACAATCCCTTACTTTTGTTTATTCTAATCAATAATTATAAGAAGCAATAGAGAAAAATCTTTTGAAAGAGCACAACGTTGTGAAAATCGGACAAGGAGCTAAGCTAAACGTTAGCTTACGACAACAACAATTCAAATCTCCAATGGTACCTTCAAGTACAAGGAAGAACACTATTGGTTGAAAATAAGCCAATAACGAATCCGATTGAACGCACTGCAGGCCAGGAGGGAGGCACTGAAACCAGTCGCTAAAACAACGGACTTTAGTCAAAACCTCAAAAAGCCGCCATTTTGAAGGAATTTGGGTTTTTGTTCCTTTTTACTTTCAATGCAATTGTAAAAAAAAAAAAAAAAATCATTTTTGCCGCATGTGTCGTCAAAATGTGCACAGTAAAACGCGCACGGGAAAGCACACTCTTATTATGGTGTCAAAAAAATTGTAAAAAAAATATATCCAACCAAATATGTCGTCATGAAGTCACAATTTTTTATCGTCGTAACCATGCAAGAACCCAATTCCTTCAAATTATTTACATCAGATCTGTCAAAAAGACTATTTCTCTCAGGTCAGTGTCCTCCTTTCTGCTCCCAACTCGGCAGTGCGTTGCGAAAAACCGCGGAAACATTTGCCGCTCATCTACCGTAAAGTGGGCCAAAATGACGAAAAACTGAGAGGCCTTTTGAAAACTACAGAATCTTGCTGTATATTGTCTCAATGTGAAGCTTGCTGGGGACTTTCGCATGCTGCCCGGCAAATGGAAAAACCTCAACTCACTATTGTTCTGTTCCTAATGTTTGTACGTAAAAAAGAAAAAAAAGTATGTGTGTTTGGGGGTTGTGTATGCGTGTATTTAACTTCATCACAAGAGAAAAACTACAAAAATGGAATCTTCGGGGGAAAAAACGGCGGAAAAGTACTGTAAGGCGACCTCTCATCTCCAGTCGTTCTATGCAATGAATCGGAAAGCAGAAACGCAAAAGGGAAATGGGTGAGGAGTCACAAAATCATCCACTTTGTTTGGCATTCAGCGTAGAGAATTGATAAGAAGTTTGTCTGTTTATGTATGTTGGTATATAATATAAAGATGTAACAGAATGAATCCCCTCCTTCTCCTAAATGGAAGCTCAAAATAAACTCTTGACAACTGGGGCAAACAAATTCAGCTAACTGCAATTTACATCGGTCTTTGTTAAAGCTAGCAAGTAGCAATTAGCTTTCTTAAAGGCACTATACTCGATTTCTCACAATAAAATGACTTGAAATCCACTTCTCCCCAGCACATATATCTTGTTTAAGTACCTATTTAGGTGAAAATTTGTCTGTATTATCTTGTCAACATCTAATACTGTCATAAAATTCATAACGTTTGTCTGTTATTGTTGTTAGCATTGTGGCTAACCATCATTAGCATGGTGTAAAAGCTTAGAATGCAGTGGATAAGTGAGAAAAACATGACTGAATTAAAATTAAAATTTTCCATTTTTAAGTAAACAAATATCGTGAATAGCACCTGAAAAGGCGCTGTATCCAATTTTTATCATCTTAAAAAGGTAAACAAGTAAAACTTGTAAAGTAGTAGTTTATAGTAAAGTTACGTATACTTACTGTATTAGAATTTTTATTTCTGTTCTTTTCCTGACTGTAGTTTTGAAGCTCTTTTCACAACTTTCAGAAACATGCATAAGTTGTGTTGTTAAGGCTAATAGCTGCTAGTACATGCTAAAAACAAACACAAGCGCACTTCCTGAGTTCTATGGCACAAAATACTCTGTAGACATACAGGAGATGGAACAAACCATTTTTTGCCGTAATAAGTTATGTTCATTGCTCAACATTGTGCAGGACAAAATTATTGGATACAAAATATGAATGGAGGGAAGCTAAAGTGAACATTTCAAAGTACAAAATGTGATTGGGTTTGGTCACTAATAGAAATCAATAGGAAGTATCTTTATAGCAAAGTACAATCGTGTTAGTAGGAAAAACGTAACCATCACATTCTACAATACTTTTTGCAACCTACGAGATGCATTGTTCTAAAGTAAAACTGATTTTGTATTATTACATTTTTAAAGATCGAGTACCATGCCATTAAATTCTGAATCTAAGCATAAAATGTGAACAGCCCCAGTTGTCATCAGTGCGTTCTATACACAAATAAAAGATATGAAAGATATAACTATATGAAATTATATTACTTATAAAAACCAAACAGAAGTATTTGCTGTTGTTTTACGGCTTTTCATTGTTTTGCTGTGATTGGCTGAACCCAAATGTGCACTTTTAAAGCATTGTTAATGTTAAAGTATATTTAATGATGACCAATATAAAAGGTGGAGTTTGAGTGTGTACGTTTGTGTGAAACGCCACAGAATGAAATCCATTTATAAGCTACGTACAATTTACATGTTAAAGTTTATGTCAGAGTGAGCCATTATTAACAATACAGAGCTATTCTACTGTAAATGACCAGGCGTCAGAATATGTTGAAGAGTTTATTTTTTACAAATGTTTTATTAAATGTGTTATTTATTTTTTATCATAAAGTGGACATAGAAGAATATTTGGACATGTATTGAAATATATAGGTTTATTGTTTAAAAAAAATATGTTTACAGTGAGGTATAGGCGTAAACTTTTTTCAATTCTCTAACAAAATGATAGAAATTTACGTAATAGTTGAGGTTTACCAAATCAAAATAATTGTATTGTGTATGCTTTGGAAAATAGGTATGTTTATTTAACTTTTGCCTCAGGAAAGACAACGTTTATTGTGGAATTGCCACTGTAATGGAACATTTTATAAATGCATATGCTCAGAATGTACAATTTGACAGAAGAAATCTTAGAAATTTGAGATATTGTATTAACATTTTATGAAGATATAAAAAGCAAGGGAGCAAAGATGGAGCCCTGAGGAACTCCTTAATATCCTTTACCATTTTAAAATCAATACAATGTACTTATATGCTTCATGATTTTGTTATCAGGGCAAATTTTAGGTCATAGTAGTAAAATATTCTGCAAAAATATTAGAAATTTAAGTCTTATCAGGCCATTATTTCTCTGTTTTCCATTACAGTGGCAAGACACTATTCATACAATCTCCAGCACAATGGAGAAAATAAAGTGGAGCTAATAATAAGAGAACAATAAGAAGGTGCAATAATCTACAGTGATATAGTGAGGGAGTGTGTAACGAGCACAGTCAGCTCTAATAAGCCTTTGTTCAAATGCATTCTACAAACTTGTGTTTCCTTTCGATGTAAACGGAGCCAATGAGTCAAATATGCATAGCAGCAAGGGCTTTACAATCGAATATACTGGTGTGTGAAGAAAGCCATCGTGTTACTGCCCTCAGCCAGTCACCAGTCGTCTCTGTCGAACTACTGGAAAGTCTCTGTCTCACTTCCTGGATCAAACGTGTCAGTATGGGCCGTAGCAGACCAGTAGCAAGTACACAGCCTGGGTTATAGGAGTTTTTAAGCACAAATAACATGTACAAAGTTTAGCATAACCAATGAAACTTGAATTAGCATTAGTTTTAGCAATAGCATATTTAGATTTGAATTCTGAAGGTAAACAATTAGACGTATTTTTATATTTTAGGCTTCAAGAAAGTCATTCAAATGGTTTCTTTACAACTTAGTATGGTGCAACCTTCAATTGTGTGGCTAAGTTTTGCTATTTTAAGTTTATAGTTCATAAAGTTAATAAGTTATAGACAAATTACAGTTGTGGCATATTCAGTTCAACCAAAATGAACAACAAAACAGGCATAAACATAGATATAATATTTGTTTGTAAAGGAAAAAGCATTTGTTGTTGTGAACTTCAATGGAGGCATGTTTGATCCTTGAGGAACTCCTTTGAAACGAATTGAAAATCGCATAAAATAGACAATTCTATGGGAGCAATCACTGAACACTATTCAGTTATTGAAAACTTAATGCTCTCGCCATTATATGTACGTTTTATGCCATACTTTAAATGCAATAGACAGCCATAAACGTAAAATTGTACTAATTTAACTACCTTCAATTTTTTAAAATGTTCTCTTTTTTAATCCAGGCTGTGTATGAAGAATGTGGTAGCATATTGTATAGATAGTACAGTATAGTCGCTAATGCTAACGGTCATACTGACAGTCAATTCTATAGCCAAACCTGCCGTAGTCGGATTTTACACACAAAGTCTATAAATATGTTATAAAGTATATTTAAGGTAAGTGTTTCTAGGTGAGAGGTTGTATAAAAGAGAGAATGCTAATACAAACTTACATTTAACAAAAAAAAAATCTATATGATATTTATGTTTTTATGTCAAACCATGAGAAGGTGTTGGTCCATTCTTCACTTGTACCGCAAATGCATGACACAATTTCCCGCCCTATTTCCAAAAAGGGGCAAACCATTTGATTTCTCCAGTGTAAATACCAGAAATAGTCCGAGCAAAAGTCCACTTTGAATAATAAAATGTAAAAATTCTATGTCGAGACACATAACAGTGCACAAGGATCCCATTTTTGTGTATAAAATCGATTGAAAATGCATCGCTGTACGTATGTGACTGGCTCGTGCGGACCCTTTTGAAGAATTAAAAACGCGTATTATATAAAAATCATGAAAAGATATTGGTCATATTGTGTAGACTTTCTATACATGTTGTGTTTGTAAAATGGAAAGAAAATAACAGGCTTCCATGAAATTCTGGGGGGTCATCATTTTATTCTGGAAAATGGTCAAGGAGAGAGAGAGGGGGATTCGCACAATGGAGATGTGTATAAATTTAAAAATATATATATTGAATGAAAATAACCCATTGGGCTGAATATGGGGTGAAAATATAAGAGTTTTAAGTGATGTTCCATTCACTGTTGTAAGTGCAATGAGCTAACTTCCTGTCCATCGTAACCTCGTGTATGTTCTGTGTAACCTGTAAATGGGTGTAGTAGACCTGGTGCATCATGCCATGTAATGTGATGAATGACAAATATGACAATACATTTCAATCAGGAAAATAAAAGACATATACAGAAAGCAAAAGTGTGCGTACGTTTTTGTTATTTCTCTATGTTTAATTGTATTTTGTTTTTTCCATATTAAAGTAAAACTACAAAGCCTTTAAGTACAGGGAATTAAAACTTAGCCTTCTGCGCATTACAGGAGTTTTGCCCCGATTTAAGTTCAATGTGCCCCTCTCTGAGTTTGGGGAGGCGTGGCCTGAGTAAGGATTTTAGCAAGAGATTTTTTGTCGTTTCTCTCCTTATGTATGTGCATCACTGTGACTCTCTTTTTGTCAGGGCGCATCGTCGGGAGGTTTATTGCAACAACAGACAGCATATGGTGCATCTGTCTTGTGATGGTGGCTCATAAAATGTAAAATAAATAAGAAATGTTGCCTCACCATCTGTAAATACGCTTTGTGCTTGTAGGTAAAGTGTGGATTATTTTTTATAACATTTTGGACGATCATTATGCCTGTCATCTCCAACACACCTGCTCCTTAAATGCCATGTGCTGCTCCTACTTTATTAGACTAGCCTATAGAAGATTGCCAACACAGTTTGTGGAAACTTTTTAATTTTATGCCTACTGTGTTGACCCTCTGCTCTCCTGTTACGTTTATAAACCTGGTTTAATCCACTCGTGTTTCACTTTTATAACCACACACGAAGGAAAACACTCTATGCTTGATCACATGACGCACACACAGCTTGCTGCATCATGATGTGACTGTGAAACAAATAATCGTTGTAAGTGTCCTCATGTCTGTGGACTGTTTGTTTTTGTTTTGTTTGTTTTTTATGCGTCTTAAAATTGCAAAAGACAGTGTGCAGTCGGCTTTAGTAAGTTAGTCAGGAATGTGAAGTCAGGGCAAGCTAATGTCCTGCTCCCCCCTTGGTAAGTTGCGCTGTGCACATGATATGTCACACACCTGGTAAATCGTGCTCCACTCCTGGTATGTTGTGCCCACCATCTAGTAAGACCTGCTCATAACCTGTTAAGTCACATGCCACACTCCCCACATAATAATTAGCGCATTCCACTTAGACACCTTCTAAGTCGAACTTCCTACCCTGTAAGTCGTGCGGCACACTGAGGAAGTCGCATACCACACCTAGTAAGTAGTGGTTTGCTCTGAGGAAACCACCCAGACATAGGAAGAAACATTTAAACCTTCTTGCTGTGAGGTGAGAGTGCTGTCCACTGTTCCACCATGTCAAAATGAAAAAGATAGGCTTTAGGCTTTAAGTTCCCCGGAGGATGCAATAGAGACAAGAAAGTACTTAACCCTTACCCTTGTTCCTTTAATCAACCTTCATCCTCATTGATTCTGAAATCAAAGGAGGGTCAATTCAAACTTAAACCCTATAAGTGAGTAACTAGTTCAAAGTAGCGCTTGTGAGAAGAGAACTGTTTTTGCAAGTAGATCCTGAACTGGTACAATTATAGAACAACGTGGCTTTTTTTAAACTGCAAAACAGCTTCTAAAAATGATGTCATTCATTATTCCAAAGGTCTGTTTTTATCTCAGGAGCCTGCAACAACAAAATTAGCACAAGAACACAAGAGTCTTTGAGCTAAAATAAGTATTACCCCAGAGAGAAAACGATTAAGTGCCGAAAAACAGGATTTGCTTACTGTATTTGTTTTATTACACATTAACTCATAAGGCAGTGTATTTTTTTTTACTACATTTTAGCCTAATATTTATCTTGCACATTGTCACTTGAAAGCGCTATGCCTGATTTTTGCTTCTTTAAAATGTAAAAACAACAATATTTAATCTTAAATGGCAGTCCACATATTTTGCTCACTAACGTAAGCGTCAGAATTGAACAGTGAGCCAAAATGCTACCAACATAAACAAGTACACTTTCTGGATTTCAGTGAAGAAACGGTCTATTAGATGTACATGGGACACTGGACTGGGACACAAATTTTCATTTGAATAGATTCCTCAATGGTATATCTGTGCTGAGGGAAAAATGATTTTAGGTAAAAAAAACAAAAGTATAGTGCATTTAACTGCATTTAGTAAAATAAATGAGTGGTCTACTTCTTGACATAGGAATTGTATGTTTGATATATTATACATACATATACTGCCTCCTTGTGGTTTGAGGGAAAAATCAATACAGGTTAATTACTTTCCCTAATTAGTATTTTTTAAAGTGCTTTAGCCTGATTATTGCTTTGTTTTTTGTTTTTGTTTTGTGGAGCTTATTTCCTTTAAAGCACCCATAGCTTTCTGTTATCATAGCAATTGTAAAAATCTCTGCTAGCATGTTTGCAACGCATCTTTATTTTCCCCAAGACAGTTATGTCATGACCTGTTAGCATTTCTTTCTTAAAGCCCTTAACTTAAAGTGAAACTAAACACAAAATCAACTTTTTTCAATGTCAAATTGTGTCACTGGGAGTCCAAATTATATTATCTACTGTTTCTGGACTTTTTTTGTGTTGTTTTGTTTACATTCTCGCTCATTTTGCAGTTTGGTGTGCAAAAACCGCGACTGTGCATTTTCAGTTCACACCGACGTCATACCGAGCTGACGCTATAAAGTGAATCATAAAAATTCCTCCCTCTGCCACCGCTGCTGTAGCAAGTTGTGAAGGGGTCACCCGCTATATGGATCGACTTTTGCACTATTTTTTTTTTCTCATTTAAAATTTTTGAAAATACTCACATGAGCTTGCATGCTTATATAAAGGAAAAGGTTTCACACATCTGTCTGCAAAGTTGATAAAACTGAATCTTGAAGTGCAAGTAAGCAACTAGACTATCCATATTTCGTGCTGTCAATCAATATCTGTTCACAGGCTTATGAAACAGGCTCAAAAACAGTGTTGCCACAGTGTTCATGTTGTGTGTGTGCTTTTCTACCACTGTTCACATGTTTTTCTCTTTTTACACGAGACACAAACTCAGTATTTATCAGACTATAGCTGTTTTTTTCCTACTTTAGTTGTCTTTGCAGCTGTAAAGCAAGAAAATGTACTCCCGCACTATTGTCTCTCATACATTTCTGTCACTCACTGCTGACAATGAGACCTTTGCAAAATCTCTATAAAAAAAAAAAAAAACACATTAGACAATAAAAAGTGAATTACGTTTTTGTTTTATTAGTAGACATTTTCCCATTCACGAAACTACCGAGCCGTCCACAGTACAGTTCCCCACCTCAACGCAAAACATCCTGCACGACGTTTTAAATACTATAAAAATAAATCAATCGCACAAAATAAGATGTCATTTCACTTGAGATTACCTCTGTGCAACTTGACAGAGACGTGACGCAGTTTACGGACAGTTCAGACAGACGAAACAGTTCAGACGTATTCAAAGGTGTGCTCTTTCTGCAAACAATGATAATGTGGATTCATATATTCAATAAAGACCTGGTGAAAAGGTGCCTTGACTTCCTGTTCAAAGTCCCGCCTCATGTGTAAAATTAAACTGTTACAAGCAGCACATTTGACTTTTTTTTGTTGAAAATGTGGCTAAAGTGGGCGGGATAGGTGGTAGGTGAAATACAAGATTACTCAAACATGCTTGAATCAATTTGAATGCATCTTTGAGTCAATTACAATCAGAGAACACTGTTATAAATGGTTCAAACTCAAAAAAGTGGATTTTTATAAAAATTAAACTTTTATTAAACTCTATTATATATCGTTCTATAATGCTGTTCCATCATCTAAACATACTTGGAGTTGTGTTTTGTTACATTCACACATGTTTAGAACACACAAACTTGGCATTTTTATTTGGCGTTCTGCCGTTAAACTAAAAACACGCTGTTACACCTTGTGATGTCATTAAGTGTTATACAAAAAGTAGTGCTTCTCCACACTCCACAGTAACATTTTCTTGTTTTCAGCTTTTGTATTTGCTGAAATTAGTAAACTAAGGCAAAACTAGTGGTAATCTAATGACATCACAAGGTGAAACAGAGCATTCTGAGCTTTACAGTTACACACAGTGTGATAAGCTGGATTACTCAGACATTTATGAACCAAATGAAACACAACTTTGGGAATGTTTTGGACCAAAGAGCAGCATTATAACAAGACTAAAATCTCAATTTGTCAACTTTATGTATTATGAGACCTTTAAACTAAAATATGTGCAATTGAAGAAAAAAAATTAAACTGTCCACATTATAAATATTTGCAAAAACAGCTTACACATGTGAATTGGAAATTTTGTTGTACTGAAAAGAGCATTTTGCAGTAGGAATAGTTAGCATTGGTATTAAAAAACGTTACAAATGGTCAACTTTCAAAATTAAAACTTCTACGTGTGAATTGTAAAGCACATTTGGACCTTTTTGAATTAGAATAAGACAAAAAAAAATTCATAAAACTATAAATAAAGGAATGGCGTTGAGTAAAACAGGCAACAGAAGATGGGACAGATGTAAGGCTACAGCATCAGGACGGTTGCATAGAGTCCAAACAGTGACACTCGAATCGAAATCAACACATGCTGCAAAAAGTGGAATAGTTTGGAGTTAATATCAGCTATGTTTGAATTTTGGGAACATACACAGAGAGACATTTGTATTACTTTGAAGGCACGTGACAACTTATGCAAATGTTGACAATTTTGAATTCATAAAAATATATCAGCCGACTAGAATGGATTACAAAACTCATTTTTACCAACTAGTTTAAGCAAGTTTTGACAGTGAAAGAAAAACAAATACACATTTTTTGTCAATAGGTTTTGTTCACGTTCTACAATTTGATGATGGAGGGCAGTGGTGTCCAAACTGTTTTAGGGCCATTTACTTATATGAATGATCCATATAATAAATTTTGCATTTGATCACATTTTTATGCATCACCACACTTTAAATAAGGCATTAAACATTCATGTTAGGCTTCAAATGCATCAAAAATGTTTGATTCTTCGACTATATAGAAAATCAAATTTGACATTAAAAAAAAAAAAAAAAAATGGGGCCAATCTAACAGTAAGTCTAAGGGCCCAAAATTAGCCAAGGGCCGCATTTTGTCCCCGGGCCGCAGTTTGGACATGCCAGTTTAACCGAATATCACAATTCTACAGGCCAAAAAGATTCAAATCAGGTGGAAGGCAGCTAAAATTATATAGCTTAAATGCAGTTTTTTGTTTTTTTTAGTATATAGAGAAAAGTTAATGGGTCTAGTCACCTGCAGAAATGATCACATTTTTTTTTTTTTTTTTAAGATAATTTAGGCTAAGTATACAAAAAGGATGAAGTGAACGTATAGACATTTTTCCTAAATAATACATTGTACTGTCATCAAACTTAACATTTAAAATATGTTGCTATGAAACAATATTAATTTTAAAGTTGGGGTAACTAACTATTTTAGTTGTAAATGAGTAAACTTGTGTTTTCCACTAAAAGTCCATTTAATTGCAGCACTTTGTGAAAAAACCAACTGTCTGAATTCAATAATAATGAAATTTAGTTCAAAATAAGAGTCGAATGAGCTCAATAATTGACTGTGCTTGGTAGTCCTCCCCAGTTTCATTTAGTATTTTTAAAAAGAAGTTTTTAAGCCATAACTGCATCCAAAAATGAATATATTAACGATGTGAGAAAGCTGTCAGATTTAAACCTAAATTCCTTTAACTGCCTCCATCTGACTGGCCTGGAGAATGTTTTGATCATGTAAACAAAAAACTATTTGACAGTTTTCAAATAGCATTACATCAGAATCACAATTTCAAACAAGGTTCACCACTGTCAAATGGTAATACATTTTGGGGGGATAATTTTCACTTGGAATAAAAAAAACAACAACCTACATAAATGGTGACTTCCTATGTAACATTCTTTTTCTCCCCAACAATTCAGTTATTTTTTTCCTGTTCTGTTTAATCCTTGCAATGAATTAACGTAAACTCACTGTTTGAATAGTTGAAAAAGCTCTACGAACATATTTTGAAATCTGTTTAAATATTAGAATTTGCTTTATTATCTAAAACCATTTGCTTTTGTTTATTGTGCATTGCAAGCTGAATTTTTTAATGCTACTGACAACAAAACAAAAATACAAGCTGTTTTGGAGATATGCAAGAGCACAGAATGTAAGAAAACAAAAACAAAACATAACTATAATATTTTTAAATCTGGGTATATTTGAACAATATGCTTTGACACATTTGCCATAGTATTGTGTTAATCATGGGGAAAATCCAAAAGAATAATCTGATATTTCTCAAAATCGTCCACGCCTATGCAATCAGACATTTTCACCTCTCAAAATTAGCCTAGCATAGCCTAGCTTTACCTTTTGCTAAAACAATTACACGCTAAGACAACTACATGACAGTAAAATAAGACATTATGAGATGGGAACTATCACTTCAATTCCTGCTGATTTTAGTTTTGAGTAACACGAGTCCTGCTCAGTGAAGCTAGCTCTATTCACAGTCTATATTGTCTTGTACACTCAAGCTAAAGCTACTAGCGCCATGGTTCTGCTGTGACAGGGTTAGCATTAGCGACGTCAACATTCATCCAGGTGTTTATTTAGATTAGAGTTAATGCGGGTTTGCAATTGGTCCATTCTGTACACTATTTTACACATGCTAGCGTGGGCTTTACAAATATTTCAATGGTTGATGACAATAAATAGCAGTGGACGAGTGAACTAAGCATCAACAAGGCAATGGGCTAGCTAGCTTGTTGTGTCTCAAAGCTAATGCTAACTTTTAAAAACATCAAATATACATTCACTGAAATTTAAAGTAAAGACAGCCAGATTGTTAAAAACATTTTATTTCATATTTATTATAAGAAAGTTAGTAATAAGATTGAGACACAACCAACTATCTTTCTAAACAAAGATTTGCATAAATCATAAAGATGCTAATTCAGTTAATATGCACAGATTATGAGTTATGCAACAACTATTTTGGAATTTGTGTTATGCGCACTCTATTAGCCAAGGCGAGACACTTCATGCAAAAAGGTAAAAAATATACATTAGAAAAGCAAAAAAATGCACAACAAATTGTCATAATAGTGTTAAATAAGGCATTTTAGGTGTAAAAATTGACCAAATTGTACATATCTGGAAAAAAAAATAAAAACAATTGACAAATTAGGATTGTTTTTCACTTCCCTTTGTTAAAGGAGCTGCATCGTATTTTTCCCATGTAATCAGTAATAAACTATTACCTTTTTTTTCCCCAAGTAATCAGTAATAAAATATGATATATGTACCAATATGTATCAATAATTTTGTTCATTGTACAACACAAAAACAGCTCAGATCAGGTCAATTGCCTTCTTGTTCAAACTTACAAACTTTAACTTATTATTGTTCAAAAGTGGATAGATGACAATTTAAGCCCCTTTGAACAATCTCAAGTAGCTACAGTGGGCATAGGTGGAAGGTGAAAACAGTAATTTTTCCAGCTCCTGAGCACCAGCTGCAGGGCAACACAAGCTGACTCAAACATGTCTGAATCAATGAACACAGAACAATGTTACAACATGGCTAATGTCCCTTTTATCATGTTAGATTTGAATAACCCATAATGGTTCTTGAGTAAACAAATCCGTTGATAGAATCTGTCAAAATAGTCTTCAAATTGCAATGTGTAGTTGCCATGTCTAATGACGTTTTTAGAATACTGCTATAGCTGCAAATTCTCTCATTGCATGTTGTGGAGCTGATTGGACAATTGTTATTGTTTATATAAGTAAACTGACAAAAAAAAATTGTTTTGCCTGTAGTGTCTCACCTTAAAATTCATTTCAGTGAGCGACTCCAAGATAGCATATGTTTTTTCCTCATCTACCCTTGTTTCTTGTTAAAAATGTCATAATATTAATATTTTCGGATATTATGTCACCTGAACTAACAAACCTTTTGTAGTGCATGAAAAACAAAAATAGTTAGGAATGTAGATTTAATTGAAATCAATGCACAAAAACCTACAATGGAATTGTCCACTGCTATTTACATCAGTGTGTGGTCACTCACTCCACTCGCTTCAATAGTTAATATGGCTTTAGTGTCTGTACATATTTATACATGAACAAACATATTCACAAAGACATTCACATGATTATTTGAAGTTTACGATGGTTTGTCAAACTCTAACCAAAATCCATAAGCATTTTGCACTTTAAAATTCCCCTTTTTTCATGTACAATTTTGCAGTCCTGTTGGAATATAGTTGAATCGGAGTTGTAGTGTTGCTGGTAAAGTATCCGTGTCCATTTTAGCAGTGAGATTTTTCAGATGCTCTGAAAAGTGATCTCTAGCAGTGTGATTGTAATTTTACAATCTTCTTTCTTCCCGTTTTGTGAACAGTGAACAGCAAATATAGTTCAAATAGACAAGAAATTTTACACCAGTCAGGCATAGCATTCTAACTGCTGCCAGAGAACGGGAAATATTAATCATAAATGAGTTAAAAGTGAAGCAATTATGAGATCTTGAGTTATTTTGTCCAATTAGTCACTGTGTTTAGACATAGTTTAGTGTTAGTGTTAGCCACCCAGAGAAACTTGTCTGATATTTTAGAATTTTTATAGCAGAGTGAGACCTCCTGCCACTCGCTGAGGAGCTCTCCCGTCAACACATAATTTTCCTATTTTTCTTTCATTTATAAACATTTGTAAAAAGGAAAAACACTGGTAGCATGTCCACTAGACCTGTCCAGTGACTTTAATGAACCGAGACTAGAGTTCTTAATTAAACTTGATACATAGCCGCAACTGATAAGTGTGACTGCAGAATGAGAAAAGTCTAAGAAAGTGTCTTTGACCTTGTTTTGTCCTGTAGAGCTAATTGTGGTTAGTTTATAGCTCACAACAATCTTAATATCATCATCAAAGTTTCATGTATATTGTAAGATTTGTGGTCGCTTGGGGAAAGAAAGACAATTGTCAAACTGCTAGGGTCAGATCTATGTTTGGTCTATTATAATGTAGCAAAACGCTAAAACTTAAAATACTTTTACTTCTCTGTTAGCCGTTGCTGTTAGCTTTAAGGCTCATTTATGCTTCACTTTTGTATGTAAACAGCTAAGTGCGTTTTAAAGACATTAACTGTAAATTCCTTCATACTTTTATGCGTTTCTCATAACAATGTGTCTGGGACACAATCAACAGAGGGCACTACAGATAAGTTAACAAATTCACCTAAAAGAGGTGCAGAAAGAAAAGAAAATGGAGGCACCACCGCAGTTTTTACATTGTATTTGTTGAAAAATAACCTAAAAAATATGTTGGTGCTCAGAGACAAACAGAACAACGTACAGGACGGACAGTAATCTCTATACGTATGTGTGTGCGTCACAAATGTAGAGCATAAATGAGCCTCTAAGCTCATATTGGTGCTAAGCTAACAAGCCACACTGAACAGTGTTTGAATGTTTTCTAACTAACTCTGGTGTTTGTCATGTGTGTTCGAGTGGCTTTTAGTTGCCAAAATAGCCAAAGATTTTCATAGTTGTGTAGACCACGTCAACTCTCCCGTTCAAGAAGCATTAGAGCTAACTTGTGGAGTAGAATTCAGGCATTTCACTGTTTACAAACACTGTAAGAGTCCATCAGATCTTTCGAGCAGGTAAGTCTTGCGTCAGCATGGTGTGTAGCTAGAACAGAATCATGTGGTTACAATGTGATGCCTTTTTGGTGAATAACTTCAAGTCCTCTTCAGCCAATCCATACAAAGTTGGTTCCAAATGTCCAGTATCTTTACTTGTAGTTTTAAACCTTCAATCCTCAAGGAACAGCATCGATTTTGCTTAGTTGACACTTATTGATGAACAGTTAGCGCTCCCCCCGCTGGCTAAAATGAGTATTGTGCTGTAGAAGTTCAGAAATGTAGTTGTGATGAAGAATGAAGCTTGAATTATTAATATTATTATTATTATATTATCATCATTATTATTATTAATTTGGGAGTAAGTCTGTCCCATCGCAGACATTAGTAATAGGTGGTTAAGAGGAGACTCTCAGTAAATATCAGGGAGATCCTGGTAGTTCCTGTTGAAGTATCCTCCAGAGTAGATCCAGTCCTCTCTATTTGTGTACGGATTTGTGCCCATCTGGAACCACCTGTGAAGACAGAAAGAAAACAGGGGTGACTAGTGAGTTTTGTGTCCATGTTAAAAATCTAAATCCTTGGAGAGTTAGCTGAATATTAAGCACCTGTGACAAACTTGCTTGGAGTATGCTTAGTATGTTGCATATTTTCCTTTTTTTTTAAAGATACAATTCAATGTGCATTTTAAAATCAAATGAAATTCTTTTATAATATAAATAATTCCACAATTTTGTCCTTCTGCAATCTCTTTTCTGGTTGGCACGTTCCAAGATGTGAAGGATTACATGTCCTGAGACAGTTACAGTCTTATTCTGCGAAGTTCCACATGATCAGACTTGGCTATGATTCAAGTGAACATCGGGTTCTGTAGGAAAGTCATCAGTGTTTAATCTCTTATCTGACATTAGAGCGGTGAAAGAGAAAAAGAGAAATCAGGTTCTTTTCACAATGGAGGAGTTCTGCTGTTACAAAATCTCAAGCTTTTTCCACAATAATATATCTCTATTGTCTTATTGACCTAATAAGTAAAATACACTTTTCTGAGTAATTTTATTGATGTCGTAACAGTGTTTCTCATCATTAGTTTACTCACAGTAATATTTTCATTGTTTCATGTTGCCTAAATATTCTTGTATTGTCCTGCAATTCAAAAATCGTAGTTCCAAGTACAACATGTCGGGTTCAAAACTGTCATAAAAGTGCTTAATTTTTTTTTTTTTTATCGGCTGCTTATGAAAGATGAATGTAACAATAAAGCAGTTTGTCAGCTTTGCAGGTTTGAACAGAAAGTTATGGGAATGATTTAAAATTCTAAGCCATTTCTGATCATTATTGTGATTTGCAATGAACAAAATGTGCATTAATGAGTCACAAATGTTATAGTTGTGTCCTTATTACATGGAAAAACACAAGAGGTCTCCAACATGCTGCCTCTTGTGTACAAAACTCTTTCAGACGCTGACAGTACCTGGTGGACCAGTCCTCTTCATTCTTATTCCTCTCTTTCCGAGCTGCTCTCTGTTTCTCCTCCAGACGCTCTTTCTCTTTGCTGGCTTCATCTGGAACACAATCACCCAAGGGTTTACTAAAGAACTGAGCTTTCAAATTGTATCTATTATTTTTTATTGTTTAGGTTAGGAACATGTTCTAAGAAACAAATACACTTACATAAAGACAAAAAATGTAACCAAACAATTGAAAAAAATAAAAAATTACAAAATTATTTCAAATTGTACTTTCTAGGGTAAACACTTTATCAGACGCTGAATGTCTACAAAAAACAAAACATTATTTCAGAATATCTTTTAACTGTAGTGACAAGACAAACACCACTAGATGGCAACACTGCATCAGTAATGTACAGTATGTTCAACCTCTAAAACAAGTTCTTCTTTCTCACTTCTGAAAGTAAAATACAAGTACCTATGTTTCCGTTCTCCATGGCTCTGATGTCGGGTCTGAAGCGACAGTCTGTTGGTGCCAAAACAGCCTCCATCCCTGGCTCCAGCTCGTTCAAAGCCATTGCAAAGTTAGTGAAGTTGTACATCTAAAGGCAGTACAAAAGTAGTTTATAAAAAGCCCCTACACACGTCTGAATTTAAAACTGACTGTACTGACTGTGGAAGAGTGTGGAGGTCTGGAGTCTATCCTCCACAGCAGAACAGACCCTGGGACCACAGCCACAGTCTCCTGCACCTCAGGCATGTCGTCTGCATCGTCGTCTGCTCCCTGCGGCTCGTCCTGACACACACAGACAGGAAGGATGCTGTTACTCTAGCCTGTCACTGGTGTTTCACAAAAACTGTCTTGTGAAAACTAGAGCTTAGGGCAATAGGTTGTGTTCTTGTTTTAACAGTGATTATGTAATAATGTCGGCAGGGCCTATGTAACACTGTGGGAGAGTCGGTTTTGGAAAGAAATAATTAACATATGCAACAGCAAAAATGGTGAAATGTGTTGTTTACTCCAAAAACGTGTCATACTACTTGTACATACTACGCTTTAAAATTCATGTTATTTTAATTACATGTTTATTATTGTTGTAAATAGTAAATCAATTGCTACATTTTTTATGTTTGGTAAAGAAGATTTTGTTTTGTAAAAATAGTAGTAGAGTAAAAAAAAAGGTTAGAAATCCCTGTTCTATAACATGTTTTGTGTTGCACTTAAGCACTAAAACCAGATCCTACTTTGTGAATTTTTGTCCACTGACAATGGAAATAAAACTTTTCTAATTCTGTGTTTGATTCTGGCGTACAGTAATAACATTACATCAGGGCAATGTTGTCTTGCATCTTAAGTCGGAAATGCCTTTTGGAACATCTCCAAATGTTTACTCTATCATTACATTCAGTAGACAGCACTGTCTATCCAATTTTCATTTATCAAAAGTTGAATTTTAAAAGTTATTACAATTTAAATTTCAATTGAGACACTCAAAACAACAACCATAGGCATGTGCAAAGAGAAAAAAGTTAGAATTTACACTTAAAGCAGAATGAAAGAACTTGTAATTAAACTAGCTGACTGAATTGTAACAACATTTATTTATTTACTTTAAGATTGAAAAAATAAGGCATCAGAAGCACATGTAACTGCTTAACAAACAAATCAAAGAGACTGGGGTTCTTGAGACAGACATTTGGGTCGGGAATGTGTTTCGAAGGGGCAGGGGGAACTGCTGTATTTTGTACTGGAGTCAGTGGAGAGGGGCGACACACTTCAAATGGCCCAAAATACAAATGTGACCATCATCACAGAGACTTACAATTACAAAGACATTTAACAAGGTCTAAATGTTACTTAGTTCTGCTTTAAGACTTAAGGCTAGATAGCTTTATTTGGTTCCAGCAAAAAGGAATCCATATCTGTCACTGTGTGTCAAGCCTTGTTTAAAATATCAATCATTATCAGGGGACTCCTCCACAAATCATTTAGCGACCCCTGAGTTGAGAACTACTGATCATGGGAAATACTGATCTGAATCACTCCAGGACTAAAGAGGAATTACAGACTCATAAAACAACTACTTTTCCACTTAGGAATACATTTGTACTCAAATCACTTGAGCTACGTTGTACTACACTACAAATATTGCTCAAGTTTAGGGAGCCATTTAAAAAAAACAATGAGTCATCTTAGTTTTAGCACCGCCACACTAACCAGTATGTTACACCACTTTTAAAAGCTTCATCACAATAAGCTCCAAAGCATTCGTCAGCACCATTTACAAACATTAGCTTGTTACTACATCACCAAACTACAAAAACATTTCGAACTTGTGTCGGCTCTCTCAGCTGCCTCCCCTTCAAATACGGCAACTGAAGATTCTCCTTCTCGACCTCATCTCCACCCGAATGACTCTTTGCCTCTTTGATATTTTTTTTGTAGCAGTGCAAAATGTTCTTTATGTGTGTTTTTGCTGCTTTATTTTAATTCTTACGATATGCAAAAATGAAAAAATAAATACAGTACATATTGTTAAGTTTCGATTCCGGCTAGCTTAATTACACAAAACAGCTGTAGTGAGAAGAAAGAATGACATTTACAGGTGCTATATAATTTTAAATTTCTACTCAGAGATGAATAAATTGGGCAAATGCGTAACAAATCTATACATAACGAAGCTTACATTTTTGCTCTTCTTGTTGTCTCCCTTTTTCTCAGATTTCTTATGAGCCTCGTAAGTCTGCGGGTCCACACTCCACATGCACTCGGTCCACTTCCCGTAGATTACACAGTGCTTCTTTTTACTTGCAGGGAGAAATTCAGTGTAAGGCTTTTGGTTAAATAAAAAGTATGAACTGTTCTTGAGTCTTTGTACCTCTTGTCCTGAATGTAGCCTTCTACTTTGTGAAGCTCTTTGCCAAACATCCCACAGGGTTTAAAGTTTAGCACACACTTGTCTCCAGTGCTACAACACAAGTATGAAATATGGTTATATGTACATGATTATAGTTTGACAGTTTGAAATATCAACACACGTCCTTACTTGTGATTAATGATCTCTACAGTTCCGTACTGTTCTATCCACAGTTTGCCCAGGATAATGTTGTGAACGCAGCAGTACGGGTTACTCCAGGTGTACGCTTCATTATGTCTGAAACAAAAGGGTTAGTCGTCATATTGTTATCATTAAAAGCACTAATATTAGGACAGCTTAAGAAATAAGTCTACAGTGGAATAGCTTAAGTCCAGAATACCCAGAAATGCATACATAGTTTGGTAACAGGCTCGCCTCTTCTCAGAACTGACTGGTAATTGGTCTGGAGGGAGGACTTGTTTGTCTCCATGGAGACATTGACCTTTGAGAGACTGCGTGTGTTCTACTGTAGACATATTCATTTGTTTATAAGAAAAAACAATCATTTATAAGTTTATTTTAAAAGAGACAATGAACAAAGAGAGCATAAAGGTTGTGATTTAGACGTCACTCCCCCAGTGTTCCAGTTTGGCTTTAAGAAATGTACTTTTTAATGTTTGACAATAAGAGGTAAACATAAACCAATCACTCACTCTCTAGGTGTAATTTGTTTCTAAGAATTAGATTTTAAATGCAGTGCTGACCTGAGCAGCTCTAGCGTGATGGTGCCCCTTGGCTCCGCCTCCACACTTTTCCCCCAGTACTTGAGTTTAGGGTAGATTGATCCGTGGAAGACGAAGTCTCCAGTCAGACTCTCTGCGTGGAAGGCACTGATGGGAGGATGGTGTGAGACCTGCTCAGAGATCAGCCGGTAACCCTGCTCTTCTCTGAAACACAAACAACACAAGAAGTGTTTGGATTACTGTGGAAAGTTTTACTTTAGTTTAGTTTGGTCAAGAAAATGCAGACGACAGGATGTGTCATTTAAAGAAATCGTATAGTTAAATACAAGACTGAAAAAGCACCCTAACCCTATCTGTTTAGGCAGTAAAGTAGATTACATTGCTGTATTGTCTAGAATTCAGTTTTAGTTCATTAGTTAGTTTGTACTGTTCATTTTGTCAATAAAGGAAGTCCAGGCGCATCACTTCCTGTTTGATATGGCAGCTCAGGCAGAAGCCACACTGTCTGCAGCTAGACAATCTGTTCGCATCCTCTGCTAAAGACTGATGAATCAATGTCGTAAGTTTCTGATATGCATAATTTGAATGTTTATCTTGAGATATTAGCCTTTATTTTGTGAAGATGATGTGTATTTTGGTCCAAAAAGCTAAGGGAAGTAATAAGAAAAAACGGGATGCTAAAACGGGTTTTGCTAATCAAAGCTACATAAGCTAATGTTCTGTTATGCTAGTATGTCATGTGACAATCCATGTATACTGAATATTATTTCGTTTTTCTGTGTTTTTGTCACAGTTTTCACTCCATGTCATGGTGAAAGAGTCTTCAGTAAAACTACAAATTACAACGTTGACTCATCTCTTTGTCTTGAATGGAGTTTAGCGTGGTGTTTAGTCAACGGTCGTTGCACTTTGATGAGAACACTATAGTGAAAAGACAAGAAAGAATCAGCACTCCGGATGGCTTCCAAAAGTGGATCTTCAACCAGTTCAGCTGGACGTGTGAGAGCAAAGGCCGAAGCTGCAAAGATAAGAGCAAATTATGCGGCAAAGCAACTACAACTAAAACTAGAAGCAGCAAATATCGATTTAGAGACAGTTGCAAGAGACGCAGAGAAAATGAAAAAAGATGCAGAAATACAGTTTGAAAAAACTAAACTACAAGCACAACTTGAAACATTACAATTACAATGTGAAGCTGAAGCAACAGAACGGGAGGCACAAGTTTTGGAAATGAATGAGGATTTGCAGACTGTAGATGAAATGGACGAAGAGGAGCATGAAAAAGAGCAGGAAGAGAAAATGCAACGTACAAGTGAGTATGTTATTGCACAAAACACGTACAAAGAAAATCCTCCCCCACCGCAAGATCTCACTGAAAGACAATCTCACAAAAGCCATGCATTGAGGCCACTTAACACTCCTGTCCACAATACGTTGGCAGAAGTAAAGTCAAGGCATTCACAGGGCAGCAATAAAAATGACATTGAAGAGAATGACGACTCATACTTGCCAATACAAACGAAAGTTAAAGCAGAAAATAAAGAAACCTACAGTAAACCAGAGAAAAACACGTACCAAACTTTCCAATCATATTCTCCAAGACGTTTTAACGTACACGCACAACCGTTTGCTCCGGACAAAGTTTCACCACCACCTGCCATAGACTCATTAGCCCAGTACCTGGCCAGACGAGATCTCACGAATTGTGGCCTGTATCAGTTTGACGACAAACCAGAGAACTACCATGCATGGTATGCTTCATTTGAAAGTACAACAAGTGACATTCAGTTAAGTGCAGTACAACTACTCGACCTTATGATTAGATGGCTCGGAAAAGAATCCAGTGAATATGTCAAACGTATAAGAGCAGTTTACATCAGCAACCCATCTGAAGCATTAAAGAAAGCCTGGGAACGACTAGAAGAGTGCTACGCTGCTCCAGAAATAATAGAAAAGTCACTTTTTGAGCGTCTTGATAATTTTCCAAAGCTAAACACAAGAGACAATGTTAAACTACGTGAGCTTGGAGATTTGCTGACAGAAATACGTGGTGCCAAAGAAGATGGTTATCTGGCTGGCTTATCTTTTTTGGATACGTCACGTGGCATAGCACCAATCATAACCAAGCTGCCATTTGGACTCCAAGAAAAGTGGCTCTCTGCTGGATCAAAATACAAAGAGGAGCACAACGGACTCTTTCCTCCTTTCCAGTACTTCTGTGAGTTTGTGTGTCAGGAAGCAAAGAAAAGAAATGATCCCAGCTTTATGACTCCAACTGTAACAACTTTTATAAAACCAGACAAGTCAGCTTTCAAAAGAAACATTAATGAAAGAGCAATCACAGTACAGAAAACGGACATCTTTTCACAGCAGTCAAACAAAGCGACAAACGTGGACCCATCTAAAACGTGCCCGTTACACAACAAGCCGCACTCACTCCAAAGTTGCAAGGGATTCAGACACAAACAAATCGAGGACAGAAAGGCATTTCTTAAGAAAAATGGAATCTGTTTTAAATGTTGTGCTACAACTTCGCATCTGGCCAAGGACTGCAAAGCATCTGTTAAGTGTTCTGAATGTGAGTCTACTTATCATATTACAGCCATGCATCCAAGCACACCAAATCCACAAACAAAGGCCCCACCAACTCCACAGGCAGACGGCGGGGAGGCTGAAACCACTAACGCAGACAACGCAAATACAGACGCAACAGTGGTAACTTCAAACTGCACAGAAGTTTGTGGTAATGGACAGTTTGGTCGCTCATGTGCTAAAATCTGCCTTGCTAAAATATATCCTCAAGATGCTGAGCACAATGTTATTAAAGCATACGTCATAATAGATGATCAGAGCAATCGCTCGTTGGCCCGACCAGAGTTTTTCAGTCTGTACGGATTACAAACGGAGCCCTCTTCTTATCAACTAAGAACCTGCTCAGGCTTGGCAGAAACGTCAGGAAGACGTGCAGATGGATTCGTGATCCAGTCCATTGATGGGAAAATAACAGTCCCTCTTCCGTCACTTATCGAGTGTAGTGACATTCCAAATAATCGTGCAGAAATTCCAACCCCTAGTGCTGTCATCCACCAGCCTCATCTGCGACACATTGCCAAACATCTCCCAGAACTGGATCCCAATGCTGAGATATTGCTTCTTCTTGGCAGAGATGTTTTAAGACTGCACAAGATCAGACAACAAGTAAATGGTCCCCACAACGCCCCGTTTGCACAGCGTTTAGATCTTGGCTGGGTTATTGTGGGTGAAGTGTGCCTTGGAAGTAGTCACAAGCCAGTTGTCAGCAACTTCAAAACGACTGTGTTGGAAAGCGGTCGTCCCTCCACGTTTCAACCATGCACGAGTTACATGCAAATAAAGGACTCACTACCGAAGCTCAACTCCAGCACCAAGGTAACAGAGGAAACACTAGGAAAAACAGTGTTTGACAGAACAGACAAAGACAACAGACCTGCTCCATCAATCGACGATGAAACGTTTATGGAAAAAATGGACAATGAAATGCATCAAAACAACAACAACACATGGGTAGCTCCGCTTCCATTCAAGCAGCCACGTCCGAGCCTTCCAAACAACAAAGAGCAGGCTGTTAAGAGGTTTATGTCACTAGAGAAAACATTGAAACGGAATCCCAAAATGCAGGAACAGTATTTTGCATTCATGGACAAGCTCATTCAAAATGGACATGCTGAGATCGCTCCACCTCTCGACAACGAGGAGTGCTGGTTTCTCCCGACGTTTGGAGTATATCATCCTCGAAAGCCAGAGCAAATTAGAGTGGTGTTCGATTCAAGCTCACAATACGAAGGCATCTGTTTGAACGATGTACTGCTCACTGGACCGGATTTAAATAACACTTTGATCGGTGTTTTGCTACGCTTTCGCAAGGACAAAGTGGCTGTATTGGCAGACATTCAGCAAATGTTCTACTGTTTCGAAGTGACTGAGACCCATCGAAACTTCCTCAGGTTTCTGTGGTATGAGGGAAACGACATCAACAAACAAGTTATCGACTATCGCATGAGAGTTCATGTTTTCGGCAATAGTCCCTCACCTGCCGTCGCCATCTACGGTCTGAGGAGAGCGATCAGAGAGGGTGCTCCAAAGTACGGTGAGGATACTATTCAGTTCGTCGAGCGACATTTCTATGTGGACGATGGTCTCATGTCTGTTCCAACCGATCATCAAGCAGTAGACATTCTGACAAGAACACAAGCCTCACTCGCAGAGTCAAACATCCGTCTCCACAAATTCATCTCTAACAGTCAAGATGTTCTAAAGGCCTTATCTCAAGAGGACTGTGCAGCACCCGTAAAGGACTTGGACCTGAGTGGAGAAACAGAGTCTATTCAGCGCAGTTTGGGCCTTTTGTGGGAGACTTCAACAGACACGTTTACGTTTTCAGTGTCAACTGAACCAAAGCCCTTCACGCGACGAGGTGTGTTGTCTACGGTGAACAGCATCTTCGACCCTTTAGGTCTGTTGGCTCCTGTCACCACAAGCGGGAGAGCTCTTTTAAGAGAACTTACAGCAGATCTTCCAGACTGGGACACTCCTCTCTCAGAAGAAAAACATGACAAGTGGGAAATATGGCGCAAATCGCTTCAAGATCTCAAGCAGTTACATGTACCAAGGACATACACAAACATGTCACTGAGCAACGTTGAGCACAAAGAGCTCATTGTGTTCTCAGATGCTTCCGTGAAGGCCATTGGAGCTGTTGCATATCTGAAGACTGTTCAAAACAATGGCAATACTGAAGTTGGATTTGTTATGGCTAAAGGAAGGCTAGCCCCAGATCGGAACCCACAATTCCACGCTTAGAACTTTGTGGAGCTGTTCTTGCTGTGGAACTGGCAGACCTCATCCAGGAGGAGTTGGATGTGCAGTTTGATGAAGTAAAGTTTTACAGCGACAGTAAAGTGGTTCTCGGCTACATCCATAACACCAGTAAACGGTTCTACGTCTTTGTGCACAACAGGATTCAGCGCATACGCCATTCTTCCAGACCTGAGCAATGGAACTATGTTCCCTCTGAAGTAAATCCGGCGGACCATGTTACACGGTTCTTGCCAGCTTCTCGACTAGCCCAAACGACATGGTTTTCTGGACCAGCGTTTCTGCAAAAGACAGTAGAAAAGGACAAACAAACTTGGGAAAGATGTGAACTCATACAACCAGAAAGGGACACTGAAATCAGACCAGAAGTGAAAACCTACTGTACCAGCGTCAAAGAGAATAGTCTCAGCCCAAATCGCTTCGAGCGTTTCTCAACTTTAAAGTCACTTGTAAGAGCTGTTGCCTGTCTGATTCACATAGCCAGGTCCTTCAGGAAATCAAACAAGCACTGTCAGTGCAAAGGATGGCACTGGTGCAAACAAGCACGTTCACCAGACGAACTTGACCAAGCAATGTTTGTTATTTTGCAAGCAGCACAAAGGTCTGCTTTTCAAAAAGAACTCTCAGCGTTGCATGCTAAAAAGCCAACTCCAAAAGACAGTTGTCTCCAAAAACTAAATCCCATCTTCTCAGATGGCTTGATTCGTATCGGAGGTCGACTCAAACATTCAAACCTGGACTCAAAGGAACGACACCCGGTGGTTCTGCCCAAGAACAGCCATGTAGCCTTGTTGTTGACACGCCATCACCACACACAAGTGAAACATCAAGGACGTCACTTGACGGAGGGGGCCATACGTGCAGCAGGGTACTGGATTCTGGTGGCAAAAGGCTCATCAACACAGTCATTCATAACTGTGTAACCTGCAAAAAGCTCAGAGGTAAAGTTGAAGAACAACACATGGCAGACTTACCTCCAGAACGTCTCGAACCATGCCCTCCGTTCACCTATGTTGGACTAGATGTTTTTGGTCCGTGGATGGTCACTGCAAGGAGAACTCGTGGTGGACACGCGGAGTGCAAAAGGTGGGCAATCATGTTTAGTTGTCTGACCTCAAGAGCAGTTCACATAGAGCTAATAGAGACAATGGATGCATCAGTTGCATAAATGCACTCAGGCGCTTCTTTGCCATCAGAGGACCGGCCAAGAAGTTGAAGTCTGATTGTGGCACAAACTTCATTGCCGCATGCAAAGAACTCGGAATGGACAAAAACTCACAGGATCCAAAGATCCAACGGTTTCTCAGTGAAAATGGATGTGTGTGGGAGTTCAACCCTCCTCATGCATCGCATATGGGAGGCAGCTGGGAGAGAATGATAGGCGTTGCCAGAAGGATTTTGGACTCTATGTTCCTCGACCTACATGTCGACCTGACTCATGAAGTTCTCTCTACTTTGATGGCAGAAGTTTCCGCGATTATGAACGCGCGGCCTCTAGTGTCTGTTTCAACCGACCCGGACAATCCACAGTTCTCTCTCCAAACATGCTTCTCACTCAAAAGTCTGGCAATCTTTCACCTGCTGGAGACTACTCAGGGAAGGACATGTATACTAAACAGTGGAAGCAAGTACAAGCACTTGCTAATCAATTCTGGACACAGTGGCGCAAGGAATACCTACCGAACTTGCAACGCAGACAAAAATGGACAACTCATCGCAAAGACTTGGAGGTTGGAGACGTGGTTCTACTCAAGGACAAGCAAGTTGAACGAAACCACTGGCCAATGGGAAGAATAAGCTCCACGTTTCCAGGAAAAGATGGTCATGTTCGACAAGTTGAGATAAAGACTGTTGACCAGGGCACTCCAAAGACTTTTCGTAGACCTATTACAGAAGTTATTTTGCTTTTTCCTGCACATGTTTAGTTAGTAATGTGTAGAAGTAGTGACCTCATTCAGGTCAGGCGGGGAGTGTATTGTCTAGAATTCAGTTTTAGTTCATTAGTTAGTTTGTACTGTTCATTTTGTCAATAAAGGAAGTCCAGGCGCATCACTTCCTGTTTGATATGGCAGCTCAGGCAGAAGCCACACTGTCTGCAGCTAGACAATCTGTTCGCATCCTCTGCTAAAGACTGATGAATCAATGTCGTAAGTTTCTGATATGCATAATTTGAATGTTTATCTTGAGATATTAGCCTTTATTTTGTGAAGATGATGTGTATTTTGGTCCAAAAAGCTAAGGGAAGTAATAAGAAAAAACGGGATGCTAAAACGGGTTTTGCTAATCAAAGCTACATAAGCTAATGTTCTGTTATGCTAGTATGTCATGTGACAATCCATGTATACTGAATATTATTTCGTTTTTCTGTGTTTTTGTCACAGTTTTCACTCCATGTCATGGTGAAAGAGTCTTCAGTAAAACTACAAATTACAACGTTGACTCATCTCTTTGTCTTGAATGGAGTTTAGCGTGGTGTTTAGTCAACGGTCGTTGCACTTTGATGAGAACACTATAATTGCATTACATTTTTTTAATGTTGAAAGATTCAAATTTAGAGACTGGATGGTTAGATGGGGTTCACAGAACTGGCGTTACATCCTTGCATTGTTTTGTTGAATACTAAATATCAATACTAAAATTTGATGCAGGGAACAAATTTCCCTACGGTAACAATAAAATGTACCTTAACCTCAAACATCATTTCCATATAAAGCAATGGGACGCAGATACAATGGGACTGCAGTTTTCAATACAACAATATTAATAAAAAATATTTTAACTTTAGACAATAGTCACAAAATAGCTCTGGGCAATACAAAGACGAATATCAAATAACTTTTTTGTCAATCCCAACAGCCAGTAGTTATTATATACATTCAACAGAAATGTGCTAAGACATGTCTTTAAAAGGATTTTTTAAGGTCACGCTTCTACAAAAATATGTGTACAGTGCAGTGCTGAGTTAAATCTGGCATCAACAGGTTCCATGGCCAATCCATTGGTGCTGCAGTGAAAAAGTCCTCAGCAGCCCAGCAAGCATTTTCTCAGAGCGTGAAACAAAAACACAAAGAGAAAACACCTAGAGCTTTCAGAAAGGTTGGATTTGGTAGACAATTTAGTCTATTTTTAGATCAGAATTATTCTCCTAGTTCAGAATCCTTCAGTCTCAGCCAAACCTGTCCACCTCAGACAAAAATATACATCCTTCATTTGTTTTGTTGAATGCTACACAGGCTCTATTTTCAAAAGATTTATGACTGTAAACATCATCAGTGAACAGTTGAACACAATGCCGCCTCATCCTAATAATAAATTACCTGACAAGTTCATAGGTCTCGCCCAGAAGGGGGTTGAATGGTTTTCCAGTTCTGTCCCACTGCGACGCTACAGCCGACACAGCAAAAGCAGCTACAGCCTGCATCAAACAAACGTGCACTTTTACCCAGCGCATACGGGACATAAATCAGACGTACCGCGCGAGACTTACCTGCATGCGCTCTATAGAGTCCGGCAGCACGCAGGCTTTGTTTATGAGGTAAGTGTGTTCCATGTACTCTGTGATTCTCTGCAGGAAGCTCAGCGGCTCATTGAAGGCTATGGGCATCGTGATCTTGGATAATTCCTAAAGAAGGCGAAGGTGAGAAAAATACACATGTTTTTTACTTTACGAGGCAAAGGCTTTGATTGAAATATAGATGTTAACAAGCACACGTCAATGATTTTTTTTTTTTATTTCTTCTTTTATTCATACTCAATACAACAGAAGTCAAATACAATCTACACACAATACAAAACCAACAAATCATTCACACACACTCACATACACACAAAAAAAAAAAAAAAAAAAAAAAAAAAAAAAAATTATAATAATAATCAAAATCATCATTCTAATGGAAAGTTGCAATAAAAAAATAATAATATTAATAGAAAAAAGTAAACTTTCTTATTGTGAATAGATATTTGGCATTTTGTTGCAATTATTTTTCTAAAAAAACAAAATGACAACAAAAAAAAAAAAACGTTAGTTTGATAATTTTTGTTTTGAAACAAAAAAAATTCCCCAACAAAAAAATTATAATATTAAAAAATATATAAAATTCTAGGGCTGGGCGATTTAGCCAAAAATCCTAATTGCGATTTGCTCCAGGAAATATTGCGATTGCGATTTTTTTTGCGATTTTCTCCCACAGCATAAAGACAAGAGCAAAAGTAACACAAAATCAACAAATTATTATAAGAATTGTTACATTTTGCTAGAATGTACCTGTGAAATGATTTTTGGCTAAATTAGATTCAGTGTTGGGTGTAACTTAGTTACTGTAATTACATGTTTGAGTAACTAGTAGTGTAACTTAGTTACTGTGAAAAGACTTGTAATTAAATTACAGTTACTAACAAAATACTCTTATCTTATTCACTTTTAAGTAAAAAATAAATAAATAATCTACAAAAGTGACTTATTGTGTGAGATAAAACAACAGAGACACAGATCTGCAGCTGGAACAGTGCACAGAATCATTTTTAATATTGATTTTACTGAATTTGAATCTAAGCAACTCTTTTGTTGTTTGCCTTTGTTTAAATGCCAATGATACAAATTTAAATCCCATTTTGATTGATGTTTGCAATAATGCACACAAAGTAATCCAAAGCTAAGTTACTCTCTTGAGGCAATAACTAAGTAGTGTAACTAATTACATTTTCAAAAAGTAATGAGTAACTAATTACTTTTTCAATACATTACCCCCAACACTGATTAGATCAACAAGATTAATTAACTCGTTTAATTGTGAAAGTGGATAAAACTATATAGGCTATAGCCTAACCAGCTCTGCTTTTTACACACATGAACCAGTTATACTGAACTTGTGCAAATTCATTCACTGTTCATTTTTATTTAAGTTCAAATAAGTGATATCTGTAACTTATATTTAATTTCAGAGCTACTCACTGTAAAATATGCGTTCATATCCAAGCTAAGTGTGTTCCTCTTTAACTTTACGCACGGCTCTCGACTGCTGCTGCTGCTGCTTCTGCTTCCCCCCCCCCCCCCCTCCGTCTCAACTACTCGCTCATCCAACGCTCCACAGACAGGACAGAAGGCGGGACGATTACCTGTCCCTGTCCACGCAGAGAACTGGAGTTCTCCGTGTTTGGAATTAAATAGTTTATCCTTCGTTTGGCAGCGCGTCACCGCGGACCACTTTATGTTACAGCGCGGACTCGTAACGTGGTGGAATTTTGAAGTCAGAGGCACACGCACATACGCGCTAAAAGGCAACGAGAAGCGATAGACATTCACCTGAAACAACTATTATGTCTATGTTTCGTGTCACTAACGAAGAGAGTTCGCGGAGAGAGTGGAGAAAAGAGAGAAAGAACGAGTACAGCGAGGGCTACTGGCTCACCTCGTTCACCGCCGATTTAAAGCCTAAATCCTTTGCTGTAGTTTTGACAAGAGCACAGTTTTACACCGGTGAGCCTGGTATTGTCATTACATGTCGTTGATCTCATGAGCACACGAATTACAGAGAGAAAAGTGAGGCACAAGCACACGGAGGTGTCGATGGAGCGTAACATGAAGCTGCAGACCGGAGGCGCTGCAGTCACACGGCCGCACTTACACGCAGCGCTTCAATTACTTCCAAAACAAAACTCACGTGGCCAATAATCGCACGTCTCTGCGATTACATAATCGCGTCTTGTCATATCGCGATATAATTGCAAATGCGATTAATCGCCCAGCCCTATAAAATTCCTTTCAAAAACTGATAACATGGCATTTATGGGAACATTTTGAGATAAAACCCCAAACCATTTGAATTTTTGCTGTATCAAGTATCGGCTCCATGATACTGACAATGAAACATTTTTAGCAAATAAAAAATAAAAAGCTGTAATGGTGTAACTGTTATATCATATTTAAATAGGCTGATTTTGCCTTAAAATTGTTCTTACCAAGCCAATACATTTCTTGAGGATACTCCACACGCTGATAGTGTTTCTAGCGTACATTGGTGCAGGTAACGACGTCCTGAAAAACAAAGAAGTACAGAGAAGCTGTTAGTTTTTTGTCAGCTAAAATGCACACAAGACAGATAATAGAGACTCAATATGGGGTTAAAAAAACATTTATAAACGTTCTTCTGCTTTAGACGCTGAGGTTGTTTTATATGAAATAAAATAAAATCATGAAGTTTTAGTCTGGAGAATCCAAACTCATCCCTCTACTACAAAGATTTAGAGATTTAGACATTTCTTTGGAGAATCCATTTGTTTGCATCAGCTGTTCCCAAACTCTTCTGAGCCACAGCCTCCCAACACTTTTTCACACTCAATTCAAATATTATAGAAAGTTTTTTTCTTTCAGATTAAGACGCAAAGAGAACAAATGATATTGTCTGTGGGATTAGCACGGATTCAAAGTAGTAACATAATCAAATAAATTATATGAATGAAGCCAATTTCAGACAAAATTTTCTATAATGATCGTTCGGACAGCCTCTGAAGGTCTGAGGCTCCGGACCTCACTTTTGAGAACCATACATTTACATAAAGTTGGTTTACATTTTTGGTAACACTTTAGACTAACTACAGAATAATTAGGCTTAACAAATCATTAATAACACCTTAATAAATAATTCAATATGAACAAATAATTAATTAATAGATAAAAAAGCGTATTAATGCTTAGTAACTGCTTAATTACTCCAAATCCTGCCCCCTAACCCTAAATCCTAACCTTAGCTCCTTAGTTAAGTAATTACTAAGCATTAATAAACATTTCATTCATTAATTTACTATTAGTTCATGAGTAATTAAGGCTTTATTTATTCTTTATTCATGGTTTACTAAGGCAATTGGGTCATTCTCTGAAAGTGGGATCGTTTTGCCCATTGGTTATTTGACAGGTTTTCATTAAGTAAATAATAATTTTAATTTTTTAATGTAATATATACTACTTATGTGCCTCTAAAAGATTAAAAAAAATTGCAGCCCAAGATCAGATGGAACTTTTTTTTTAAAACCTGTTTTTCAAAAAAATTGCTTAAATCATGACCGAAAGTGTGACATTCTTATCCAGCAATAAACATGATGTAATTTCCTCATGTAAACTCGATAAAATACTGCATTGAAACACAATAAAATGAAGAATAATGTTGGAAAAATATGTTTGCATTTCGTTTTTCTACTTTCTACTACTACTGTTGGCGTCCAAAATCAGCATTTTATTTAGTATATAGCAACTCTCTCAGCTAAAAGATGTGGTCCAGTTGGTGTCCATGCTAAATGCGGAATTATGCTGGATTGAGAGCAATTGAAATTGAAATTTGAAATGGCTATATTGGAAAAAATACTTGTGCATCTTTCTTGACCATTATAGATCCTGTCAGTACACTTCTCAAAGATGGAAATTAACCTAAAAATTGCTGCAGTTTGAATTTTCAGCCTGGATGTCACACTTTATAGTCCCACTTTCAGAGAATGACCCAATTAAGGTGTAATTAATATAAAGTGATACCACTTTTTTTTTTTTTTGTGAAAAAATTAGATCACGGAGTACTGTCTAAATTGAATGAGAAAGAATTCTTGTTTTCATCATCAGGCGCTAAATGCAGCTCTCTGATTGACGGAGCTTGAGTGGTCCTCTCCAGTGTCACTTTGTTGTTGGAAAAAAGACATTTAAAAGCTGTAATTTCAACCAAAAATGAACACATGCCAATATTTAACATGTGCTGAAAGATTTAGGAGATGAAGTTGTCAGATTTAAACCTAAATCAGCAACCTCACCTTAATAACTAGAATCATATTAGTTCCAATATGGCACACACAGATTCCAAAATCTGCCAGTTCTAAGGACAAAACTGATCTTTGATGTTAAAGTTGGGGTGCCTTTTCAGACCACAAAATAAGAAGTAAGTATTTTAGCCATTTAAATCTGTCCAACTAGTTCCTAGCTCTTACAAATCCTTGGCTCATAGTTAATATTATCCACATTAAGCTTTGGCTTTAGAACCGTTTCTTAGAGACAGCAAAGTCAAACTGAGGTGGACCACCCAAACACAGCCAATCAGAACGCTACTTTCAGCTTTTTGAGAACCAGCTTATTTTAGATTGAGATAGTAGTCTAATTTATTCTTTTGCAGCGTAGTCTTTAATAGAAAAAGTTTATTATTTACACACTAAAAAAGTTAAGTACCCCAGCTTTAACTAAGAACTACATAGAAAATGCAGTTTTTGTGCTTGGCTAAGTTTCTGACTACTCAAACTGTATTTTCATTTGATTACAACATATTACACAACTCTAAACCAAACTTGTAAAGAGGTTTTCCCCTTTGCTCACAACTATTGAGAATGCGGTTACGACTTCCCTCATGTTTACATTCTACAACAATCTTTGGCGAGGTTGCCTTTGCATAGCTGACGCCAAAGCTCCGTGCGCTGCTGACTCACACACTGTCAGTATCAGTCTGGTCTGGTGTATAAATTCTTTGGCAGGAGGAGAATGCAGTCGTACCTGTGTTTCTTGATGCCGTTCTCCTGTGGAACCGCCCATTGTTTTTCTGAGACACCACCGCGTCTTTAAAACTGGCCTCCGACACGCCCTCGCAGGACTCATCTGAATCCAGGCCTAAAGGCATAAGAAAGAGAGGTAAAGGTCATCAAAGGGAGGTTTAAACTTGTGTGGGTTGGGATTTCTGGTTCTATAAAATGCTGGAGTGAGTCATAATTCTGTATTGAACTTTAAGCGATTGAGCCGGACAGACATCTGTGTGTGTGACTTCAGAAGCTCCTCAACATTTGCTCGCTTTGGCATTCAAAAATACATGTTATTAAGCAGCTACAATATGTTGTCAAGTGTGCTTTAGGCAGTGTTTTACTCATCCTTTACAAGCAAAAGATTCATTCCTGATTAGAAGGGACCACTCATACTGCCAAGTATATTCCAAGCTACTAAAATTGAACCATTGCAATGCCAAATCTTTCAATTTGAAAGGAATCCTAATGTCTGAAGCTATAGGGCTGGGAGATATGGAAAAAACATATATTTCAGTAGATTTTTTCATGTTGATAAAATATATATCTCGATATATTTGTAAAGAAATCTTTAAAGCAAAATATTTTTCCAAACCACATCACGCAGATTAGAACGTAGAAATGTAAATTTGGAAAGAATAGACTAATTTGATGATGCCTTTTGGTGACTAAAAAACAAATATGATGCCTAACGCAAGTTAATAATTGACTAATACAACAAACACAAAATATAGCATATAATAATATCATTTATATTATTTAAAATATAATATAAATCAGTGATCCCCAACATTTTTTTCTTATAAAGGACCGGTAAAGTCATAATTTTCTTTTCCAGGGACCGGTCGATTGGGTAGCACCAATAACATCAATGTAAAATGCGTCTAACTAATGATTATTTACATTGTTAGCTCTTGTGGAGAGTGTGCTGACTTTTCATGTGACTGTATGGTTTAATCACATGACCTGCAGAACAAAAAACTAATTAAACAAAATAGTCTCACTGGGCTCCAAGATTGTGAGGAAACCTCAGAAATCTTTGAGTCAGCTGCATAAAACAAGAACACAAAATAAAGCTAACAACATAGCGTCAGACTCCTCCCATCCTCTGATCCGCAGTTTAAGCTCCTGCACTCAGGGAGGTGCTATAGGGTCCCATTAACAACAAAGTCTGTTTTAAGAAATCTTTTGTTCCATGTGCCGTGGATTAGTTAAATGGAGGTGCAAAGCGTCAGCAACAAAAATTAACTTTCTCATAATGTATATTTTATTGTTACTACTTTTGTGTGTCACACTGTGTGCTGTTTCAGTGTGCCAAAGATGAATTTCCACCTTGGTGGACAATAAAGCTATGCTATGCTATACTATTCTATTCTTGAATTTGCTGTTTATTGTGAGTTAAGTGGCTCTAGATTTCATAGTAAAGCACAAGGGTGTGGCGATAGACAATAAAAAAAAATCGTATACATTTTAAAAAATCCTCTGGGCCCGGTAGCAGATGGCCCACGGACCAGTTTTGGACCTCGGACCTGTGGTTGGGGACCCCTGATATATTTTGATTGATTGATTTGTTGTATTTAAGTGTCATGCACTTATGTGCCCAGCCCGCATGGGCTTACATATAAATGATTTTGTCACTTGCTCTTTGACATTTTTGTCAGTAACTGTGACCAACTGGTGCTTTCATCAGTTTTATCAAAACTCTTTACAAATTGTTACATTATCTCAATATTACAATGTGGTCAAAATTGTATGTTGTTACCACAATGTTTCCACATAATATATACTGAAATACTTCCCAGTCCTACTTAAAACCTACGAGTAAAGATTGAAAAAAAGAGGATTTATTATTCCGTCACTACTTTGAAATGCCATTAGAATGTGAAAAGAAAACAAAATCTTCAGAAGTATATTTGTCAAACTTGTAAATATCCTCATAGTCACATTTTACTATTGATTTTCATTCATCAATCAAAGGAAATAATCACTGATTAATCAATTATCACACATTACTTGCAGTCATACTAAACAAAAAAAAACTTGTAATGTTCTGGATTGTGTACAGGTCTGTCATTAACATTCACTGTCCTGATCAAATGAGAAACAAAAATCTGCCTGTTCCTACAGTCATTTTACACAGAAGCATGTTATGTAACACAAGATGATGAAGGTTTTTGAATAATGAACTAACTTCTTGCAAAAGTAAAAATGATTCAACAAAATGCTGAGATTTTAATTGATATTAGCAAAGTCAAAACCATGAATGAACTGAATTTTGCCATTGCTAACAAATGATAACAGAATAGACTCCTAACACAACTTCCACAAGGCCCAAACAAACAATAAACATCAACACTCAACTAAATCATTGCACATTTGAAAAGAGAATTCATTCCAAAAGAAAATGTGCACTTTAAACAAATGCAAATCCAGTCTAGCAGTCTGTAACACATATTTCCATAATAGTTGAGAAACAGGGGAAGGTTTGCGTGAGCTTTGCATCAGTCACTCTTGGCTCTGTTTGAATGGCAAATGTTATTGATCGTCCCAAACTGTTGACTCTGCCTCTTTAAAGCAGCGTTTAGCCTGAGCCGCACTGACCTGGGAGCGCATGTGTAGGCTTCTATACGCTCGCTTAATCCTAAAGGGGTCGTATTATGTAAACCTTCTTTTATTTATTCATGTTTTCATAACAGATATATATCTCGGGGCATTGCTCAACTGCATCATAAATACTGTATATGTTATAGGAACGAATTTTGCATTTTTATGTTTATATTCTGTCCATTTTGTACAAAAAGATATGTCTCCAAAGGTATTCCCTTCTGTAAACTTCAGTCATTGTTGGTGGGTCGCTTTTAAGCTACTGTGTTATTTTTCCTTTAGGCAACTAGAAATAAATTGAAAAATAGTTGTTCTCTTGTGCTTGCCCAACAAACAAAATTGACTCTTTCAGTGCCTTCTTCCCTGCCAGGCCTTTTTTTTTTTTTACTATTTTCAAACATTATTCACACAAACTTTTTTGCAATTGGAATCATGACAGTACATCAAATGAAATAAATAAATAAAATAAAATAAAAATTGTTTTGTGTTCATTCTATTTCAGCATCACATTAGCACACAGTAAAATGTATTGACCTATAAAACAATATATTTTCAAAATGTACTACTCTTGTTTCTGGGCCAATTGTTCAGAAGGTCTGAGGGCCAACAGAAAGTGGTCTGAGGGCCGCATTTGGTCCCCTGGCCACAGTTTAGACATGGCTAGTCATAGGGAAATCGAGGGGAAAAAGTGTAGCGTAGTATTATATTAATGGGTTTAATTTTCCTATTGCTGTATCTGTATCAATAAACACAATCTGAAAACTGAGCCTTTTTTTTTTACTAGAGCAACAACTTCAAATTTGGATCCTTCTGAAACTTGTGGATAGTTCTGTTGTGTCAAATGACACAGTACCATGACAAACTGATTTACTTGGTATAAGGCTGCACTTACCATTTTGCTAATCCATCAGTTGAGCAATTATTCTTTTGATAAATTGATCAGTTGTTTAGAAGGCAAAGTCACGTCATTTACCAATGGAACAATCCTACTGTTTTCTAAAAATAGAGAAGGACAAGCATTTTCTTCTGAAATTAGCAACAACAACAACAACAAAAATATACTGTTCTTGAGATAATCTCATAATATCTAGTTTTAATGTCAAATATTTAATTGTTGATTTCAGAATTATTTAAACTTTAGTCACATTTCCTCAAATCTAGATCAAAATTTTGTTTACTGGTGACAGTGATTCATTTAAGATTGTGTGTTTCTAGTAAAACAGCACATTTCACAATCATCTTCTTGCTTCTTTTTTTAGTCATGTAAGTTGGGATTAATTCAATAATCAATTAGTTGCAATTATCGATTAACTTGTTGCAGCCCTAATTTGGTATATTTGACATTGCTTATTAAGTTGGGACAGTGCATCATAATAATAATTTAACTTTAAACATATCTACATTTCATACATTTTGCAAGACTTGCTCTGAGCTTTCTGACAATTACTTTTTGGTTGAAAAGTGATCAGCCAACAGGTCAATTCTATGTAGTGCTGGGAAATATTTTAACTAAATAAGAAACTAACTAAAATGTACTTGACTAGATCAGCCGCAGGTCAAAAGGGCCACACCTGCCACCACAAACACGACTTAAGTTTAGTTTTTGAGGCGGAGAAAGGCGAGGCTGTGCTAAACGCAGGCGAACAGAAGATGAGAGCTGTTTAAAATAGTTGACCAAACACACCTAGGGCATGGACAAATGTCAGAGATGTTTGATTCAATCCTATATTTACACAGGATTAATCAGACAAAGAGATACAAGTTTACAAGCAGAGATATGTGGTGGGTAGAGTTACACACACAAGAGACAAACACTGTGACTAGTAGGAGGTCAAATATTGGAGATCGGCTCAAAAAAATGCTTAAGCATGTCAAATAATTCACATCGACTTGCCCTCATCAGCAAGTGTTTGGAAAGAAAGGACTCTGAACCAAAGAGTTACTTAATGAATGCTTTTGGTCGACAGTATTGCCAACAGACCATCCATTCTTAAAACTCGACAGTGTTATTGGGGAGTTGCCACACGTTTTCCTCTAAAGAGATTAGTGTTGTCTTGATACCAAATTTTTGGAGCCGATCCGATACTTTGACTCAGGGTAGGTGCTGATTGCGATATCAAATATTGCATTATAATGGTTAAAAAAAGTAAATTACAGATACAGCTTTTAACTCAAATTTAAATCAATAATCAATTTTAATAATGACTTCTGCAAACTAGACTCATAGGTGTCAAAAAGCAAAATGAATACATAAAAAGAGCTGCACATATAAATTAGGGTATTGTTACTTCATAATAAGCCTATTTTGGAATCAAATGTATTTTTCATTAAACACAATAGTGTTGAGTATATTCTTATTTAGTGCTTTTCCACCTCTGTGTGTCATAAAAACAACAGTGAGACTGTAAACAGAAATCAGAGTTAGCATGTTAGACTGTTAGCGCCGCTAGCACTGCTGTTAGACCACTGAGTAAGTTTAACCACATTCTTTCTACTCTAAGACTAAATAAAACAATTAAGAAGTAAATGGTTGTTTGTTTGCATTTATGGAGTATTTTATGGTTGAACTTTGAAGAGCCTGCACAAAGCCTTTGCTAGCTGCTCTGTTAGCTGTAGCGTTAGCCACGAGCAGAGAACAGCTGCTGCGGCTGCATCTCATCCAGACAATAAGGGCAGTTTAGGATCGGAGATTTGGTATGAGTGCTCGTCGATACCAATAACTGAAAAATGTATGATATTGGACGTTTGGAACAACCCTAATGGAGACGTAGTTGTTTTAAAAGGATGCGCATCATGCATCCATATATCCATTCATATCATGCTTTTGCTGAGAAAACTTTCAATTTGATCAGAGCAGTAACTCCAAACAGAAATAGTTAACACTTTACTTCACAAATCTCCAAAATACTACAATTACTACAATTTGGTGGAAACTTAATTTAAAATAAATAAAAGGGACAACAAGCCATTTTAGTTTGTAGGTTTGAAGGTAAAATCTGTCTTAGTCACTAAGTCACTTTATTGGATTGGAGCAACATTGTTTTTTTATATTATCAATTCATTGTGAGCGGTAAGGATTGATAGCGTGCTTCTTAGCTACAGTTTCAGGGTTGATCCCATTTATTCTATATGTACTCGTCCCATTAGTCTGAAAATGACTTACTCTTTAAGTTTCAAACAAATCATTTGATTAGGTTAAGACACCTATCAATCCACATACTAATGAGAAACATTTTACGAGGCTAAGTGGATTTTACATAACATGTCTCTTCACTAAATCACATAACACATAATCACATGAGCATCAGTTGCGAACAAGCCAAGATTAGCAGACACGCATGAATACAACTTGAGTAAACAAAACAAAAGTTAAAGATCTCAACACGATCTGAATCTTCTTTGATGTCACTTCTAACAATCAACGCACGCTTCATGAAACGTGACTGCTAATGCTTCAGTGCAGCTATAATCATTTTTCCATTTCAGGAGAGCCATAATAGAAGACATCACAACATACAGTATTTTAGAACGTCTATAATTGACTCTGCATTACGGAAAACTTATTACTACCTGCCAACTGACCCTGAGCTGCATGAGAGGATAAATATAGAGGAGTTCTGGTCGGCACCTGTCTGTTTCAGTAAGACGATCATAATAACAACAGCCTTGTTAGAATATTTTATTTATGAGTCGAAAGCACATGCAAATAAGAGTCATTAAGGTGTACTGGGACAGACAGATCCATCACAGCAGGGGCACTGTGCACGCGATGGGATCATAAATGTCTGCTTAAGGAGTTTTACTACAGCCATTCAAATGATTATGAGACAGGGGAACGTTTTATTCACTATAAGGGGCAAGTAATACCATATGTTGTACAAGGCTTCTTCAGATCTGGAAGGCTTGATATGAGGTTTCTTGCAAGATAATTCTGATGTTGGATACATTGCTACAGAAAATATCATAATAAATGATGAAAATTGAAATGTTTATTATTAAGAACATGGTCTGAACACTATCAGAGTTGAAAGAAGCAGCTGATGACGTGTTACATAGCATATTGGCATTATTTAAAATAGCATAGAGGACTAGATATCTAATATTTGACAACCTATTATGACGAAGAATAACAGATGTTTGCTGCTTTTTAAATATTAAAATCCAGAGCAAACAACAAGATCACAAATATTTACTTTAGGTTAAATAAAAACAAAATGTAATTACAGGTAGTTGCATGACTGTACGAATACTTGCATTCCTAATTGTTGTTCTTTTTTCACTTTTAGTGTTTAGTGTGTTCAAATTGGACAAACTAGGAACAAACTGGAAATGACACATGTGGGACCTCCCTAAAATCTCCTACAAAATGGATGGCCTCGTACAACAGAAAGTTGTACCAGAATCAACTTTTGTAACTGTTCACTAGGGGTCCCAAGGAACAAGTTTGGGGCTGTTTTATTGTTCATTTCCTTTATGCAATGTCAGATGTCTGAGGATCTGCAGCATTTTGAGATCAGGCAAGATCGTTTGTTTATTCGCCTATGTAATTTCTTTTGAGCCAAAGCAAGCTCTTCTCTCCATCAGGAACTCCATTCCTGATTGCGAACACATGCCTGTCTGTGATCTTTATATATTCTTTAATATTCTAATCTAAAAGATGAGAAAGTAAATGTTCTTAACTCATCTTTAAACCAACAAAAGCTGTGTTACAGAGAAGGCAGCATAGCGCTTTTCTACTGTCTGAAGTATTCTATAGATTCAGCCTCTTTCACTGACCATAGAATATATTTAATCCTCCAAACATGAATAGTAGTTTTACTTACTCTGACCACTTTTAGATTGCTAACGGAAAAGGAAGTTTTTTTTTTCCTCCTCTAGACTCGCTGCATGTGCCTCAGAGTCCTATACTCAATAGAATCCTCCTTTCGTCATTTTAAAGATAAAAAGTCTGCTCTAAACTTACTCAACAATGTTTTTAGTGCAAGATGTTTTGCCTGTAATCCATTTGAAAAGAAAGCCGCCAGAAGCAGCGATCAAGTAAAACAAAGACGTCTGTGCTGGGTAAATGAAAAGAAAAAGCCACATGTATTTTCTGGTCATGTGACCTCCTCTGGGTCCTTGTGCTAAACCAATTGCACCATCTCCTGGCTAATCTGTGAAACTGCATCATGTATTTGACTGCAGACAATGTCAGCACGTGCAGAGAGAGCTCGACATTGTCCTATATAATAAAAATCAATGACGGAAATAGATGACATTAGCAGAGAAAGAATATGTTTACAAGATAAGACCAATGCAAATTTACAGGTCTAAACGCGTGTTAAGTTAATCAGCCTTTTTATGATTAAACTACCCTCTTCAATTCATGTCCTGAAGCGACTTGTAATCCCCAAACACTATTTTGAGCTCATCAGTTCAAAAAAGTGTAAGATTTGAGCTGTTATACAAGAATAGCTCAAAATCAACTCTAAATCATTTAATCAGTGTGAGTGTTGTAGACATGACATGTTGTGGATATGAGATGAGGCACACTGAATTATTCAAAGAATCATCAGACAAGGGCTGCTCAAGTTGCACTGTGGTTTGTTCTGTGACTGAGAGCGGGATCATTAGGAGCAGGAACACTCATACGTATAAACAACATCTGCTGCAACTAGTCTGGACAAACTACCACAACTGACCTATTGATTCAGCACATCCACAAGTGATTTAAGAGACAGGACTTTGACCTACAAAGCTGGGATGAAAATACTGTCTATGTTTTTTGGTGCACTGTGTAAATTTCTACCATCTGTTTGTCTCAATAGTGTAGAGATGCTACTGATTTGCCTTGAATGTTCTGGTACATTAAATGCATCTATACTGTATTTATTCAAGTTACATGTTTAGTGTAAAAAATATCTTGGCAAACACATGCATCTTTACAGTGATTGGACACAAATCTCAAAAAATCTGATCTGTACTTTGGCCTGGTGGTTTGGCTTAGGCAATCGATTCGTTGAGAATGTTCTTTTGAATAACCGATCAGTTGTTTGGTATTCAAGTAAATTGACTTACAGGCAAACTAGTGTTTCACCATAAAACCAAAATTACACGAGTTTCAGTGCTTATCTTAATCATTGTTTCTTTATCTGAGGGATTCTCAGCATAGGGCATGTGTTGAAGCCAATAAAAAGATCATTTAGCAATTATTTGAAAACTAGCTCTCATTGTTTTTTTCCATTGAGGCCTAATTGCCAAAATGCAAAGTTTTCTTCTTGGTATGGGTTTTAGGAACACAGTAGAAGCTCTTGGGTTGCTCTTATACAAACTGTGTGCAAACCCAGTCCACACAACAAGATACAATCATTGTTTTTTTTCGTGTTTTGTTCAGTGTTCATGTACATTTTAAATGTTATGTCAACCAAAGCATCATTGTGATGAACATGCCAATGCCATATTTATAATTCCATCCAGGTAAAACAATAACAGGCTGCTAAAAATACTGTACAATAGCCACAGATACCGGTGTACGAACTAGTATAGGCCTATTTCTCCACAAAATAGTTTACAAAGTTGGCAAGTATCCAGTGGGCTTGTTATTTGAATAGAATTTCAAACACGGGTCGACATCAGCCAATGAATAGGCTTATTACATTAGCTTAACAATATCCTTAATAGAAGCCTAGCACAAAAGCTAAAGATAACTTCCTGAATTTTAGAGGATAAGAGATATATTGCAACATGTACATGGGACGATGCATTAAGTTATAGTCACTTTAAACTTATTAACACAAAGTTGAACTCTAGTCTTTCAGGGACTTCTAACACAATCCAAATCATTGCCCAACTCTATGTAGCAACAGTTTGCAAACAAAGTGCATGTAGGGGCTATAGTTCAACTAGGAATGGGACTGGGAAAGCTCAAAACAGTATTCATTTGTTCAGTTTCACATTGTATAATCAAAATCATATAAAAACTGTGACCCTACTAACCTGTGACGGCGTCGTAGAACTCGTCCTCATTATTCATTTTCTGGAGTTGGTAGAAGGTTTGGGCCGAGCTGGACTTTAGCACATGATCCTTTATTTCTTTGACCAAGACGTCAATGTCAAGGTCTTTGAGAAGCCACGCTCGAGCACTAGCAAAGAACCCAATGTCCACCAATCCCTCTGTCTTCTTCTAGATCAGTCAGAAAAAGGAGAATGCCACGTCTCTGGAGTGGAGAAGACACCTAAAGAGAGAAAAATACATTAATTGCAAGGTTAAAATGAATACTTGTTTATAAGATTGTTCTCATACTGTCACTGATATCGGCAAAACTTTGACATTGCATACTTTCAGGTATCATACTAGAAATACTCAAACAAATCTTGCTGTTCTCTGCTCATGGCTAATGCTACGGCTAGGCCCGAGCAGCTGAGAAATGATCCAGGGAGGCTCTTCAAACCATAAAAAACGTATACATAGAGTCAAAAATATCCGTATTATCTTGTCATGCTTTCATTTTGGAAACTACGGTTAACCGGACTGTTAAACTGACACCAGTGCAAGCAGCACAATCAGCTAACATGCTAACTCAGACTTTTGGTTTTTTGCTTTAGTCATGCAGTTCTCAGGAGTCTTTTACAGCCTCATGTTGTTTTAATGACACCAGAGATGAAAGGGGACTAATTACGAATAGAGTCAACACAATTATAAATAATGATACTTAATTTAACTCTAAATCATTCTCAAACTCCAAATACATTATTATGACGTCCATTTAGAAACATTTAAACAAGTTGGCCAACATCAATATTTATTATGTAGCACTTTTTTAATTGAGTTACAGAAGCCATTATATGGTTAATTCATTTTCTAGTTTACTTTTTAAGCCATAGAATTCAATATTTGGTATAGGGATTGGCATCTACTCTAAAACAAAATATCGGTATCAGGTTGGTTCCAAAAAAAGAAAAAAAAAAAGGTATCAGAATAACATTGTTTGCTTAGAATCCTAGAAATAAGTTCTTGTCTTCCAACAATGGGGGTGAGCAACTTTATTCATATACATTTACCATATTGACAAAAAAGATTGGCGCTTCAGAGACGGGCTAAATTACCAATTCACCCAGAGCATGAAAAAGAGCAAGTATGTGCTTATTGCAATAGAGAAGCTAAGCAGAAAATGATCACAATCTGTCGAGTTCTCCACAAAAGCAGACAGTCACAGGGATAACACAATTTTCGATTGTTATGGTCAAATTGAACCATCACCATATCTATAAACTTCCCCATGATACATCTACATCTGTAAATCTATTTCAAAATGGATGTATTTCTTTTACGTAGACANGTCTTTGACCTTGTTTTGTCCTGTAGAGCTAATTGTGGTTAGTTTATAGCTCACAACAATCTTAATATCATCATCAAAGTTTCATGTATATTGTAAGATTTGTGGTCGCTTGGGGAAAGAAAGACAATTGTCAAACTGCTAGGGTCAGATCTATGTTTGGTCTATTATAATGTAGCAAAACGCTAAAACTTAAAATACTTTTACTTCTCTGTTAGCCGTTGCTGTTAGCTTTAAGGCTCATTTATGCTTCACTTTTGTATGTAAACAGCTAAGTGCGTTTTAAAGACATTAACTGTAAATTCCTTCATACTTTTATGCGTTTCTCATAACAATGTGTCTGGGACACAATCAACAGAGGGCACTACAGATAAGTTAACAAATTCACCTAAAAGAGGTGCAGAAAGAAAAGAAAATGGAGGCACCACGCAGTTTTTACATTGTATTTGTTGAAAAATAACCTAAAAAATATGTTGGTGCTCAGAGACAAACAGAACAACGTACAGGACGGACAGTAATCTCTATACGTATGTGTGTGCGTCACAAATGTAGAGCATAAATGAGCCTCTAAGCTCATATTGGTGCTAAGCTAACAAGCCACACTGAACAGTGTTTGAATGTTTTCTAACTAACTCTGGTGTTTGTCATGTGTGTTCGAGTGGCTTTTAGTTGCCAAAATAGCCAAAGATTTTCATAGTTGTGTAGACCACGTCAACTCTCCCGTTCAAGAAGCATTAGAGCTAACTTGTGGAGTAGAATTCAGGCATTTCACTGTTTACAAACACTGTAAGAGTCCATCAGATCTTTCGAGCAGGTAAGTCTTGCGTCAGCACTGGTGTGTAGCTAGAACAGAATCATGTGGTTACAATGTGATGCCTTTTTGGTGAATAACTTCAAGTCCTCTTCAGCCAATCCATACAAAGTTGGTTCCAAATGTCCAGTATCTTTACTTGTAGTTTTAAACCTTCAATCCTCAAGGAACAGCATCGATTTTGCTTAGTTGACACTTATTGATGAACAGTTAGCGCTCCCCCCGCTGGCTAAAATGAGTATTGTGCTGTAGAAGTTCAGAAATGTAGTTGTGATGAAGAATGAAGCTTGAATTATTAATATTATTATTATTATATTATCATCATTATTATTATTAATTTGGGAGTAAGTCTGTCCCATCGCAGACATTAGTAATAGGTGGTTAAGAGGAGACTCTCAGTAAATATCAGGGAGATCCTGGTAGTTCCTGTTGAAGTATCCTCCAGAGTAGATCCAGTCCTCTCTATTTGTGTACGGATTTGTGCCCATCTGGAACCACCTGTGAAGACAGAAAGAAAACAGGGGTGACTAGTGAGTTTTGTGTCCATGTTAAAAATCTAAATCCTTGGAGAGTTAGCTGAATATTAAGCACCTGTGACAAACTTGCTTGGAGTATGCTTAGTATGTTGCATATTTTCCTTTTTTTTTAAAGATACAATTCAATGTGCATTTTAAAATCAAATGAAATTCTTTTATAATATAAATAATTCCACAATTTTGTCCTTCTGCAATCTCTTTTCTGGTTGGCACGTTCCAAGATGTGAAGGATTACATGTCCTGAGACAGTTACAGTCTTATTCTGCGAAGTTCCACATGATCAGACTTGGCTATGATTCAAGTGAACATCGGGTTCTGTAGGAAAGTCATCAGTGTTTAATCTCTTATCTGACATTAGAGCGGTGAAAGAGAAAAAGAGAAATCAGGTTCTTTTCACAATGGAGGAGTTCTGCTGTTACAAAATCTCAAGCTTTTTCCACAATAATATATCTCTATTGTCTTATTGACCTAATAAGTAAAATACACTTTTCTGAGTAATTTTATTGATGTCGTAACAGTGTTTCTCATCATTAGTTTACTCACAGTAATATTTTCATTGTTTCATGTTGCCTAAATATTCTTGTATTGTCCTGCAATTCAAAAATCGTAGTTCCAAGTACAACATGTCGGGTTCAAAACTGTCATAAAAGTGCTTAATTTTTTTTTTTTTTATCGGCTGCTTATGAAAGATGAATGTAACAATAAAGCAGTTTGTCAGCTTTGCAGGTTTGAACAGAAAGTTATGGGAATGATTTAAAATTCTAAGCCATTTCTGATCATTATTGTGATTTGCAATGAACAAAATGTGCATTAATGAGTCACAAATGTTATAGTTGTGTCCTTATTACATGGAAAACACAAGAGGTCTCCAACATGCTGCCTCTTGTGTACAAAACTCTTTCAGACGCTGACAGTACCTGGTGGACCAGTCCTCTTCATTCTTATTCCTCTTTCCGAGCTGCTCTCTGTTTCCTCCAGACGCTCTTTCTCTTTGCTGGCTTCATCTGGAACACAATCACCCAAGGGTTTACTAAAGAACTGAGCTTTCAAATTGTATCTATTATTTTTTATTGTTTAGGTTAGGAACATGTTCTAAGAAACAAATACACTTACATAAAGACAAAAAATGTAACCAAACAATTGAAAAAAATAAAAAATTACAAAATTATTTCAAATTGTACTTTCTAGGGTAAACACTTTATCAGACGCTGAATGTCTACAAAAAACAAAACATTATTTCAGAATATCTTTTAACTGTAGTGACAAGACAAACACCACTAGATGGCAACACTGCATCAGTAATGTACAGTATGTTCAACCTCTAAAACAAGTTCTTCTTTCTCACTTCTGAAAGTAAAATACAAGTACCTATGTTTCCGTTCTCCATGGCTCTGATGTCGGGTCTGAAGCGACAGTCTGTTGGTGCCAAAACAGCCTCCATCCCTGGCTCCAGCTCGTTCAAAGCCATTGCAAAGTTAGTGAAGTTGTACATCTAAAGGCAGTACAAAAGTAGTTTATAAAAAGCCCCTACACACGTCTGAATTTAAAACTGACTGTACTGACTGTGGAAGAGTGTGGAGGTCTGGAGTCTATCCTCCACAGCAGAACAGACCCTGGGACCACAGCCACAGTCTCCTGCACCTCAGGCATGTCGTCTGCATCGTCGTCTGCTCCTGCGGCTCGTCCTGACACACACAGACAGGAAGGATGCTGTTACTCTAGCCTGTCACTGGTGTTTCACAAAAACTGTCTTGTGAAAACTAGAGCTTAGGGCAATAGGTTGTGTTCTTGTTTTAACAGTGATTATGTAATAATGTCGGCAGGCCTATGTAACACTGTGGGAGAGTCGGTTTTGGAAAGAAATAATTAACATATGCAACAGCAAAAATGGTGAAATGTGTTGTTTACTCCAAAAACGTGTCATACTACTTGTACATACTACGCTTTAAAATTCATGTTATTTTAATTACATGTTTATTATTGTTGTAAATAGTAAATCAATTGCTACATTTTTTATGTTTGGTAAAGAAGATTTTGTTTTGTAAAAATAGTAGTAGAGTAAAAAAAAAGGTTAGAAATCCCTGTTCTATAACATGTTTTGTGTTGCACTTAAGCACTAAAACCAGATCCTACTTTGTGAATTTTTGTCCACTGACAATGGAAATAAAACTTTTCTAATTCTGTGTTTGATTCTGGCGTACAGTAATAACATTACATCAGGGCAATGTTGTCTTGCATCTTAAGTCGGAAATGCCTTTTGGAACATCTCCAAATGTTTACTCTATCATTACATTCAGTAGACAGCACTGTCTATCCAATTTTCATTTATCAAAAGTTGAATTTTAAAAGTTATTACAATTTAAATTTCAATTGAGACACTCAAAACAACAACCATAGGCATGTGCAAAGAGAAAAAAGTTAGAATTTACACTTAAAGCAGAATGAAAGAACTTGTAATTAAACTAGCTGACTGAATTGTAACAACATTTATTTATTTACTTTAAGATTGAAAAAATAAGGCATCAGAAGCACATGTAACTGCTTAACAAACAAATCAAAGAGACTGGGGTTCTTGAGACAGACATTTGGGTCGGGAATGTGTTTCGAAGGGGCAGGGGGAACTGCTGTATTTTGTACTGGAGTCAGTGGAGAGGGGCGACACACTTCAAATGGCCCAAAATACAAATGTGACCATCATCACAGAGACTTACAATTACAAAGACATTTAACAAGGTCTAAATGTTACTTAGTTCTGCTTTAAGACTTAAGGCTAGATAGCTTTATTTGGTTCCAGCAAAAAGGAATCCATATCTGTCACTGTGTGTCAAGCCTTGTTTAAAATATCAATCATTATCAGGGGACTCCTCCACAAATCATTTAGCGACCCCTGAGTTGAGAACTACTGATCATGGGAAATACTGATCTGAATCACTCCAGGACTAAAGAGGAATTACAGACTCATAAAACAACTACTTTTCCACTTAGGAATACATTTGTACTCAAATCACTTGAGCTACGTTGTACTACACTACAAATATTGCTCAAGTTTAGGGAGCCATTTAAAAAAAACAATGAGTCATCTTAGTTTTAGCACCGCCACACTAACCAGTATGTTACACCACTTTTAAAAGCTTCATCACAATAAGCTCCAAAGCATTCGTCAGCACCATTTACAAACATTAGCTTGTTACTACATCATCGAACTATAAAAACATTTCGAACTTGTGTCGGCTCTCTCAGCTGCCTCCCCCTTCAAATACGGCAACTGCGGTTTCTCCTTCTTGACCTCATCTCCACCCGAACTACTCTTTGCCTCTTTGATTTTTTTTTTATAGCAGTGCAAAATGTTCTTTATGTGTGTTTTTGCTGCTTTATTTTGATTCTTACAATATGCAAAAATGAAAAAAATAATATTAACAACAAATATTAAGTTTTGATTCAGGCTAGCTTAATTACACACAACAGTGTTGCTTAATTCTGCTTTAACAGATGATATTAGTTCAACCTCACTCACAAGGAATTCCATGGTCAAGACATGACATATTTGCAAATAAATAATGACATTTACAGATACTATATAATTTTAAATTTCGTCTCAAAAATGCATGAATTGGGGTAAATGCATAACAAATCTATACATAACGAAGCTTACATTTTTGCTCTTCTTGTTGTCTCCCTTTTTCTCAGATTTCTTATGAGCCTCGTAAGTCTGCGGGTCCACACTCCACATGCACTCGGTCCACTTCCCGTAGATTACACAGTGCTTCTTTTTACTGCAGGGAGAAATTCAGTGTAGGCTTTTGGTTAAATAAAAAGTATGAACTGTTCTTGAGTCTTTGTACCTCTTGTCCTGAATGTAGCCTTCTACTTTGTGAAGCTCTTTGCCAAACATCCCACAGGGTTTAAAGTTTAGCACACACTTGTCTCCAGTGCTACAACACAAGTATGAAATATGATTATATGTACATGATTATAGTTTGACAGTTTGAAATATCAACACACGTCCTTACTTGTGATTCACGATCTCTACAGTTCCGTACTGTTCTATCCACAGTTTGCCAGGATAATGTTGTGAACGCAGCAGTACGGGTTACTCCAGGTGTACGCTTCATTATGTCTGAAACCAAAGGGTTAGTCGTCATATTGTTATTATTAAAGGCACTAATATTAGGACAGCTTAAAAAAATAAGCCTACAGTGGAATAGCTTAAGTCCAGAATACCCAGAAATGCATACATAGTTTTGGTAACAGGGCTCGCCTCTTCTCAGAACTGACTGGTAATTGGTCTGGAGGGAGGACTTGTTTGTCTCCATGGAGACATTGACCTTTGAGAGACTGCCTGTATGTTCTACCGTAGACATATTCATTTGGTTTATAAGAAAAAACAATCATTTATAAGTTTATTTTAAAAGAGACAATGAACAAAGAGAGCCTAAAGGTTGTGATTTAGACGTCACTCCCCCAGTGTTCCAGTTTTGGCTTTAATAAATGTACTTTTTAATGTTTGACAATAAGAGGTAAACATAAACCAATTGCTTCACTCTCTAGGTGTATTTGTTTCTAAGAATTAGATTTTAAATGCAGTGCTGACCTGAGCAGCTCTAGCGTGATGGTGCCCTAGGCTCCGCCTCCACACTTTTCCCCCAGTACTTGAGTTTAGGGTAGATTGATCCGTGGAAGACGAAGTCTCCAGTCAGACTCTCTGCGTGGAAGGCACTGATGGGAGGATGGTGTGAGACCTGCTCAGAGATCAGCCGGTAACCCTGCTCTTCTCTGAAACACAAACAACACAAGAAGTGTTTGGATTACTGTGGAAAGTTTTACTTTAGTTTAGTTAAGAAAATGCAGACGACAGGATGTGTCATTTAAAAAAATCATATAGTTAAATACAAGACTGAAAAAGCACCCTAACCCTATCTGTTTAGGCAGTAAAGTAGATTACATTGCATTACATTTTTTTAATGTTGAAAGATTAAAATTTAGAGACTGGATGGTTAGATGGGGTTCACAGAACTGGCGTTACATCCTTGCATTGTTTTGTTGAATACTAAATATCAATACTAAAATTTGATGCAGGGAACAAATTTCCCTACGGTGACAATAAAATGTACCTTAACCTCAAACATCATTTCCATATAAAGCAATGGACGCAGATACAATGGGAATGCAGTTTTCAATACAACAATATTAATAAAAAATATTTTAACTTTAGACAATGAAGAGTCACAATATAGCTCTGGGCAATACAAAGACGAATATCAAATGAATTACTTTTTTGTCAATCCCAACAGCCAGTAGTTATTATATAAATTCAACAGAAATGTGCTAAGACATGTCTTTAAAAGGATTTTTTTAAGGTCACGCTTCTACAAAAATATGTGTACAGTGCAGTGCTGAGTTAAATCTGGCATCAACAGGTCCCATGGCCAATCCATTGGTGCTGCAGTGAAAAAGTCCTCAGCAGCCCAGCAAGCATTTTCTCAGAGCGTGAAACAAAAACACAAAGAAAAAAACACCTAGAGCTTTCAGAAAGGTTGGATTTGGTAGAAAATTTAGTCTATTTTTAGATCAGAATTATTCTCCTGGTTCAGAATCCTTCAGTCTCAGCCAAACCTGTCCACCTCAGACAAAATATACATCCTTCATTTGTTTTGTTGAATGCTACACAGGCTCTATTTTCAAAAGATTTATGACTGTAAACATCATCAGTGAACAGTCGAACACAAATGCCGCCTCATCCTAATAATAAATTACCTGACAAGTTCATAGGTCTCGCCCAGAAGGGGGTTGAATGGTTTTCCAGTTCTGTCCCACTGCGACGCTACAGCCGACACAGCAAAAGCAGCTACAGCCTGCAACAAACAAACGTGCACTTTTACCCGGCGCATACGGGACATAAATCAGACTTACCGCGTGAGCCTTACCTGCATGCGCTCTATAGAGTCCGGCAGCGCGCAGGCTTTGTTTATGAGGTAAGTGTGTTCCATGTACTCTGTGATTCTCTGCAGGAAGCTCAGCGGCTCGTTGAAGGCTATGGGCATCGTGATCTTGGATAATTCCTAAAGAGAAAGGCGAAGGGGAGAAAAATATGCATGTTATTTACTTTAAGAGGCTAAGGCATTGATCCAAATATAGATGTTAACAAGCACATGTCAATATTTTAGTTTAGTCTTAGTGTGGCCAGTGATTTCCATTTGAGAGGGTTTTTTTTTTATTCCTTCGGTACCACTTTATATTAACTACACCTTAATTGGCCTTAGTAAACCATGAATAAAGTATAAATAAAACCTTAATTATTAATTAACCAATGGTGAATTAATGAATGAAAAAGTGTATTAATGCTTAATAACTAATAAACTAAGGACCTAAGGTTAGGATTTAGAGTTAGGAGGCAGAATTCGGAGTAATTAAGTAGTTACTAAGCGTTAATAAACCTTTTCATCTGTTAATTAATCATTTGTTCATTATAAATAAAGGCTTTATTAAGGTGTTATTAATGATTTATTAAGTCACATTTTTGTAGTTATTCTAAGTGTTACATTCCTTCTTTTATTCATAGTCAATACAACAGAAGTCAATTAAAATCTATACAATACAAAACTAACAAATCATTCACACACACTCACACACATTATTTACATAAATCATCAAAAAAAAAAAAAAAAAAGCAAAAAAAATACAAAAGCAAAAACAAAAAGAAAAAAATATATAATAATAATCAAAATGGAAAAACAAACAGTTGCAATAAAAAATAATAATACAAAAAAGTAAAAAAAAAAAAAAAATTCTATTTCTTATTGTGAATAGATATTTGGCATTTGTTGCAATAATTTTTCTAAAAAAACAAAACAAAAAAACAAAAATTTTAAAGAAACGTAAAATTTAATTTGATCATTTTTGTTTTGAAACAAAAAAAAAATGTCCCCAACAAAATAATAATAATAAAAAAATACAATTCCTTTCAAAAACACCTAACATGGCACGTATAGGAAAATTTTTAGATAAAAACCCAAACCATGTGAATTTTTGCTGTATCGAGTATCACAATGAAACTTTTTAGCAAATAAAAAAATTTAAATATTCATCATATTTAAATAAGCTGATTTGCCTTCAAATTGTTCTTACCAAGCCAATACATTTCTTGAGGATACTCCACACGCTGATAGTGTTTCTTGCGTACATTGGTGCAGGTAACGACGTCCTGAAAAAGAAAGAAGTACAGAAGAAGCTGTTAGTTTTTTGTCAGCTAAAATGCACACAAGACAGATAATAGAGACTCAATATCGATGGAAAAAACATTTATAAATGGAGAATCCAAAATGATCCCCTCTACTACAAAGATTTAGAGATTTAGACATTTCTTTGGAGAATCCATTTGTTTGCATCAGCTGTTCCCAAACTCCTCTGAGCCACAGCCTCCCAACACTTTTTCACACTCAATTCAAAATATTATAGAACGTTTTTTTCTTTTCAGGTTAAGACGCAAAGAAAACAAATATATTGTTTGTGGGCTTAGTGTGGATTCAAAGTAGTAACATGGATTTAAAGTAGTAACATAATCAAATATCAACTATTTTTATTAAAGTTGATCATTTTTATTCTTTATATAGTTTTTATTCTTTATTTGTGTTTTCTGTGTTATAAGTTGCACATTGGCAATAAAAATCAATGACAATGGCAATAAAAATCTTTCTGAAAATCTTTCTGAAATAAATTATATGAAGCCAATTTTCTATAATGATTGCCGTTTGGACAGCCTCTGAAGGTCTGAGGCTCCGGACCTCACTTTGAGAACCAATGATTTACATAAAGTTGGTTTACTTTTTTTTTTTTTGGGTGAAAAAATGAGATCACGGAGTACTGTCTAAATTGAATAAGAAAGAATTCTTGTTGTCATCATCAGGTGCTGAATGCAGCTCTCTGATTGGCCGAGCTTGAGTGGTCCTCTCCAGTGTCACTTTGTTGTTTGTAAAAAAGAAGTTTAAAAGCTGTAATTTCAACTAAAAATGAACACATGCCAATATTAAACATGTGCTGAAAGATTTAGGAGATGAAGTTGTCAGATTTAAACCTAAATCAGCTACCTCACCTTTAATAACTAGAATCATATCAGTTCCAATATGGCACACACAGATTCCAAAATCTGTCAGTTCTGTGGACAAAACTGATTTATGACATTAAAGTTGGGGTGCCTTTTCAGACCACAAAATAAGAAGTAAGTACTTAGCCATTTAAATCTGTCCAACTAGTTCCTAGCTTTTACAAATCCTTTGGCTTTTAGTTAATATTATCTACATTAAGCTTTGGCTTTAGAACAGCTTTTTACAGACAGCAAAGTCAAACTGAGGTGGGCCACCCAAACCAACCAATCAGAACAGCTTTCAGCTATTTATGAGAACTAAACCAGCTTATTATTAGATTGAGACAGCAGTCTAATTTTATTATTTTGCAGCTTAGTCTTTAGTAGAAAAGATAAAGTTTAATTATTTACTCAAAAAAGTTAAGTACTCCAGCAACTACAGAATATAAACTACATAGAAAACCCAACTTTTGTGCTTGGCTAAGTTTCTGACAACTCAAACTGTATTTTCATTTGATTACAACATATTACGCAACTCTAAACCAAACTTCTAAAGAGGTTTTCCCCTTTGCTCACAACTATTGAGAATGCGGTTACGACTTCCCTCATGTTTACATTCTACAACAATCTTTAGCGAGGTTGCCTTTGCATAGCTGACGCCAAAGCTCCGTGCGCTGCTGACTCACACACTGTCAGCATCAGTCTGGTCTGGTGTGTAAATTCTTTGGCAGGAGGAGAATGCAGTCGTACCTGTGTTTCTTGATGCCGTTCTCCTGTGGAAACCGCCCCATTGTTTTTCTGAGACACCACCGCGTCTTTAAAACTGGCCTCCGACACGCCCTCGCAGGACTCATCTGAATCCAGGCCTAAAGGCATAAGAAAGAGAGGTAAAGGTCATCAAAGGGAGGTTTAAACTTGTGTGGGTTGGGATTTCTGGTTCTATAAAATGCTGGAGTGAGTCATAATTCTGTATTGAACTTTAAGCGATTGAGCCAGACATCTGTGTGTGTGACTTCAGAAGCTCCTCAACATTTGCTCGCTTTGGCATTCAAAAATACATGTTATTAAGCAGCTACAATATGTTGTCAAGTGTGCTTTAGGCAGTGTTTTACTCATCCTTTACAAGCAAAAGATTCATTCCTGATTAGAAGGGGACCACTCATACTGCCAAGTATATTCCAACTGGAATACTAAAATTGAACCATTGCAATGCCAAATCTTTCAAATTTGAAAGGAATCCTAATGTCTGAAGCTATAGGGCTGGGAGATATGAAAAAAAAAAGAAATCTTTAAAGCAAAATATTTTTCCAAACCAACATCACGCAGATTAGAACGTAGAAATGTAAATTTGGAAAGAATAAACTAATTTTGATGATGCCTTTTGGTGACTAAAAAACAAAATTTGATGCCTAACGCAAGTTAATAATTTGACTAATACAACAAACACAAAATATAGCATATAATAATATCATTTATATTATTTAAAATATAATATAAATCAGTGATCCCCAACATTTTTTTCTTATAAAGGACCGGTAAAGTCATAATTGTCTTTTCCAGGGACCGGTCGATTGGGTAGCACCAATAACATCAATGTAAAATGCGTCTAACTAATGATTATTTACATTGTTAGCTCTTGTGGAGAGTGTGCTGACTTTTCATGTGACTGTATGGTTTAATCACATGACCTGCAGAACAGTGGGTAGCACTTTAAAAGACCTCCACGGTACCTACCAGTTAAGTACCGTGTCAGTTACTAGTAACTAACAGTGACACTTACTAGTACTTACTCTGGTACTTACTGTGGTACTTACACTGGTACCTAGAGTGGTACTTTGAGTGGTACTTGTACCAGCAGTTACTGGTACATACCACTGGTAGTTACTGGTACTTACTGTGGTACTTACAGTGGTACTTATTGTGGTAATTACTGTGGTACTTACACTGGTACCTAGAGTGGTACTTTGAGTGGTACATGTACCAGCAGTTACTGGTACATACCACTGGTACTTACTGTGGTACTTACTGTGGTACTTACACTGGTACCTAGAGTGGTACTTTGAGTGGTACTTGTACCAGCAGTTACTGGTACATACCACTGGTAGTTACTGGTACTTACACTGGTACTTACACTGGTACTTACACTGGTACCTACAGTGGTACTTGTACCAGCAGTTACTGGTACATAACACTGATAGTTACTGGTACTTACTGTGGTACTTCCACTGGTACTTACGCTGGTACTTAAGGTGGTACTTGTGTCAGCAGTGACTGGTACTTACAGTGGTAACTATTAGTACACAGGGTTCCTGCACACCTTCTAGAAAAAAATTTAACACTTTTTAAGACCTTGCATAGCAAAATTTAAGACCATGTGCACGTTTAAAAACATTATTTTTTTGACAAAAAATGAATATCTTGCACACACATATGTTTCATTGGTGGTATTATTGGTACTAAATTAAAAAAGTAGAGCTTATAAATTATGAATAACAACAAAATGCAAATGTTAAAAAAACATCAATTTGTTTCAGTAAACAAAACAACAGAAAACAATTTACAACAATCTTAGCTTAATTCAAACATTTATAGACAAATACCATGATACATAATGGTAAATAGTGGTACTACAATGGTACTTACTACAGTAGTTGACAGTTAACTACTGGTAACAACGGGACCTGTTCTAAAGTGACACATACTGGTATTTGAGTGGTACTTACTATAGTAGTTGACAGTCAACTACTAGTAACAACGGGACCTGTTCTAAAGTGACACATACTGGTACTTGAGTGGTACTTACTATAGTAGTTGACCATCAACTACTAGTAACAACGGGACCTGTTCTAAAGTGACACATACATGCACTTTAGTGGTACTTACTACAGTAGTTGACAGTTAAGTACTAGAAACAACGGGACCTGTTCTAAAGTGACACATACTGGTACTTGAGTGGTACTTACCATAGTAGTTGACCATCAACTACTAGTAACAACGGGACCTGTTCTAAAGTGACACATACATGCACTTTAGTGGTACTTACTACAGTAGTTGACAGTTAAGTACTAGAAACAACGGGACCTGTTCTAAAGTGACACATACTGGTACTTGAGTGGTACTTACTACAGTAGTTGACAGTCAACTACTAGTGTGACCGGTAGGGTCTTGCACATGCCCTGAGTGGGAGTTGAACCCGGGTCTCCTGCGAGGCTGTCGACCGACAAACTCATTGAGCTAAAGGGAACGCTCCCTCAGCCCAGGAGTGAGTTTATCCCCACCACTACCACACACTTCTCCAACTTGGTACCTCGTGTGGGTTAGTAGTTGACTGTCAACTACTACAGTAGTTGACAGTCAACTACTATAGTAAGTACCACTCCAGTACCAGTATGTGTCACTTTAGAACAGGTGCCGTTGTTACTAGTAGTTGACTGTCAACTACTGTAGTAAGTACAACTCAAGTACCAGTATGTGTCACTTCAGAACAGGTCCCGTTGTTACCAGTAGTTAACTGTCAATTACTGTAATAAGTACCATTGTAGTACCACTATTTACCATTATGTATCTTGGTATTTGTCAATAAATGTTGGAATTAAGCTGAGATTGTTGTAAATTGTTTCTTTTGGTTTGTTTACTGAAACAAATAATTACTTTGGTATTTGTCAATACCCAATATTGTTGTGACATAAATAAAGACCTTGGTGCTTTTTTAACATTTGCATTTGTTGTTATTCATAATTTATAAGCTCTACTTTTTTAATTTAGTACCAATAATACCACCACTGAAACATATGTGTGTGCCACAAATTATTAAAAGTGGTAAGTGTATTAATATTTACCACTGTAAGTACCAGTCACTGCTGACACAAGTACCACCTTAAGTACCAGTGTAAGTACTACAGTAAGTACCACAGTAAGTACCAGTAACTACAGTGGTATGTACCAGTAACTGCTGGTACAAGTACCACTCAAAGTACCAGTGTAGGTACCAGTGTAAGTACCAGTGTAAGTACCACAATAAGTACCAGTGGTATGTACCAGTAACTGCTGGTACAAGTACCACTCAAAGTACCACCGTAGGTACCACAGTAAGTACCAGTAACTACCAGTGGTATATACCAGTAACTGCTGGTACAAGTACCACTCTAGGTACCAGTGTAAGTACCACAGTAAGTACCAGAGTAAGTACTAGTAAGTGTCACTGTTAATTACTAGTAACTGACACGGTACTTAACTGGTAGGTACTGTGGAGGTCTTTTAAAGTGCTACTGGTATGGGATCTGACCGGCAAACTGGGCTGAGGGGAGCGTTCCCTTTAGCTCAATGAGTTTGTCGGTCGACAGCCCCGCAGGAGACCCGGGTTCAACTCCCACTCAGGGCATGTGCAAGACCCTACTGGTCACACTAGTAGTTGACTTGTCAACTACTGTAGTAAGTACCACTCAAGTACCAGTATGTGTCACTTTAGAACAGGTCCCGTTGTTACTAGTACTTAACTGTCAACTACTGTAGTAAGTACCACTAAAGTACCAGTATGTGTCACTTTAGAACAGGTCCCGTTGTTACTAGTAGTTGACGGTGAACTACTATAGTACGTAGTGTACCACCCAAGTACCAGTATGTGTCACTTTAGAACAGGTCTCGTTGTTACTAGTAGTTGACTGTCAACTACTGTAGTAAGTACCACTCAAGTACCAGTATGTGTCACTTTAGAACAGGTCCCGTTGTTACTAGTAGTTGACGGTGAACTACTATAGTACGTACCACTCAAGTACCAGTATGTGTCACTTTAGAACAGGTCTCGTTGTTACTAGTAGTTGACTGTCAACTACTGTAGTAAGTACCACTGAAGTACCAGTATGTGTCACTTTAGAACAGGTCTCGTTGTTACTAGTAGTTGACTGTCAACTACTGTAGTAAGTACCACTCAAGTACCAGTATGTGTCACTTTAGAACAGGTCCGTTGTTACTAGTAGTTAACTGTCAACTACTGTAGTAAGTACCATTGTAGTACCACTATTTACCATTATGTATCATGGTATTTGTCTATAAATGTTGGAATTAAGCTAAGATTGTTGTAAACTGTTTTCTGTTGTTTTGTTTACTGAAACAAATTGATGTTTTTTTAACATTTGCATTTAGTTGTTATTCATAATTTATAAGCTCTACTTTTTTAATTTAGTACCAATAATACCACCAATGAAACATATGTGTGTGCAAGATATTCATTTTTTGTCAAAAAAATAATGTTTTTAAACGTGCACGTGGTCTTAAATTTTGCTATGCAAGGTCTTAAAAAGTCTTAAATTTTGTTCTAGAAGGTGTACAGGAACCCTGTGTACTAATAGTTACCACTGTAAGTACCAGTCACTGCTGACACAAGTACCACCTTAAGTACCAGCGTAAGTACCTGTGTAAGTACCACAGTAAGTACCAGTAACTATCAATGTTATGTACCAGTAACTGCTGGTACAAGTACCACTGTAGGTACCATGTAAGTACCACAGTAAGTACCAGTAACTACCAGTGGTATGTACCAGTAACTGCTGGTACAAGTACCACTCAAAGTACCAGTGTAAGTACCACAGTAAGTACCAGTAACTACCAGTGGTATGTACCATTAACTGCTGGTACAAGTACCACTCAAAGTACCACTCTAGGTACCAGTGTAAGTACCACAGTAAGTACCAGTGGTATGTACCAGTAACTGCTGGTACAAGTACCACTCAAAGTACCACTCTAGGTACCAGTGTAAGTACCACAGCAAGTACCAGTAACTACCAGTGGTATGTACCAGTAACTGCTGGTACAAGTACCACTCAAAGTACCACTCTAGGTACCAGTGTAAGTACCACAGTAAGTACCAGAGTAAGTACTAGTAAGTGTCACTGTTAGTTACTAGTAACTGACACGGTACTTAACTGGTAGGTACCGTGGAGGTCTTTTAAAGTGCTACCCAAAAAACTAATTAAACAAAATAGTCTCACTGGGCTCCAAGATTGTGGGGAAACCTCAGAAATCTTTGAGTCAGCTGCATAAAACAAGAACACAAAATAAAGCTAACAACATAGCGTCAGACTCCTCCCATCCTCTGAATCCGCAGTTTAAGCTCCTGCACTCAGGGAGGTGCTATAGGGTCCCATTAACAACAAAGTCTGTTTTTAAGAAATCTTTTGTTCCATGTGCCGTGGATTAGTTCAATGGAGGTGCAAAGCGTCAGCAACAAAAATTAACTTTCTCATAATGTATATTTTTATTGTTACTACTTTTTGTGTGTCACTGTGTGCTGTTTCAGTGTGCCAAAGATGAATTTCCACCCTGGTGGACAATAAAGCTATGCTATGCTATGCTATACTATTCTATTCTTGAATTTGCTGTTTATTGTGAGTTAAGTGGCTCTATATTTCATAGTAAAGCACAAGGGTGTGGCGATAGACAATAAAAAAAATCGTATACATTTTAAAAAATCCTCTGGGGCCCGGTAGCAGATGGCCCACGGACCAGTTTTGGACCTCGGACCTGTGGTTGGGGACCCCTGATATATTTTGATTGATTGATTTGATTTATTTAAGTGTCATGCACTTATGTGCCCAGCCCGCATGGGCTTACATATAAATGATTTTGTCACTTGCTCTTTGACATTTTTGTCAGTAACTGTGACCAACTGGTGCTTTCATCAGTTTTATCAAAACTCTTTACAAATTGTTACATTATCTCAATATTTACAATGTGGTCAAAATTGTATGTTGTTACCACAATGTTTCCACATAATATATACTGAAATACTTCCCAGTCCTACTTAAAACCTACGAGTAAAGATTGAAAAAAAGAGGATTTATTATTCTGTTACTACTTTGAACTGCCATTAGAAATGTGAAAAGAAAACAAAAATCTTCAGAAGTATATTTGTCAAACTTGTAAATATCCTCATAGTCACATTTTACTATTGATTTTCATTCATCAATCAAAGGAAATAATCAACTGAATAATCATCACACATTACTTGCAGTCATACTAAACAAAACAAAAACTTGTAATGTTCTGGATTGTGTACAGGAGGTCTGTCATTAACATTCACTGTCCTGATCAAATGAGAAACAAAAATCTGCCTGTTCCTACAGTCATTTTACACAGAAGCATGTTATGTAACACAAGATGATGACAGGTTTTTGAATAATGAACTAACTTCTTGCAAAAGTAATAAATGATTCAACAAAATGCTGAGATTTTAATTTAGAATAGCAAAGTCAAAACTATGAATGAACTGAACCGTGCCATAGAAATGCTAACAAATGATAACAGAATAGACTCCTAACACAACTTCCACAAGGCCCAAACAAACAATAAACATCAACACTCAACTAAATCATTGCACATTTGAAAAGAGCATTCATTCCAAAAGAAAATGTGCACTTTAAAACAAATGCAAATCCAGTCTAGCAGTCTGTAACACATATTTCCATAATAGTTGAGAAACAGGGGAAGGTTTGCGTGAGCTTTGCATCAGTCACTCTTGGCTCTGTTTGAATGGCAAATGTTATTGATCGTCCCAAACTGTTGACTCTGCCTCTTTAAAGCAGCGTTTAGCCTGAGCCGCGCTGACCTGGGAGCGCTTGTGTAAGGCTTCTATACGCTCGCTTAATCCTAAAGGGGTCGTATTATGTAAACCTTCTTTTATTTATTCATGTTTTCATAACAGATATATATCTCGGGGCATTGCTCAACTGCATCATAAAATACTGTATATGTATATAGGAACGAATTTTGCATTTTATGTTTATATTCTGTCCATTTTGTACAAAAAGATATGTCTCCAAAGGTATTCCCTTCTGTAAACTTCAGTCATTGGTGGGTCGCTTTTAAGCTACTGTGTTATTTTTTCCTTTAGGCAACTAGAAATAAATTGAAAAATAGTTGTTCTCTTGTGCTTGCCCAACAAACAAAATTGACTCTTTCAGTGCCTTCTTCCCTGCCAGGCCTTTTTTTTTTTTTTTACTATTTTCAAACATTATTCACACAAACTTTTTGCAATTGGAATCATGACAGTACATCAAATGAAATAAAATAAATAAAAATAAAATAAAAATTGTTTTGTGTTCATTCTATTTCAGCATCACATTAGCACACAGTAAAATGTTATTGACCTATAAAACAAATATATTTTCAAAATGTACAACTCTTGTTTTCTGGGCCAATTGTTCAGAAGGTCTGAGGGCCAACAGAAAGTGGTCTGAGGGCCGCATTTGGTCCCCTGGCCACAGTTTAGACATTGGCTAGTCATAGGGAAAATCGAGGGGAAAAAAGTGTAGCGTAGTATTATATTAATGGGTTTAATTTTCCTATTGCTGTATCTGTATCAATAAAACACAATCTGAAAACTGAGCCTTTTTTTTTTTTACTAGAGCAACAACTTCAAATTTGGATCCTTCTGAAACTTGTGGATAGTTCTGTTGTGTCAAATGACACAGTACCATGACAAACTGATTTACTTGGTATAAGGCTGCAACTTACCATTTTGCTAATCCATCAGTTGAGCAATTATTCTTTTGATAAATTGATCAGTTGTTTAGAAGGTCACGTCATGTACCAATGGAACAATCCTACTGTTTTCTAAAAATAGAGAAGGACAAGCATTTTCTTCTGAAATTAGCAACAACATCAACAAAAAATATACTGTTCTTGAGATAATCTCATAAATATCTAGTTTTAATGTCAAATATTTAATTTGTTGAATTTCAGAATTATTTAACTTTAGTCACATTTCCTCAAATCTAGATCAAAATTTTGTTTACTGGTGACAGTGATTCATTTAAGATTGTGTGTTTTCTAGTAAAACAGCACATTCACAAATCATCTTCTTGCTTCTTTTTTTAGGTCATGTAAGTTTGGGATTAATTCAATAATCAATTAGTTGCAATTAATCGATTAACTTGTTGCAGCCCTAATTTGGTATATTTGACATTGCTTATTAAGTTGGGACAGTGCATCATAATAATAATTTAACTTTAAACATATCTACATTTCATACATTTTGCAAGACTTGCTCTGAGCTTTCTGACAATTACTTTATTGGTTGAAAAGTGATCAGCCAACAGGTCAATTCTATTGTAGTGCTGGGAAATATTTTAACTAAATAAGAAACTAAACTTAAATGTACTTGACCTAGATCAGCCGCAGGTCAAAAGGGCCACACCTGCCACCACAAACACGACTTAAGTTTAGTTTTTGAGGCGGAGAAAGGCGAGGCTGTGCTAAACGCAGGCGAACAGAAGATGAGAGCTGTTTAAAATAGTTCACCAAACACACCTAGGGCATGGACAAATGTCAGGAGATGTTTGATTCAATCCTATATTTACACAGGGATTAATCAAGACAAGAGACACAAGTTTACAAGCAGAGATATGTGGTGGGTAGAGTTACACACACAAGAGACAAACACTGATGAGTAGGAGGTCAAATATTGGAGATCGGCTCAAAAAAAAAAAAAAAAAAAAGTTCATATTCGCTATATACTAATGCTGAAAGAAAAACAGCAGTATTGAGTGTTCTGTGGATGGAGAAGGAATTGCTTAAGCATGTCAAATAATTCACATCGACTTGCCCTCATCAGCAAGTGTTTGGAAAGAAAGGACTCTGAACCAAAGAGTTACTTAATGAATGCTTTTGGTCGACAGTATTGCCAACAGACCATCCATTCTTAAAACTCGACAGTGTTATTGGGGAGTTGCCACACGTTTTCCTCTATAGGAGATTAGTGTTGTCTCGATACCAAATTTTTGGAGCCGATCCGATACTTTGACTCAGGGTAGGTGCTGATTGCGATATCAAATATTGCATTATAATCAGGGTGCGATTTGTCAAAAAACAGAAGGGGGGATAGAAAATTACAAGTCATTCTACACGCGCACCACGTGCACGCGCGCTACACGCATGCGCACCATGTACACGCGCGGCACTACCGCGTCTCTCCTTCCCGTGTTCGTTCCGTTTCTTTTCCACTCGCAACGGGCTTCTGACGCACACTGGCACATTTACTCACAAAATGAACAGACTCATTCAGTAGGCTACATAAAGCTCCGCAGAGCCCCGGGTTGGTCCTGCCTCTCACGGCACCGGGTTCTACAAGCAGGAGCAGTGCAGTTCGTCACTTAATACGAGTCTTGTCCCGCTTTGAATCGCATCGCAGGTTAACATTTTCGTGTCTCTGTTCCTGACTTGATTTTCCCGCTCTGCTTTGCACACAGTCGTGGATTAAACTATGATCTCACAGGGCAGAGGACAGAACAGCAGCCCAGCGGCTCCGAGTGACCAAACCGGGAATAAATGACAGTGCTGAGAGAGAGCTAGAGAGAGAGAGAGGAGAGAGAGAGATAGATCGGCGCGGCGGCGCCTATGTTCATTATTGAGATCTGTCCATTTAAACTACGCTTGTGCGCGCAGAAAAAGTTAGAGGAATAGCCAATCAGAAAAGGACTGTGTGTGAAAGTGTGACGTTATTGGCTGTTATGAGAGCTGCCTGTTGAACGGAGGAGCAGCACCGGGAGAAGGGAAAAACCTCAATGAGACAACGCTGGGATTGATAGAACACTTTGTTATTTTTTTTTATCCCCCCTACAAATAATACAAGATAAAAGCAGAAGGAGGGATGTGGAAATTATAAGCAGAGAGAGGGACAGACAAACCAGAGGTAGGGATAATCCTCCCATCCCCCCCAGCAAATCGCACCCTGATTATAATGGTTAAAAAAAGTAAATTACAGATAGAGCTTTTAACTCAAATTTAAATCAATAATGAATTTTAATAATGGCTTCTGCAAACTAGACTCTTAAGTCTCAAAAAGCAAAATGAATACATAAAAAAGAGCTGCACATACAAATAAGGGTATTTTACTTCATAATAAGCCTATTTTAGAATCAAATTTATTTTTCATTAAACACAATCGTGTTGAGTAGGCTATATTCTTATTTAGTGCTTTTACCCCTCTGTGTGTCATAAAAACAACAGTGAGACTGTAAAAAGATGTTCATTCAATTAAATGCAATGTAAACAGAAATCAGAGTTAGCATGTTAGACTGTTAGCGCTGCTAGCTAGCTGCTGTTGGACCATTGAGTAAGTTCTTTCTACTCTAAAGGCTAAATAAAACATTATAGAAGTAAAAAGGTTGTTTGTCTGCATATATAGGGTATTTTTACGGTTGAACTTTGTAGAGACAGAGCCTTTTCTAGCTGCTCTGACTGTTAGCTGTAGCATTAGCCATGAGCAGAGAACAGCTGCTGTGGCTGCATCTACGGCTCCTCATTCAGGACAATACAGGGCAGTTTAGGATCGGAGATTTGGTATGAGTGCTCGTCGATACCAATAACTGAAAAATGTATGATATTGGACGTTTGGAACAACCCTAATGGAGACGTAGTTGTTTTAAAAGGATGCGCATCATGCATCCATATATCCATTCATATCATGCTTTTGCTGAGAAAACTTTCAATTTGATCAGAGCAGTAACTCCAAACAGAAATAAGTTAAACACTTTACTTCACAAATCTCCAAAAATACTACAATTACTACAATTTGGTGGAAACTTAATTTAAACAAAATAAAAGGGACAACAAGCCATTTTAGTTTGTAGGTTTGAAGGTAAAATCTGTCTTAGTCACTAAGTCACTTTATTGGATTTGGAGCAACATTGTTTTTTTATATTATCAATTCATTGTGAGAGGTAAGGATTGATAGCCTGCTTCTTAGCTACAGTTTCAGGGTTGATCCCATTTATTCTACAAGTATATGTACTCGTCTCATTAGTCTGAAAAATTACTTACTCTTTAAGTTTCAAACAAATCATTTGATTAGGTTAAGACACCTATCAATCCACAACTACTAATGAGAAAACATTTTATGAGGCTAAGTGGATTTTACATGTCCTCTTTACTTATTAAAATAATTACATGAGCATCAGTTGCACAACAATCCAGGATTAGCCAGACACACATGATTACAACTTTGAGTAAACAAAACTAAGGTTAAAGATCTTCAACACAGATTGACTCCTCTTTGATGTCACTTCTTACTACACAATCAACAGCACGCTTCATGAAACGTGACTGGCTAATGCTTCAGTGCAGCTATAATCCATTTTTCCATTTCAGGAGAGCCAATAATAAGAAGACATCACAACATACAGTATTTTTAGAACGTCTATAATTGACTCTGCATTACGGAAAACTTATTACTACCTGCCACCTGACCCTGAGCTGCATGAGAGGATAAATAATAGAGGAGTTCTGGTCGGCACCTGTCTGTTTCAGTAAGACGATCATAATAACAACAGCCTTGTTAGAATATTTTATTTATGAGTCGAAAGCACATGCAAATAAGAGTCATTAAGGTGTACTGGGACAGACAGATCCATCACAGCAGGGGCACTGTGCACGCGATGGGATCATAAATGTCTGCTTAAGGAGTTTTACTACAGCCATTCAAAATGATTATGAGACAGGGAACGTTTTATTTCACTATAGGGGCAAGTAATACCATATGTTGTACAAGGCTTCTTCAGATCTGGAAGGCTTGATATGAGGTTTCTTGCAAAGATAATTCTGATGTTGGATACATTGCTACAGAAAATATCATAATAAATGATGATAAATTGAAATGTTTTAATATTAAGAACATGGTCTGAACACTATCAGAGTTGAAAGAAGCAGCTGATGACGTGTTACATAGCATATTGGCATTATTTAAAATAGCATAGAGGACTAGATATCTAATATTTGACAACCTATTATGACGAAGAATAACAGATGTTTGCTGCTTTTTAAATATTAAAATCCAGAGCAAACAACAAGATCACAAATATTTACTTTAGGTTAAATAAAAACAAAATGTAATTACAGGTAGTTGCATGACTGTACGAATACTTGCATTCCTAATTGTTGTTCTTTTTTCACTTTTAGTGTTTAGTGTGTTCAAAATTGGACAAACTAGGAACAAACTGGAAATGACACATGTGGGGAGCCTCCCTAAAAATCTCCTACAAAATGGATGGCCTCGTACAACAGAAAGTTGTACCAGAATCAACTTTTGTAAACTGTTCACTAGGGGTCCCCAAGGAACAAGTTTGGGGCTTGTTTTATTGTTTCATTTCCTTTATGCAATGTCAGATGTCTGAGGATCTGCAGCATTTTGAGATCAGGCAAGATCGTTTGTTTATTTCGCCTATGTAATTTCTTTTGGAGCCAAAAGCAAGCTCTTCTCTCCATCAGGAACTCCATTCCTGATTTGCGAAACACATGCCTGTCTTGTGATCTTTATCATATTTTTTTAATATTCTAATATAAAAGATGAGAAAGTAAATGTTCTTAACTCATCTTTAAACCAACAAAAGCTGTGTTACAGAGAAGGCAGCACAGCGCTTTCTACTGTCTGAAGTAGATTCTATAGATTCAGCCTCTTTCACTGACCACAGACTATATTTAATCCTCCAAACATGAATACCGTAGTTTTACTTACTCTGACCACTTTTAGATTGCTAACGGAAAAGGAATTTTTTTTTCCTCCTCTAGACTCGCTGCATGTGCCTCAGAGTCCTATACTGATAGAATCCTCCTTTCGTCATTTTAAAGATAAAACTACTCAGCTCTAAACTTACTCAACAATGTTTTTAGTGCAAGATGTTTTGCCTGTAATCCATTTGAAAAGAAAGCCGCCAGAAGCAGCGATCAAGTAAAACAAAGACGTCTGTGCTGGGTAAATGAAAAGAAAAAGCCACATGTATTTTCTGGTCATGTGACCTCCTCTGGGTCCTTGTGCTAAACCAATTGCACCATCTCCTGGCTAATCTGTGAAACTGCATCATGTATTTGACTGTAGACAATGTCAGCACGTGCAGAGAGAGCTCGACATTGTCCTATATAATAAAAATCATGACGGAAATAGACGACATTAGCAGAGAAAGAAATATATGTTTACAAGATAAGACCAATGCAAATTTACAGGTCTAAACGTGTTAAGTTAATCAGCCTTTTTATGATTAAACTACCCTCTTCAATTCATGTCCTGAAGCGACTTGCAATCCCCAAACACTATTTTGAGTCATCAGTTCAAAAAGGTGTAAGATTTGAGCTGTTATACAAGAATAGCTCAAAATCAACTCTAAATCATTTAATCAGTGTGAGTGTTGTAGACATGACATGTTGTGGATATGAGATGAGGCACACTGAATTATTCAAAGAATCATCAGACAAGGGCTGCTCAAGTTGCACTGTGGTTTGTTCTGTGACTGAGAGCGGGATCATTAGGAGCAGGAACACTCATACGTATAAACAACATCTGCTGCAACTAGTCTGGACAAACTACCACAACTGACCTATTGATTCAGCCACATCCACAAGTGATTTAAGAGACAGGACTTTGACCTACAAAGCTGGGATGAAAATACTGTCTATGTTTTTTGGTGCACTGTGTAAATTTCTACCATCTGTTTGTCTCAATAGTGTAGAGATGCTACTGATTTGCCTGGAATGTTCTGGTACATTAAATCCATCTATACTGTATTTATTCAAGTTACATGTTAGTGTAAAAAATATCTTGGCAAACACATGCATCTTTACAGTGATTGGACACAAATCTCAAAAAATCTGATCTGTACTTTGGCCTGGTGGTTTGGCTTAGGCAATCGATTCGTTGAGAATGTTCTTTTGAATAACCGATCAGTTTTTGGTATTCAATGAGTAAATTGACTTACAGGCAAACTAGTGTTTCACCATAAACACCAAAATTACACGAGTTTCATGCTTATCTTAATCATTGTTTCTTTATCTGAGGGATTTCTCAGCATAGGGCATGTGTTGAAGCCAATAAAAAGATCATTTAGCAATTATTTTAAAACTAGCTCTCATTGTTTTTTCCATTGAGGCCTAATTGCCAAAATGCAAAGTTTTTCTTCTTGGTATAGGGTTTTTAGGAACACAGTAGAAGCTCTTTGGGTTGCTCTTATCAAACCTGTGTGCAAACCCAGTCACACAACAAGATACAATCATTGTTTTTTTTCGTGTTTGTTCAGTGTTCATGTTACATTTTAAATGTTATGTCAACCAAAGCATCATTGTGATGAACATGCAATGCCATATTTATAATTCCATCCAGGTAAAACAATAACAGGCTGCTAAAATACTGTACAATAGCCACAGATACCGGTGTACGAACTAGTATAGCTATTTTCTCCACAAAATAGTTTACAAAGTTGGCAAGTATCCAGTGGGCTTTGTTATTTGAATAGAATTTCAACACGGGTCGACATCAGCCAATGAATAGGCTTATTACATTAGCTTAACAATATCCTTAATAGAAGCTAGCACAAAGCTAAAGATAACTTCCTGAATTTTAGAGGATAAGAGATATATTGCAACATGTACATGGGACGATGCATTAAGTTATAGTCACTTTAAACTTATTAACACAAAGTTGAACTCTAGTCTTTTCAGGGACTTCTAACACAATCCAAATCATTGCCCAACTCTATGTAGCAACAGTTTGCAAACAAAGTGCATGTAGGGGCTATAGTTCAACTAGGAATGGGACTGGGAAAGCTCAAAACAGTATTCATTTGTTCAGTTTCACATTGCTAAATCAAAATCATATAAAAACTGTGACCCTACTAACCTGTGACGGCGTCGTAGAACTCGTCCTCATTATTCATTTTCTGGAGTTGGTAGAAGGTTTGGGCCGAGCTGGACTTTAGCACATGATCCTTTATTTCTTTTGGACCAAGACGTCAATGTCAAGGTCTTTGAGAAGCCACGCTCGAGCACTAGCAAAGAACCCAATGTCCACCAATCCTCTGTCTTCTTCTAGATCAGTCAGAAAAGGAGAATGCCACGTCTCTGGAGTGGAGAAGACACCTAAAGAGAAAAAATACATTAATTGCAAGGTTAAAATGAATACTTGTTTATAAGATTGTTCTATACTGTCACTGATATCGGCAAAACTTTGACATTGCATACTTTTCAGGTATAACTAGAAAATACTCAAAACAAATCTCTGTTCTCTGCTCATGGCTAATGCTACGGCTAGGCCCAGGCAGCTGAGAAATGATCCAGGGAGGCTCTTCAAACCATAAAAAACGTATACATAGAGTCAAAAATATCCGTATTATCTTTGTCATGCTTTCATTTTGGAAGACTACGGTTAACCGGACTGTTAAACTGACACCAGTGCAAGCAGCACAATCAGCTAACAGCTAACTCAGACTTTTGGTTTTTTGCTTTAGTCATGCAGTTCTCAGGAGTCTTTTTACAGGCCTCAATGTTGTTTTTAATGACACCAGAGATGGAAAGGGACTAATTACGAAATAGAGTCAACACAATTATAAATAATGATACTTAATTTAACTCTAAAATCATTCTCAAACTCCAAATACATTATTATGACGTCCATTTAGAAACATTTAAACAGTGGCCAACATCAAATTTATTAATGTAGCACTTTTTAATTGAGTTACAGAAGCCATATTATGGTTAATTATTCATTTTCTAGTTTACTTTTTAAGCCATAAATTCATATTTGGTATAGGGATTGGCATCTACTCTAAAACAAAATATCGGTATCAGGTTGGTTCCAAAAAAAGAAAAAAAAAAAGTATCAGAATAACATTGTTTGCTTAGAATCCTAGAAATAAGTTCTGTCTTCCAACAATGGGGTGAGCAACTTATTCATATACATTTACCATATTGACAAAAAAGATTGGCGCTTCAGAGACGGCTAAATTACCAATTCACCCAGAGCATGAAAAAGAGCAAGTATGTGCTATTGCAATAGAGAAGCTAAGCAGAAAATGATCACAATCTGTCGAGTTCTCCACAAAAGCAGACAGTCACAGGATAACACATTTTCGATTGTTATGGTCAAATTGAACCATCACCATATCTAAAACTTCCCATGATACATCTACATCTGTAATCTATTTCAAAATGGATGTATTTCTTTTACGTAGACAAATCAAAAGTCCAAACACTCACATTTTCAGTTCAGAATGCACAAGACATCTCATACAGAACACTCCAAACAGCTAACATAACCCATCCCTCTCAAAGTGCAAATTCATCCTCATCATGAACTAAAAGAACCCCCTTCACAGACTTACCTCTTGTATTTCCACAGAGCCAAAACGTTCTAATAAAAACTACATCCCAATTCTCTTTTCTGTCACAATTTGCTGAAGCGTTGCTTTTCGGTTACCGCTTTGCACTGCAGCTTTCAAAGACTCCAAAAGCTTTTGTTTGCATTGACAATCAGTAGATAAACATGTTGCTAGCATTTATAGATTGCAAACTTCCACGCTGTTACGAGACACAAACGGGGAGGTGAAAGGTCAGCCAAGCAATACCTGCCTGTATCATCCAGTTAAAGGCTCTTTTACTGTAGCTTCATCTTTCTCTATACCTGACTTAAATCACAGTTGCATCTAACTATTTCAATGAACACAATATATTGACAGTGTATAACTGTAGGTAGAAATCTTGGGTCTCTGCATGTTTTTTGTTGTGATTAATGTAATGTATTAAAAACTATGCATCATAATACTTTGACTTCTTGCTTATGATGAAAGTTCAGTGCTCCTTTTTTACAGTTAATACATTGCATTCATTCATGTTTACTTGTAAACTGACTTCCATATGTTTTTATTTAAGGTGGGGTACCTGACTTTCCAACTACTTCCTTGCTCTCAAAAATCGTTAGGCACGTTTGAAATCCAATTTCAGTTATTTTTAGCTGGAGTTGCAACTTAAGATCATATTCTGACAGACAGTAAGGTGAAATTGGAGAGAACCACTCAAGCACAGCCAATCAGAGCACTGCTTTTGTATCTTGATGAGAACAAACTCTTTCAGACAAATTGCACAGTGGTTTGATTTTGCCACAATGTGCTGTTTTTGGTGTTAAAAAAAAAAAAAAAAAAAAACACCTTTGCAAATAGTTTACAAATATACCACAAATCTCAGGTTACCTAGCTTTAATTGTTGACTAAGTTAACCAATTGCACATTTACAAATACCAGACTAATTTACAAGAATTGGCAATACATCAAATTTATAGCAATAGAAAAAAATGGGTCAATATTGGCAGCGAATATACAAAACGTTAGAATTATTTGTTTTAGGTGAGCAGAACATGTTAGTTTACTATATCATTGTAACCAGGCCGACAACAACTTTTTGTGATGCTATCTTGTAAGTACATTTACTGACATTGTACATGTTTCCATCATTCATAGTTTTTTTTTTTCTTTGCTTTATTTGACCCCTAAATTCTCAGCCTATGCAGTGGGAGTCCATTTTAGCCAATAACTAAATGACTAAATAACTGATGAACTGAGACGAATAGAAATAAAAATTTTACCTTTTCCTAGTTGAAACTGTGAAACTGGTGTCCTGATTTCCCTTCATGTTAGTGTGTCCTTGTTTAATCCAGTAACGCCTTTAGCACGCCTGAACTTTGAACCCAACGTGCAGAATCAAATCGATAAGAGCGCCGAAACAGGTAGTGGTGTGACTGATTATTAGCCGTTTAGCAAACAAGTGACCTAGTTGTATCGCGCACTTCTGGTTCTCTCTTCTTTACAGTCCAAGACGAGCATTTATATTTTGTCTTTGCGATATCAAGCAATACTGTGTTTTTAAATATCAGTCTTGGTAAAAAAAAAATAATACAAAAAATGGATGAGATGATTCTTAGGTTAATCCAGGAGTTCCCAAAAGCAGATATAAAAAACGAAGCTCAAAATTGCTATAAAAGATCTGGACTGTAAGCTTAAGAGAAGTAAGTTGGCAAAAACAGTCGGCATTTCCAGTGATCTGGGAAAAAATACTGTATAATTAAAATATAATCTTATTGACTGATCTCGAATTTCAATTTGATTTTGTTTAGCTTTTTCCAAAAACAAAAGTATTTATAAACATAAATGAAAAAAAATAATCTTTTGATGTGCTCATTTATAAATATATTTTTTGAAATTATATTATCAATATTTAATCTCAAAGTTTGATTTTTGCTCCAAGACACACATTTTTACTAACAAAAGATTGATCTTCGATCTTTCGAAACTTTCAAAACTCACAACCAAATAATTGCCGACTTGCTTCGCTTCAATCTCAATCTCCCGATAAATTGCCCAGCCCTAATTTCAATCACTGCATTAAACCAAGAAATGGCAAATCAAGAAAATTAATTAAAAAAAGCAGATTGTTACGATGAGTTTATAATTCTGAGACACTTCTATGAGCTACCGCAAAATATGTCAGAATATCAATGTCAATGATTGCAAGGAGCAAATCAGGAATGACATTTATTCAAGTTGTATTATTTAATCAGCATAAAAACTAAATCTTGTATTAGTTTTTCTCTCAAATTATTATCTTCCTGAATAATCCATGGTAAAAGCTACAAAACATCCAGTAATGCATTCACAATCAACAACTAAGTTCATCAGTGGTGTGTTCCACTCAGCCCAAATTCTGTCTTGTATCTTTCCACTTGAACAGCCTTCTCATTCGGAAACTCTGAGAAAACTTAAGAGCCTGGAACAGAAAATTGAACATGCATTAGCGCTTATGTTGTTTTTTCCTTTATTTGCCCTAAACTCTTGTCCTGCTATTGACCTTCTGCCATTACAAACGTTATGTTCCGTTATGCTAATGTTGCAAAATGGCTACAGAGAGCAAAGTAAAAAGCAAAAATTCACTTTCGCACAATGTCGACAAGCTATAAATCAATCTATTTTTGTACAGCCCAAAATTACAACTTCTCAGAGGACTAAGCAAATCGAAACTGCGTTTTGGATGATTTGAGCAATTATCTGGTTTTATTACTAGACTTGATAATAAATTATTAATGTAATTTTCAGCTTGACCAAAGGAACAAAAAAAAAAAAATCACTCCAGGCTCAAATTCTGACAGCTCAGAAAAAACTGGAATGCAGCACTGTAGTCTGCCTATTTTTCAACAAATCTTTTTGACTGAGTTAGGTAGAGATGCACTGATCCAGCTTTTTCATTTCAGATACCGATCCTGATACTTTGGCTAGGGATGCACCGATCCAGCTTTTTCAGTTCCGATACCGATTCCGATACTTTGGCTTAAGTATTTGTCGATACCCGATATCAACCGATACCAGAGGAAGGACTGAAACACCTTATTTTTCTTATCAAACATAAGACATTTGGTTATATAGTGTTATGTACCTATTATTTTAATGCAAGTCACAACTTAACAACTTAATCTGAAGAAAATGTCAAACATTATGACATGTTCTAAATCAACACCAGCCTGTAATTAGTCTCATTATGCCCAATTAAAGGCAAACCATGATATCGGCTGAACCGATCTGTTGGAGCAATACCGATCCAACAAAATTGCCTAGATCGCACCGATATCATCCTAATTTTGCTTTGCCGATATCTCATATTAACTGATACTAGTGTAAGGACTGAAAAAACTTTTTTTCTTTTGAAATCATATTGATCACATTGTGTTATGTACTGTTATTTATAGTACAAGTCACTAATTAACAACTTATTTAGAAAAAATGGCCAATATTATTTTTGAATCAACACCAGCCTGTAATCTAGTCTCATTATGTCCAATAAAATGTACAACATACCCAATCCAGCAAAATCTCCAGGAAAGCCACTGATATTCAATCCCTAGAGTTATGTAGCACAAATTTAAGCAAAAATGAATATACTGTATATTTTATAATCTGACAAGTGAGTTACAATGAACATGAAACAATATTCACGATTATTGACAGCAGTTCAAATAGAAAAACGCTGAATAGGAATGGGAAATAAATTAGTGTCAGCATCGGTCAAAAGTTCCAGATGTTTTTATTTTTTACTAAAGTTAAAAGTAAGCCGTGCTATGAATTTTAAAATGCAAACGAAAGTCGAATATTTCATTTTGGCTCAAAAAAATCTATATTGGCCTTTCCTAAAACCTCTCATTATAAAACAAAATGAAACAAACTGAGCTAAACCTTATTGTCAGCAACAACAATGCACTTTCACTTCGAAATGCACTGCGCTATAAGAAAACCTTACAGTGCAGGTGTCCCGTTCAAAGAGCTGCTTTTTGAGGCAGAATAGATGAGGCAGTAAAAGGTCTTATCAAACGGCTTGTTTCTGCTCGGCTGCTCAGGCCTGAGGTCACTGCAGCGCTGGTCAAGGACGACAGCTCCGGGCCGGTAAACACGCAGGTTATGTAGTGTGGAAGGACTGTGCTTTGCCTTGTTTAAAAGAAGAATACATTCACAATCATCGACATAATCAATAAGAAAGGTATTGACATGAAAAACAAAAGTAGGGAACAGCGTAAAAAAGAAGCTATTTAAACTCTCAAGTCTTCTGCTAAATAAATCTAAGCCTAAATCTACTCTTTCCCAGAATCCCTCTTGGTAAAAGCAGAGCCTGAGGACACACTTAACAGAAGTTTATTTCAATGTAAATCTAGAGAGAATGTTCCTCTCAGTATTACAGCAGCAGAGTCTACTCAATGACGTGGTTGTCTCTCTAAAGTCCTGAAAGTTCTTGGGAAACTATAACCTCACCCTGAAATAGCTAACGGTTTAGTCACATACAGTGCTGTCCAAAACCGTGTTAGAACTTCACTTTTTGTTGTACAACTGCAATGGCTTATTTCGGACCTAAAAGAAATGGGAAAAATATGGTTTGTCTATCTAAATGTAGGTTTTGCAGTTGTACAAAGTCAAAAAAACGTTCCTCCAATATTGACAAACAGAATATCTCAATAATTTTTTGACATCTCGATTACAATATTCAGATGATATTAGGAACTTGGGTTGTGGTTGACTAGAGACGTTCTTGGTTGACTGAAGACATTAGTCAAGCAAAACTAAAGTTTGTCAATGACCTGACCCAAACTGTATACCTGACCACAAATGCAGATGTTTGCATGCTGATGAACTACTCATATGAAAAAACAAAGCAAAAACATCTAAACCTTCAGAATAAAGTTGCAATATGCTTTCTAACTAATATAAGTCCAATAAGAGTGATTAATTGACTAAAATGTCACCAACTAACTTTCCTTGAACATTTACAATGTAAAGTTCTTGATTATTTGTTTTTTAAAAAGCCTTTTTGTTGGATTTTTACTATAAACGATATACTGGTACTCCATATTCCATTTTTGCACATTTTCAAAACAACAATCACAATTCTCTAAAATTCGATCTATACATCGTGGCTATTATTGTAGTATTCTTTGTATTATACAACTATGGTGTGTGTAGGTCAGTGCTGCGTGTGTATTTCAGTGCATGAGCAAAACTGATCAATTCTAATGTTTTGCTTCCATTGCTGCATCAAAGTTTCAAAGTTTTCGAACTCTTTTCCATATAAAGAGCGTAGGCCTGATATACTGGTCTATTTTAAAAACTCAATTTGCTAAACTACCAACAGATACATATTCAAGCATGTTAAATTGGTCTGTAATAGCTTACTTGAGTTTTATTTGAGTTTCTTCATGCCATGAGCTTAAAAAAGTTTCAGATGTAAACACTAGTCTGTAGATCTACAGAACCTTCTCAAGTGACATTACCTAAGCATACTTTGCAGAAAATCGAGTATTCAAGTGACTTTTGTGTTCTAAACGACTGTTATAATCTTTCACTTAGAAAAAAATCTTTAATTAGTCTTAAAGAAAAAAAAAATAGAAAAGAACAATCTTCAAACTAATCAATAACAAAAAACATTGTTTGCTGCAGCCCTTCATCTTTTGTCATTTGCTTGATTAGCACACAAATGTGAAACGCCCAATTAACAAACACAATGAACAGCCTTCAACTAGATGAACTTATATCGAAATCTTCAAAATAAATATTCACATCACACAATATTATGGATTGTCTGTGCATGTTCAACCACTATTACAAAAAAAAAAAAAAAACTAAACAAAGTGGGACTGTGTAACTTTTGGCAGTGAAAAGTCAATTGAACAATTCAATAAAAATAAATATTTTTGCAACAATCTTTTGAGGATAAATGCTTTACTGTGTACTATAAAAAATAAAGCCAAAGAAGCAGCTTTTGCATGGAGGAGGCTCTTCTTTTGGATAAATATTTGTTCATTTTACTACCGTGAAAATCTCCTCAGAGTAAAGTCACTCACAGTTTTTGTGTGCAATGTGCTCAAAGTGAGAAAACCTGCAAGTTAAGAGTAATGGCCTCTAAGCAAATATAAAGCAGTTAGTGAAATTAGCATCCTGTTTTACATTGTCTGCAGCTGTAGGTGTAGTATTGTGTCTTGTGTATGGTACAAGGTGTTCTTTTAACCCAAGAAGCTCAAGTCTGTACAGCAATAACTCTAATAATTAAAGCATGGCTGGCTGACCTATTTGAACAGGTTTTCCAAAGTGCACTCCCTCGTTCTTAATAACTTTGTGTCAATAATCAGATAAACTGTGTCATTCGAGCGCTGGGATTGGCTGTAAAAGCATGAGTGACTGTTCTGATTGGCCAAGTGGAATCTCAGATCATAATGGTGTCTCCCTGAAGTGGTTACGTAAGCATGACAGAGGTTAGCCGAAGACACGCCTCCACAGTGAAACTCAACTATTTGTACAGGGGGAGTGCGCCGCTTAGCTGGTTAGACAATCTATGGGAAATGGTTGGTTTATCTTTTTAAAATTTTAAGCTGCACAGAGGGCTAGAACACAAATAAAATCTGTAGCTACCTGATTTTTACAGTCTTGACGATGATGAGTTTCACTGTCCATGCTTACACCACAAATTCTGGTCTAGTAGTATAGAATGTCTGTTCCGAATAAAAATCATTCATTCATCAAAAATAGAAATCACATGTATTGTGACTACTGATTTTATGTTGCACGTTTGTTTGTTTTTTTTTACATGTATGTCCGAATAAAAATCATTCATTCATTCATTCTCAGGCAAAACAGAATTTATTTGACTGAAAAAGGGTAACAGCTTCTTTGGCATTGATTTGTTTAACACCTTTTATGCAAAATTGACTACATGAAATCATGTTCTAACATTGCTTAGAAAAACACAGCTTAAATTCTGTCGATGAGATACTATTCTTTCCCTCTTGGCCTAGAAATATACAGCGCAAAGGATGTAGGTTCTAAAAGTCCATAAATCATCCACTTGTTTGTTTGGAGCATTTCTGCAGCATTTGCATCGGGTAAAACTACTTCTTTTTGCAGCCAAGCAGATAAAATTTAAACTCTATTTTTTATGTGAGAAACACTACAGTCATTGGGATTGTACAAATACCAATACTGGTACAACCTCTAAATCTCACATTTTTCAGGTATCAGTGTAGAACTCATCCTAAATCTTTGATTCGACACCCGCCTGTATTGTCCTGAATGAGGAGCCGTAGCTCTCTGCTAGTGGCAAATGCTATAGCTAACGCTAACGCACAGAGCAGCTAGAAAATGCTGTTGAGGCACTTCAAACCATAAAAAAAATGCTCATGTAGGCAGAAGTACATCTTTGTTACTTTTATGATGCTTCATTTAACCTTTAGAGAAGAATTATGCTTGAACTAAATGTAAACCAACATCAGTGCAAGCTAGCTGCGCTAAAATGCTTACTGTTTATATTGCATGTAATTAGAATGAGCGTCTTTAAAGGGTGTTTTTATGTCAAAGAGGCGGAAAGGGACTAAATAAGAATACTCAACATATGAAATATACATTTGCCGCTAAAATAAGTTTTCAAAAACCGAAGTGTCATTATCAGTATTTATCAGTATAAAAAATATGGAATCGGAAAAACACTAGCGATGATGTGTGCTTTACAACTTTTCTTTTCTTGCTAAAGAATTGCACAGACTCAGTTGGGTTAACAAAGACCCCAACAACAGACCCCAAAACAGTGCATCCAACCCCAAAAGAAAAGAAAGTCTATACTTCAAATCATGCAAACATTGGCTATAACTGGCTTTTGTTTGCTTTCAAAGCCAATGACCTAAAGATGACAACATCTGAAATCACTGGATCATGTGTTGAGAAAAACGGTGCAAAGAAAAAAAACAAAGCAGGACAGCAAAGTTATCGAAGACCTTATGACTCTATCTCTGACCAGAGCTAAAACATCTTAACAAAATAGGCTTTGTTCACCCTTTTTGTGCTTAAAAAGTTTGCAGTCACTGACCACTAGGATACAAGTATGATAAAAGGTCCAAGTTTTGATGCTAATTTCAATAATCATTAATACAATAATTATAATATAAAACTCATACCATAATAGAGTTGTGTCCTGGGGCAGTTTCAGTAATGAGCCTTCCTTAGAGACGACATCAGCCACAACAAAGACACTCCGACTGTTGTGAAGAACTAATGTAACAACACACCTGTTTGTGTGTGAACGCATAAGTCTGACTCCACACCTACTCAAAGTGAACAGGCTCTGGAACAATAAGAAGTATTCACAGGACATTCAGTTACCTGCGTTACTATTGTTATAGGTACAAGATGGCATAGATGTGGAAGGGCAAACGGACTGAGACAGACTTTTTTTTTTTTTGAGCCAATACTTGTTTCTTGTTGTACCATCCACACATACACCCTCTGGATTATTAAGAATGTGCATTTCCCGTGGGTTATTGCGGAAATAAGAAAGAAAACATAGGAATGCTCCGAGCTCCATCAAATCCTGCCAGACTAGCGGAGTCGCCATACAAGTAATCAACAGCATGAGAATGAAAAGCTGCGCCTTTCAGTCAATAGCATACTTGACCAAAATCTGCTAGTTGGGTGATTATTCTTTCGATTTATTGATTAGTTGTTTAGAATGCAAAAGTCACATGACTTTTTTTTAAACAATTTGATCTAAAAAAAAAAAAAACAACGTACAAATAAATTAGACCACGTGTTATTAATTGACCCCAAACTAGCTACTGTAGTTGAAATAATCAAATAGATATAAAGCTCTAATGACAAATTTCTATGGAAGTTTATTTGAGCCAATATTCAAATGGAGAATTCAATGTACAATTTAGAATTAAACTTTAAAAGAATGAGAATTCTTCAGGCAACAACAGTGTGCGATCTTCATTTGTAATGTGCTTAGCAGGGTTATCTAGTGGGACCCTCTCAACATGAACAGTGGATAGTTACACCTTCTGTTTTGGTAAGTGTATACTCGTCTTTCTGCAGTGTGTAACAATTACATACACAACATGATGAACCTTAGCAGTAGCAGAGCAAAGTGGTGCTAGCGAGGCTAACTTTGTTAGCATAGACTCCAGTAGTACAGAATGCATTACACAGACACATACTGAAAGTATTTTATCTGTTCACAGGTTAAGAACAAAAGTAAACACAATTTAGAGTAATGTGTGAATGCTGGTGAGACAGCTAAGGCTGTTTTTATTCACTACATTGTTATTTCTGGTTGTCAGTGTATTTGGAGACTTGTTGCAAAGCTAATTGTTTTTAGTTAGCAGAGGCAGGTTTACCAACAGGGAGTACTATTGCTAACTCTAAACATGTCAATATATTATGAAAATACAGATTTCTGCCACTTTATGTTTATGTATTATTATTATGTATTATATTTTCTATTATTTGCACATATTTGTTATACGGGAACAAACAGTTCTGTACAGGTCTAGCCTACAGTAGCCTACAGAAAACATGGCACAGATGCACACTGAAAGTATTTTATGTCCAGAAATAAAACCAACTAAAGCCACACTTGACTCATCATTTAAGTGTGCAACAGATGGATAAATAAATGATAAAACTACTGTACCTGCAACATAAACCCTATGTAGCATCATTAATAATTTGTATACCACTTGGGAAAATGGTAGTTTAGGTTTAAAAGGGTGTATGAGGCAGATAACAGATACAGAGTATACAGAATGTGCATTACTGTATAATCACCTTTGTTAACCTTTGTATGTAACGACTTTTCAAATCAGTCTTTATGTAAATAAAAGAGCTGTCATCTGTGTAGTTAATCTTGTGTTAACTTAAGCAAAAACAAGACAAAGAAGATTTTGTTGCTTCCTCCAGTGTAAGTCTCTTTCTGTAAGTTAGTCTTTTTCTCAAACATTGACTTTTCTTTGTGTTTGGGCTGGGTACCAGTACTTGTAACGGTACTTCCTTTTCGAGACCGGTTCATTAACGTTTTTTTTTTTTATTCTTGCTTCTTTTCAAATGTTAATTTTCAGCCCATAACTATTTTTCTGCCTTTTAACAATGATACATTTGTCAAACTGTATTTTAAAACTCACAAATAGTCGGTTCAGCTACGACTCAAAACAAAGCGCATGCAAATTAATAAGCTGTTCGTCACGTGGACTGCCACATGGAGCGAGTAGTTTCACCTTCACGTGGCGCTAGAACAAAGAAGCAACGTAACAACTGCTTTTGACATTAAAACTTTTACCTCTCTCTTTACCTGGAGAAAAAAGGAGAAATGAAGAAGTGAATTACAATTCCCAATGCCCATTAGCCGCTCGAGCTAACCAGAAGATAGCAGAAGATTCGATGACTGTAACTTAAGAACCAGGCCTGCTGATAGTGGAAAAGGAAGCAATTTTAGACCAACTCTAATCGATCAATAACCCAATCTATGGCTATTTAATTTGCAGTCTTATTTTCATCTCCAAATCCAATCTCTGCCTCTCTATAGCATTAATCCATCCGGCCAGCCGCAGAGTTTATGGGGTTTACGCGTACGAGCATCACAAGACCATTACCAGGAGCCTGTTTGAAAATGTCACTGCACCACAAATGTCTTTTCACTGTAGTATGAAATCAAATCTACTCCCAACGCAGTCACAAGACCAACCTCTGTCAGAGTGGGGTTATTCTTCCCAGTGACACCTCCAGAATCGGGAAGAAAGACAGTGCATTGAAGCAGGTTACCCACAGAAAAAAAAAGAGTGTTAAAAACGACCAGATTTGACCCTGTTTGAAAAGAATTCAGTTGGTGTTCTGGGTATAATAAAACGTTCAAAGATGAGAAAGTGTAGCCTGAACTAAAGCGAGCTGTTAAGTAAATTTATGACGGCAAGATGTTTTGGCTGATGTGGTGAGGAAGGTTTTCGCAGCAGGCAAGGTCAAGTAACTCACCATTACATGTTTTTTTCAGTAGCTGCAGCAGCAATATCAACTGCAAATGTTTGCTCAAATAATAAACTGTGTGCTATGGTTTACCGTCGTTCAAGAGGTCATGAGAGCGCACGGTTTCTGCAAATCCAGGTAAGGTGAAGGGACGTTTCAGGTTGACATAATGCCTTATTTGCATTGTGCTGTTATTTGCGTTGAAACGACATTTACTTAGGGATCATACATTTTAGAATATGAAATACTACTGAAACTTATCTTTCTTCAAGATTGTGCTAAAGGTCCAATTACTGGCTGCACTGGGAATTACAAGTGGGAGATAAACAAGACTAGGCTTGTTCCAAACTAGCTAAAACATGAAATCTGACGCTCATAGATTGCATGTATTAGCTAAGTAACTGTCGCAATAAGTCTCGAAGATATTCAAGCCAGATAAAGTCAACTGTTGCAGATATTCAAGGCAGTAATCAACTGTTGCATTTAGGAGAAAGTGAGAGTGGACACAGATGTATATCCAACACATCTATTGGATCAATATATTTTTAGCAAATCAATGACAAAAGTCAGACTTTGTGTCAGTCCAAATTGATTTATAATCAATCATACAATTGAGGTTTGTGCATTTGTCAAAAAAAAGTTGTCAGACGGTCTTGTTTAGTCAATAATTGTTCTAGTCAATAATTGACTCAAACTATATTTCTATAAGAATTGATACGCTCCAACAACAAAAAAGTAGAAAGTGTGTTAAGAGTTAGAAGACAAATAAATTAATATTTTTTTTACCTAGATTTTTTTTTGGCTCAGTTTTTGGATTAATTTATGCACAGCATTAAACATGAATAGTGGCTGAAAACATAAATACTGATAAACATTCGTTATCCGTTTGTCTTTTTAAAAACAAAACAAACAAACATTTTGGTAATGCTTTCATGAACATGAACTGTATAGACGCCAAACACAGAAAAACGTTTTCTTCGAAAGTCCAAACCACGTGTTTTTACTGACAGAAGATTGTTTGTGTAGCTCTCAATTCAAAAATACAACCAAATCATTAACAATTTGACACGACTGGATTTTCATCTCCCATTCTTTGGATTAATAGAGCGCAACAATCGAAGATTGCCCTGGTTCCGGATGTAAATTGCCCCATTGTAAAGTGCCACAGGCTTTTCGAAAAATTCAAATATTAAGAGTTTAAAGACAAAACGCAGGCTAGCCAGCTATGTGTTAGCTCAGATCCACAGCGCTGTTGATTTCAGTCTAAAAAGCTCATCTGTAACTTAAATTCAATACTCCATACTACTTAAACTCCAATCAAACAAAGTGTGTTGCAAAACAGTAGGTCTATGGTTCAATTTTATTAGGAACTACCATGTTGCTGGGACAATATCGCAAAACAATACAGTTACATCGCAAAGCTTGAGTTTTTCTAATTCGGTCGACGTCAATGTCCATTGTAGTCAACTAATCTAATGACTGAAACATAAATGTGGTCAGAAATATCGCAATTGGATGTTTTTCTTAGATCATGCAGCCTTAAATGAATCAAAACACAAACTATGACGAGGGAACTACTGTATGTATTGATTTTGCCGAAGAAGATGCTGCAGAGAAAACAGCTTATCCTCCTGTGACATGTTTATCTTGTCCGTCACCCCGGGCTTAACCTCGCAAAACCTACATCTCTCCGCTTTCTCCGTATGTCAGGGGCTAAGCTTTTAGAGAAATGCTGAACCAGAGCCTGACTCAGCGTTGGACCGATGGACGGTGTCAGAGCTGCTGAAACAGACCTATAGATACGTGTACATTCTGCAGTGAGGAGAAGAGTCCACCTCAAACTCAAACAGGGCACTCCTCTTCTTCTCGACGCCTCCCGACACCGACAGACGAGTTCTGCTGGATTCTTATGCAGCAGGTCCAGGGCAAAAGGCGATGGGCGCACGAAGGGCTAAAGGTGGTGGGAGGAAGAGCGTTTAGTAGTCGATATACAGAGATTAGGGAAGAAATATTCATCAAATCAGAAGAACAATTTGACCGGACGCAAAAAGCGAATCGCAAAGACGGCAATTTTTGGAATGCCTAACAATCTACAAACAAGAATCTGCAAAAATATCTGGTTTTGTTCTACGTGAAACTGCTAATCCTATTGAAATACAAGGGATTAGTATGAAAGGTAAAGGTAGTTCTCTGTATCTTGGATAATTCCAGACAATAAAACAAGACAGATTAATTAAGATAAAGTCTCTTGTCTCCATATTTACTGGATTGCATTTCAAGTGAATAACAAGGGCACCTAAAGGGTTATATCTCTGCTACCTAGACAATCTTAGCTAAAATTTACCCAAACCGTTAAATGGTTAGGGCTGCCTGATATTGATAAAAAAAAGCAAGCCATTTTGCAACAATTGTAAAATGTTACCCAAAGAAAAAAAAAATTAAATTAAATATACTTGTAGGACCACACATCCATATAAAAAAAGGAAAAAGAAGTAAATTGTGGTTTTTACAGTTAGTCAACGGTTGTTAAAGGAGACCTATTGTGATTTTTTGTTACTGTATTTAAGAAGAAACTATGGCATATGCAGATCGATAAATCACATTTTGTTCATTGCAAAACAGAAAAAGGAGTTCAAATAGCTTAGAAATAGAAACAGGTCCATTGATTTCCTGTTCAAAACTGCAGAACTGATAAGCTCTTCCATGTAAAATTTAACTTTAATAAGCCACACATTTAAAAAATGACAACTTTCTGTCAATGAATGTCTTAATCAACCAAAACTTTTATTGGTCGACTACTTCTGTTATTAAAATTATAAGGATTTATTAAAACAGGAAAGTTAGCTGAAAATCTAACTGGGTGCAAGTCATTGGGTTATTATGGCTTTTTACACATACATAAACAATTACCTATTGCTTTTTTGCATACAGTGTTGTTTTTGCATAAGCACCAATGCATTTCAGTCTTTTCAAGCACTGTCTGGGTCAGATAAATGAACAGATCCAAAAGATACTTTTTTTGACAGCCTTTGCCACGCCCTCTTTTACTCGATAAATTGGTTGATGAGATATGTCTTTAGTCGACCAAGAAGTTCTTTGGTCAATCAAGCCAATAGTGTCTACATGACATAAAGTAAACACAGTGGGCGTAGATAGGCGGTAGGTGAAAATAGGGATTCTCAGCACTCGAGCATCAGCTGCAAGATTACTCAAACGTGCAGGAATCAATCCAAATATGACTTTGGGTAAACTAATGCAGAGAGAACTCAAAAAAGAACATTTTACATACGAGGTCCCCTTTAATTCATTTAATTCTTTAATTAATATATTGTGTAGCCCTATAAATGGTACACTCAAACAACAGACTTGCCTTCATGTGCAGGTTGTATAAAGAGACATAAATGATCCATAACGTAAACGTCACAAAAAGTCAGATTGTTGAAAATACTGATATAAAAGATAAAACAGTAAATTGGCTACTTTTCTCACACTTTTTTGACCCAGAGAAGCATTCACTCTTATTTTTTCCAGTTAACTGTACATTCACACTGAATGAAAATGTGACACAAGTGGGAGGTTTGTGCTGCCTGTTGTCTGACAGTTTAGTTTGTTGAGAGCAGGACTAAGTAAACAACTACAAGCTGCTTACTGTCAGTGAAAGGCTCAAACATATCCTGAATATCCAAATACTATGGTTGACAAAAAAACAAGGAAGAACTTGATCCTAAAATGTATTTGATGGTGCAGTATATAGATTTGATCTACTGAAATAAAACTAAATAAAGAAAATAAAGAAAAATGTAAACATTTGTTGTCTTAGAAATGTTTGAAGTAGAGCTGGGCGATATATCAAAATTTAGATATTATTGTGAATGTTGCTTTGAGATACTTATAAAATAGAATTTCGAGTATATAATTTATGTAAAAATGTTGCTGGGAACTTTCAACTAAGGAAATAAATATAATTTATAATTTTTTAGCACTTTGTTACAAAAGTTTGTTATTCTACAAAAAGTGAATGGGTCTGGTCTAGTCTAATTGAAAACATGAGTGTGAAAAAGCGTGAAAAGACTTATTTCATGGTAAACACTGGCTTGACCAGCATCTACACATATATCATATTCTACGGCATGAATGCAGCCTTTTTAAACCTACAAAAAAACTTGAAGATTGTTGGATTGACATATTCTTCTCTAATTCTCATTATCGAGACATGAGATAAAACATAAGAGATTTGCTCAAGTGATTATCATCATTGTAAAGTCAAAACTAAGAATCAGAAAGGGATTTGTTGTCATTTTCAGCAACCCCTGAGCGCAAGTTTGGTGCGGGTCGTGACACGTGACTCTGGCATGATTTAGAAAGTGCTTAAAACCGATGCGCCCTTGTACACAGACCTCGGAGCAGTGCAAGTGGACGTCCAAGAGTCATGCGAATGTGCAAAAAGAATTCGAAGAGAGTCTATTTTTCCCAGAAGTCTCAGCTGAGCGGTCTGATGCAACTTTCAAGTTATAATACGAGCACTAACGCAGGATTCTACATAAATCGCATGGCTTTGGGTGATAACGGACCGCAGCGGACTGGAGCTGGTGTACAAGCTAAGGCACTTCGCAAGAAACTCAAATGTGTCTTGAACTGAACTTGCCTCGCAGTCAGTGTACGAAAGTCGTACGGCTGGGCAATCTTGCCAGGGACAATCTTTTTTGGTCAAATTGTCATTTTGTAATTCACCATCATGATTTAATGCAGCGGTCTGTTCAAGAAAAAAACATTTCCAAACCACCCTACTGGCATCTCCATTTGTGTGCGTCATGCTTCAAGAGAATGACAGTTAGATTAAGCCAACTACAATGCAGTAAACATTTATTAAAACTATTTTTATGGCGTCAGACCAAACAAACATCTCATAATCTCTTTGCATGTTCTGCCTGTGTTACCATGGGTACAACTGCTTCCTCCAAAAACACGCATAGATCAATTGGCAACACTGCAAATTACCATTGTCTTGTGCAGTCATTCCCAGACTTTTCAGCCCCCTGATTGGCCCAAAGATTGCCCAAGGTCCCTCAGTAATATTTCCCATTCTATTCAAAATAATGTGGCACCATCACTCTTTCATTTCCATTGTAACTCACTGCTCCGTTAACAAAAACTCTGTGACGTTTGACTTTCTAGCCTCATCGTAACATCGCCAACATTGAAATTCGCACAAATATATTCTTCTTCTCAAACAACAGCCTACAATAACCTACCGTTTCCTCATTTCTACCACAACATTTTGCTTCATCATAAGCCACAGTATTGAGACACGGCGCTCCATCTCACCTATTTGAACATAAAGTCTTCGGGCGGATGTGTTCGTTTGTGGAGACTGTGACCGTGGTAACTAATGGAAGGGGGGGGTTATTAGGACGCCTTTGGGAGGAAGACAGGACAAAATGACAACAAGCTGCAACTCCCAACAGAACTAATGCAGTCTCAGTCAGCGTGTAACTGTAACATGGCCTGCTTCTGTCCATGTACTACTGCAGAACAGGAAAAGTACTAGAGTTATTCTGTAGAGAGAAGCACAAAAGGGAAAAATCAGGATAGTGTGATTTGAAATTTTTAGATAACGTAATGCTGCTTGAGAATGTTCTGAGTATAAATTTAAAAGCAAGCTAGTGTTTATATTGAGGGTCTTTCAAACCAATACAACCCCCAGTCGCTGGTCAGTAAGGTGGAAAGACACAGCGTCTGTTCAAGTCTCTTTGGGGCACATCGATGTGAAAGAACACTCACGCAAACGTGATCCAAGCGGCCACCAGTCGCTGAACAAATGTTGAGTGGACATTCGCATGATGTAAGGCTTTGCGAAAATAACGAAACTTAAGTTGTGTGCAAGTGGTTCTCAATCTCTGACAGACAAAAAAAGTTGCTGGTCATGCCCTGGTCTACAAAAGCCGTGAAGAAAGTTACCTGACAGATTTAGTTCTAGTAAATCTTCTATTTCCCACCACAGTCCTGGCTTTGCACTGCGGTTGCTGTAATGTCTTCGTTTTCCTTTGTACAAATAGTAGCTAAATAACAACAATTCATGCTCAGCTAAATTCTGTTTTTCCGTATTTGTCACTTATGGTTTTTCAACACACTAATTCGCTGGTTCGCCAGTAGCGACGGACCAATCAAACAGCTGCATATGCGGCAACTGGAGACGCATACTCTGCAAGCAAGTTTTCAACAACGCATCTCCACCACCTGCTCCATGCCCCTCTGACTCCCAACAGCCTCATTCACTCCAAATACACATGAGTCGGCAAAAGTTGTCGAACCAGCTGTGTGGAAGACCCTTTAGAGCTGCAACAAAGTCATCCATTTATCACAAATAATCAATTATTGGAAAAAATCATCAATGAATTAATTGTTTCAGTAACTCTACACATACGTTAAATCTCGTTCCTAAGCTGAGCGAAGAAGCTTTAGGATTAGACAAAGCTTGAATGTGTAAAAATGTGTTTTTATTAATGTAAAAAAAAAATCTTTGTGTAAATTTTGTTCTCAAGCAGCATTCCTTTCGTATGCTGCTGAAATTTGACAAAACTCTCCATATTGCGGGTCCTTTTCGATCTAAAAAACTAATCGGTTGAATAAAAGTAGTCGGCAGATTCATCGATTGCCATGATAATTGTTAGCTGCAGTGCTAGTTTACATCATAAATACTAACATTACTCAGTGTTCATGTCTTTACGGTTCAGTATGAGACCTGTTTTGAAGCCTATAGACAAGTTAAATATACTACTACTAAAGTAGTTGACAATATTTCAATAATCGAATAGTTGTGATTAATCTTGTTACAAACCTATGTGAATTCCCTTTTGTCTATCAATTACTGCAGAATTATCCCTCTTAATCTAATGTATTCAAAATTCCACAAACTCAACCAAACCTCTAAAGACAACATAATGTTAACCTTACAACTGTGACATTGACTTTGTTCTAACCTGAATAAGCTGTCAGACAGGTCTCTGAAAGGGCCCCTGCTGTAGCCTTCTTATCTTTCTGGGAGTTTGGGCGCTGTAAATGTAGTTTGTGAATGGTGTAGTCTTGTGAGTCACTGACCTCCTGCCGGAGGGCCTGCTTTAGCGTCAAAAAAATGAACAGAAGAGTCAAACAGGAGAAGGGACATTCCCACTCAGCAAAACTCTGAGTTACTACACTATTCAGAGATGGATGGTGCTTAAACTGTTTTCTAAAGGAGCTACAGCTTTCCTAATATGAATCTTTAGCGTTTAGGTGTCTTGCTATACAATTTCAACGCATTACAGCCTCAATTACAGCCGTATCTATCTTTCTGTTACATAATATTTGCAAGCGATAAGTCACAAAGCAAACCAAACACAGATGGAAAGATAACCTTTTGAGATAAAAATGAAATGGTGTGTGATTCTGATGGATAAGTGTGGACATGACCCAGGTCAAAAGTCAACCAGCTAACACTTAAAATCTAGCACATCACATGTACAAATTCATAGTCAAATAAAGTTATGGCCTAATGGGGGTTAGGTTAGGGATATTCTAAGTGAAGATACCAATTTAATGCTACACTATGAAATATTATAGCCGAAGGAACAACATTTACAGAATGATAAGAAGGTAGGAGTGATTAATGGAAATGCAAGCTCGTTCACAGTAAAGACAGAAGTTTTTCTATGTTTCAGTCCAACTACACAACCAAAAAGCTATTGTATTTGTCAATAAGTAGGCTATGGTCGGAGCTTCGAACATGAACATAGCAAAGTATATTTGGAGGAAACTTAAAAACCATTTCAGTTAGCAAAAGTCAACTTCACAATTACGAAGTCAAACATTAATTTGATCCACTAAAAGTACAAAAACTCACATTAATATGCAATCTTATGTCATGATGTAAATCTATCTTCCACTATTCATTCACTGAAATCCAAGAATGTACAATCACAGAATGTACAAGAATCGACCTTTGTCAAGAAAAACAAATAAATTAACAATTTGGTCAGTGCAGAACTTCATCTTCTATTCAAGTCTATCAGGTGTCTTCATGTTTTTAGTCCGTGTGAGAAGAATTCTACCAACGCCCACTTTACATGCCAAATGTCATGCATCTTAGCTTTTCTGAACCTTTTAACATTTTCCTAACCCGAATTCATGCTCTGAACAATCTAAACAAAATGTGGATGACAGACAGCTTATTTCTTCACTCTCAAATATTACTGATCTTTCAAAGTCACAAAACAGTCTTTCCAAAACGCTGCGTGATTACAATTGTGTCTTTTAACTTCACATCAGCAACAATAAAGAGGTTATTTTGAAGATCAAACAGAGGAAAACATAAAAACGTGTGTGGAAATTGACAGTATTACTTGAAAGCTCACTGTCAACACAAAAACATCAGTAAACACAACTCTGACAGGACGCCTAGCCCCGCTGCTGCTGCTGCTGCTGCTGTGACAGATAGCGTTAGCATTAGCGGGCGGGCTAGATAAAAAGGAGGCTAACTAGCACAATTAGCAGCGCAAAATGTCTTCTTGCAGAACGCAGCTTTATGGGAAAGTACACGGCACGTAAAAGCATCCCAGGATGGTGTTCTCCGAGGTAAAAATCGTACCTGAGCGATGCGTGTGAGTGTTGGTCCGAGTCCAAAGGGAAGATGAAGGTTTGATGTGCGCTGGAGGCGAGCGCTGACACAGAAGCGGAAGTCGCGGCAGAAAAGGCGGAGCTAAGGCGGTGATAGACGCAGCAAGGAACCAATCGGGTTAGAGAGATGCAGCAATTGGCCAATAGGAATTTAAGGGACCAGTGAATGGGACTAGAAAGGACTGACAGGTAGGGACAATGAAGTCTGGGTTTAAAATATGAATAGACTGTGTGTTTACAATGAATCATGCACGTACATGTGTATATACATATGTAAAATGAGCATGAAAGCATGTATTAATGAGTTTCTTCCACACTATCTTGCTCTGAACTGTAATTTGATTGATTAAACCTATTTTGTTTTACATTTTTTTCACATATCGTGTATGTGAACCAATTTGTCATGGTTTACTTTGTAATATTTAGAAAAATTACAACTTATGCAACATTTTTCAGCAATAAAAACAGGTATGAAATTCTGCTGCTTGCTATTAGTGGAAGGTTTCTCAATTCTGCAAGTATGTAAGACCATTTTCAGATCAATATTGCTGCTTACAATGATACAAAAGTATAATGGGCCATAACTATAATAATTATTAAAGAAATACGCCAAACTAATATGTCTCATTTAGCCTTGCCTATTTATTCCTATCAGAATGTGACAACTATAAACATGTCATTACAGTTACCGTTGGGAATACTAAATAATTTGATATAGATCAAGTCGAACCAGTTTGTGCATTATATTAATTGCCAGCTGAATAAATCAGGGTGGAGAAACTCTGGGTTAAATGTCTTGGTATTTATTATATTCACTGCATGAAGAAGTTACTATTTAGACAACTCACTTTACAAATACTCACACTAGAGTAAATGATTATTATCATTATTTTTTTCTTTTCTCAATTTAAACCAGTAAACTGCCTGTAATTTTGCTTTTTTTTTTTTTTTTTTTTTTTTTTTAGCAATGTTACTATAATTTTTTATGGATATCACTTAAGTAATTTTGTTTAGGATCAGTATGGAAAACATTCTTATTAAGTATGCAACTATTACTCATTTAAGTTCAGTGTTTTTGTATATTTGGTCCACCATTTCCTGCACATCTAACATAATCTTATTGAAACACAAATCTGCTGTCACTTGTTGACTTTTGTCGTCACATCCTTTCCCAAATTTGTCGACTTTTTCTTATAAAAGTCTCAGTAACCATGGATTGTTCCTTTGATAGATCTTTATTGAACAAGAACATGTTTTAGCAGTCTGAACTGATTTTCACTACAATTAGGATTGTTACATTTCACAAATTTCGAAAAATACTAATCGGAATTGGACAATATGAAATTACCACCATGTGTTAATTGTGATTCTTGTTCCTGTTTGGGGAGGGACTGACTGGAGCCTGTAGCTTTGGGCATTAGGGCAGTGGCCAACTTTCAGGGTTACCACATGAGTGTTTGGGATATGGGAACAGTGTTGCTAACTGTCCCTGGTGGTAGAAAGCCAGTGCATCTGGAGAGAACCCATAAATAGAGATTCAACCCTGGTTTTGAATCCACAGTTTCCTATTGGTAAGCCCGACTCTGCCACCGTGCACTCTGCGGCATACAGTAGAAATACATATTTAATTACATGAAACAAAAACAAGGGACTTATCAACTATAATAAAATATTCAGTATTTTTCCTTTGCTATGCTGACTTTAGTTCAAAGCAAAATGGTATAGCCTACAGTGAACTGGTCTATCTAACTGAACAGACATGCATTATGATTGAAAGACTTGAGACCATTACATTAATGGCATGTTAAACTGACAGTATATTTATTATGCGATAGGTGTTTGGAGACATAATCCACTAACACAGTCAATTTGTTTGAATGAAGTTAACCATAATTGTATTCATAACCCCAACCCTTTCATTAATACTACATTTTACATGGATGACATCTCCAAGAGTCAAAAATTTTAAAGTTAAACATTTGCTTTTACTGACTTGCTGTACAGTTCTTCATGCTAAATCACTAATCTATTTCAAAGAGGAGATCTATTATGTTTTTTCCTTGCATTTGGGAAGAAACTATGGCATATAGATCAATAAATCACATTTTGTTCATTATAAAACACAAAAATTATCTAAAACAACTTAGAAATTGAAACATGTCCATTGTTCAAAACGGCTCGCCTTTTCATTGTAAGATTTACTTTTAGTAACAGCAGATTATTATGTTTTAGTTGTTGGAAAGTGGCTACATGTCAGTTTTGAGCAGTAGCTACATGTTTTTCTTGGTATCGAAATTTTTTGACTATCAAAAATTTTGACTATCACAGGTACATTTTTGACAAGCCACAAGTAAATGCCACCTATTCTTACCAACGGACGAGTGCGTGAGGATAGGTGGCATATAAAAATGAGGATTTTCTGAACACTTTTTCATCAATTGCAGAATACAAGATTACTTAAACATGCACGTGTAACTTAAGGAAAGGAAACATTACTGTAGTATAAAAGCTAATGTTTATTAAGGACAATATACAGTAAATACGTTAAGTACAATGGCAGAGATGCTTGTACCAGATTACAGCTTTACAGCTCATTTTCATCTGTCGTCCTGGGAAGGGGAGGCACATTGGACACCTGAGCAACTGGAGGTACGCAGACACAGGGAGAACAAACTTGGACAAATTTGGACAATGGGCTGAAATAAATGTGTAGAGTGTTGAAACACAATTGAGTCTTTTATGACATTACAAGTGTACATGAAACAAAATACTCCTTTGCTTATGTTTATGATGTAAAAATGACAATAAAAATGCATAAAACAAACCTTTTAATATGTTTATTGTCTTATTCCTGCTAAAACAAAGTACATTTTAGTCAATTACGTCGCATTACAATAATTACTCTGAAATTCAAGTCGGACTCTTCCAGATCCGCCCTCAGTTCACCGAAAGTTCAGTCTAGTCTCCGGGTTATGAGGCATTTTCAGCGGATCACGTTTCTCGTCAATAATGCAGAGCAGCAACAATTGATAGTAGCTCGGACAAAGAAAGCATTTGACCTACGATGAATTATACAGACCACACTGTGTTTTTGTTAACTCTCTAAATGATGCATGACTTTTTAATGGAATATTTGGTGTTACGTATAGGTCACGACACCACAAAAGATAAAAATAATTGGATTTTAAGTCAAAATTCAAATCAGAAGTTGAATTAATTAACTATTTTTGTAGAATTGCCAGCAAAATTAAATCAAATCAAAAGTAAATATCAAATGTTTTAGAGGAAAAGAGGATCTACGCAGGATGATCATTTCAAAATAATATGTTCTAATTATAATAAAAAGCAGTGTTATCATTGGACAGTCAAAGAAATTGCTCTATATGACAAAAATACTGAACTTAAAAACATGTACTTCAGAGTCTTCTTTTATGTATTTTCTTGACACATTGTTGTCATTCAAACAGAATTCTGACAGAGACACAAATACCAAAGTAATTGTTATAATTATGTTATGGAATGCTTTAAAATGTACAGTATTTTTATGTGAGAAGAACGCACAAAATTTACAGGGGAATGAAAGGAATGTTTAAATACAGAAATAGCAAAGGGTTGCATATATGTATATAAATCAATGAGGTTAGATTTATTTGTCATGTAGTTATGATGTGATGGATGAGAACAAGTTTCTTATTTCATTCAACACAAAAAAAAAGAAGTTAAATAAATAAATAGAATGTTACTTCCACCTGAATAAAGTAAATACAATTGATTTTAGTGCTAAAAATCTATGCTTGTATTGTAGGTTCATCTATGACCACTAGATGGGGGTAGAACTCTTTCTCACTTTACGTAGCTTACGTATGAGGAAAACTATTCAAATCAAAATGTCACTTTTCTTTGCTTTAATAAGTAACAACATGATGCTCAGATTTAAATGAAATCACATGTAATGTTTGCCATTCTGAAAATTCTAAATATAAAGAGGGCTCCAAGTCCACTTCAAATTGAAGTCAAGTCCCAAGTTTTAGTCCATTTTAGTGGCAGAATACACAATACAGTATCATATACATCAGGCCTATTCAACTTAAGGCCCAGGAGATCTAAATCTTCCTAATACTGTATGGTGATAGATTTTTGGGGCTACTATTTGTCAAGTAAACAGTTTAATTCTGGTATGAAAATTCTGTAGAGCAAGAGTAATGTATCATAGGCAATAACAATAGCTCTGCCAATATTAAAACAGATCTTGTACAAAGGATATTTTGTACAATCTATCTGGCACATGGAGACCATGGCTTTTCGAAAAATCTGGCCCTCTGAAAGACTAAGTTGAATAGCCCCTGCTCTTCATCACTGGACGTCTTGTTTCCAAAGTTGTGGCTTTTAGTATTTATTTATGTTTTTTATATGAACTATTATACCAGTTAGGTCAGTTGAGAACACTTTTCATTTACAGTGACGTCCTGGCTATACCAGACGTGCACTGTTATTTTTGGATTGGAACAGGAATATTCTCAGATCTCAGCTGCACAAAACAAATTATTCAAACATGTTCAAATCAATAAAACACAACTGCAACAGGGTTAAAAATTCATTACAGATGATGCATGCATAATGTCTCTTTTACTGGGAATGGATTTTATGTTTGTGGGTCTCGAAGGGTCTGCTAGTTTTGATAATACTCTAATTCTAAATATTTCTTATTTTGTCTTTAAGTGAATAAGTTTATGTATACAGCCTACACATAAATATACATTAAATGTTTTGACCATAAACCCAAAGCAGCAGCAGTCACACAGTGAGAAGGTGCACTTTGTGGTCCAGCAAGTGCCACATAAAATATTCAACGAGACAAAATGGTGGGCAAAATGCAAATGTGAATAATGAAATGGGAGTGGTTGAACTTCCGTGACTTTCAGAGAGGTTTTGATTTAGATTCTGAGTGGCACAGTGGTTAGCCTGCTTACCCTTAAAGAACGAGTATATTTGCATTGCTTTTGAGTACCCTTTCTTTATTTATCCAAATAAAAAAAATGTAATAAAGCAAGACACCCATTTCCAACATCAGGAATTGACTGACTACAAAAGGAAATTACAAAGGAGAAATAATCAAACTCATCTTACCTGATATGTTAATGCTGCAGAAATGTTTCAAACCTGCCGAGACGATGGCCTTAATTTAAACAAAGTAATCTTGAGAAAATTGTAGTCTTTAATCGCTGTTGATTTGAACGTTGATGGCACACAAAAAAAAAAGATTAGCACAACCAGACTCACCCTATGCCACCCCTACCCCAAATGGGCTCAAATTGCTGAAGGCACATCTCAAATACACGTTTGTTTGGTCGAACTCACATTCGGACCCTTTCCAGCAGAGGAGATTCAACCAGTAACATATGAGAACATCCAAAAGGCAGAGACCCCATTAAAGCTAAAGTACATTTTTAGCTTAAAGGTTGTATAGAGAATTAAAAAAGCTTAATTCAGTCCTGGTCAAAACAGTTTTGAGCTCAGATTTGTAACAGCTTTCTAGTAAACAGAAAAAGAATCATAGAAATATATAGAAATGGTGACGCAGCAAAACGTTGGCCAATAGAAAACAAGGTACCTTGTTATTTATTGGCCTGTTGATCTGTCATCACTATGGCCAGTTAGCAAGGGAAAGTGATGCTCTGGGGCCTGTTTGTTTCCCAATCCAGTTAGGTCACTGCCATCACTTTGTATTAGTAGATATGCTGGAAAAAGTTTATATTTAAAAATCTTTCTTCAGAAATTTGGGAAGATTTGATTAAAGGTGGGGTAGCTGACTTTGACTGTGCAAACATGATTTAGTTTTTAAATCTCTCTTAAGTCCATCACATTATAAACTTCAGCATATATTCATTTTAATTGCAATTATAGCTTATGAAAATCTTTTTATTAAGAACAAAGTCAAACTGGAGTGACCACCCCAAGCGCAGCCAATCAGAGCCAGCATTTAAACTCTTTATTATTCAATTCAGACAGTACTCTGTGTCTCTTTTTTTTTTTTTTTACAAAGTGCTGCATTTATCATTGACTTTTTAGTGGAAAACATAAAATGTACTAATTTACAACTAAAAAAGTTAGCCACCCCAACTTTAAGTTTATTTGGTTACATTTTAAAGTATGCTAAAAGGGTGAGGGAATGTTACATATGTCAAACTAAGGGGGGCAGAGCGGTACCTCATTTCATGCGGCCGCCAAGGTCTTGTAAGTTTACTTAAGGTTTTAGTTTAAATAGTGCAGAGTACGGTCTCTTAACTAATGAAATGATTTGTCATTTTCAGACTAATGCAGATATATTCAGTATTTGTCACTTCAAATAAACATACAGTAATCAAATATAACTATTGTTTGTAGTACGTCAAAGATTAAAAAGGTTCATTTTAGTTACAACCGGCCTTCGAGGACAACCCCAATGCCAAAGTGGCCCTTTTGTCAAATGAGTTCGACACCCAAAATAGCAAACAGTGGCTACATTTGTCTTTCCTTTGAAAACTCTCCATACAACCTTAAAGTTTTGCCAACCTGCAGAAATGCTCTGGTTTTCTTTTGTCTGCAATTTGTTCCAAAAAAAAAAAATCACATTCTGCAAAGCTCTGATTCAATTTGATAATGGAATATACCAGCATATTCATTACAGCTTCTGGTAGCACTGCAAAATTCTGAAATCATTTGTCACCAAGAGATAAATACATTGTCGTGTCAGGTTTTTACTCCTCTTTTATTATACACTCAATCCGGTTCATCTTTAATTCATAAACTCTGACCACTCTGACACACACAACACTAACAATATTCTCTCCTATATATTTCACACAAAGCAACTTATTACCATAGTGTGGACTTTTGTTGTTCATGCTTAATTATTCACACATTGTCCACAGCAGAAATCCTGTTCATTAAACATTTAGAAAAAACATGTAAGCAGGAAGCAAACGTGACGTGAATGAGAACTAGCCAGATGATCAATACACTTGTATTGTTTAAAATGTCAGTACGGTCTTTTGTAATTAGTTTCCCCTCACTAACACAAATGGAAACCTGGTTCATGTGTGTACAGGAGCTTGTCGACAGGAGAGACCAAATACAATGAAAGAAGTGTGATTAAAGGAGCCGTGTTAAACAGTGTTGCTTCCTGAGGAGTAGTGTTTTATTTAGTTTACACAAATCCAAACTCAACTCAACAAAAGGTAAACTAAAGAATAGTTGAATAAAATTTGTACAAATGTAGCTAAAACACTGTAAAACCTGCACTTTATGACAACACAAAAGGAAACAGAGCATTCAGCAAGCCTAAAAAGCAGGATTACTCAACTTCAGGTAGCCTATGTTAAAGAATAACAATAACTTAACAAGACTAAAAACTTACATGAGTCATTTGTGTGTACTGCAGAACTATTAAAGTTACCGTTTTCCTTCTCAGCTGCCTTTGAACACCTATGGAAGCCTGGCAGAGACAAAAACCCTCGATGGAGTTTGCATGACCCCTGCTTTAGGTTTATTTTTACCTACATGACTGGGGACATCCTGTACACTGAACCATGCAGACTGTATGAATGATTCAGCAGCAGACATCTCAGCTCCTGTCTGTAGATGTAGTGTTTAAGTGAACACGCACTGAGCGCATGCAACCCCACTGTACCCATGTGACTAAATTCACTGTGGCCGTCTAAACGTATGTCCAATTAACATTAGTGACTATTTTGTGGCCCCACTTTGCTTTCAAGAGTTTAGAAGTAATCATCAACGTTTCCCTGATGGTGTTTGTGGTAAATTAATTTGACTATAAACCCATGTGCATATAACGTTTACTCATGCTGATCATTTAAACAATCTTATCTTGAGACAAAAGTGAAAACACGTTACGCTCAGACTAATGTGAAGTTTTTGTGCAAGACAGACACTAATTCTCTCATGTCACTGTTATAAACACTTTGGTTTAACATTGGTTGACTTGGTTTAGCTTTAGTTTGTGATTTTACTAAACCGTATATCATTCAAAACTGATTTAAAAGACATTTGCTGATGTTGTCTCATCACACTACTCACTCTAATTATTTAATAACCTTAGTAAACAATTTCATTATTAACTCCCAATATTATTGTAAGTGTCATTAAAAGATTTCAGATATAAAGAAAGTTCATTTTGGTTTAAAAGAAGAATATTTTTTGTTATTATTAAAATTTATAAAAACATGATTTATTTTGGATAAAATGTTATAATAAGTTATATTACACTGTTATACATAAATTATTTTGTTTGGTTTAGTATTGTAATAACACGAGAATATCGAGAACTTGAGAGAATAGCCTCAACTAGCTGGTGGCAAGGGTATTTGTCTTGTGATATTTGTTTTTTACATGTGTAACATTGTAATTTTTGTTTTTCATTTCATTTATGCTAACTGAGCTGTGTTGTACAGAGGTTAAAGGACACAAGTCCCATTTTCTATTGCCAAAGACCTCCGAAGTGACAGGCAGCCACAAGGTAGCCAATTTTGTTAGTGTTTTACTGTTGCTAAACCAAAATGAATGTCTAAATTGTACTGTGTTACCTTGTCTTGTAGATTTCACGGCAATTACGGCATTTGTGAAGGCTAATAAATGCGCCCGTACTCGAGAAACCGTGTGCAGTGTTGTCATTGAGGAACTACAATTATATTTTCGTTGTATTCAAATTTTTATTGTCATACTTTTTGTAGCATTCTTTACTATAAAATGCACACATGAAACTTCAATAGGTCATGCCATACATAGATCTCATTGTGCCTATTAGCACAGGACTAGTCTGATAAAACAGGAGCAGGCCGATAAGGTTAAGATATACTGATTAATCCCTCTTCAGGGAAATGTATTCTCTGCATTAAACATAACACTTCAATGCTGCAGGGGCAGAGAGCCGCTGTGCACCATGGACCCACCTCCAGATCTTCTTGCAAGGCTTGGTAAGATCTACCTTATATTACTGTCATTACGGAAGCTTTGGCTGAGGCGCCAGAAGGACTTCAACAAAACAAAATAGAAGCTTCATCCTAGACGTAAGCAGAACTTTATTGAATATAATTTATTCCTGATTTGCATCAGCTGCACAATTTGTGTTTTTCTTCTTTATCTCCTGTATTCATTGTTTGTATGTATGTATGCGTATTTTTTTTTTTTTACCTGTAGAGGGATTTTCTATAGAGTCACTTTCTGCTCTACTGCTCATGCAGCCTGTAGAAATAGATGCTGTCTATCTAGTTGGCTGGGGGAAACTTCTTTGATTAAAACAACAAAACGGGATTAGTGCTAGCTGTTATTGATCAGGAGCTCTGAACATGTATGACAGACGTCTGGCTCCTGAAGCTGTTTTTCTTTTTTTTTTTTTTTCACCACCTGAATGTAACGTTTATGGTCGTAGGGTGGAATTTCATTCACAAATGTTGAATTAGCAGCATAACGTTTGTTTTCGCACAGTGATAAACTCTTATAGTTAGCTGAGAACAGCGCTGGCTAGTGTTGCTGCTACAGTTTGTATCAATCAGCCGCGACTCTATTTAACGTAAAAATAAATTGTGAATATTCATTTGTCCTTAAAATATATACTCTATCCACATTATGAAACCCAACATCTTCTGTCAATTATCCACACAGCAGTAAATGCAATCAGGAAAACTATTGAAAATCCAGGACTGGAGCAATAACACCTTCCCTCCAGCGCAGTGCTCACTTTCTAATCACCTGTAAGCCTGACTATCTTTAAGCCTGTGCTGGTGAAATGTATTGACGCTAGTGTAATCCAGAGCGGCTCTGTTTCCTCATAAATAATGCAAAGATTCTGTGAAGCGTATCGACACATCAGTCCAGTCTGAGCCCCTGGTCACCGTTCTGTTCTACTCACCACTGCAAAGCATGCTGGGACACGGGAGCCAGTACGAACTCACACCTACTGCTGCATATGACCTGTCGGAAAGACGATAAAGGTAAATGGTAGCAGAGGTGGTCGAAGTATTGTGTTTTATTTATTTCAGTACTTGAGTAAAACGATAGGTACAAATATTACTCTAATACATATAAAAGTGGCTCAGTCACATTATTACTTAAACGCCAAATATAATGTATTATTTGCATGTTCTCATCTTTTACATGGTCTTGTGTATTTCTTTTGAAATCTTGATCTTGTCTTCATTCATAATAGCCACTATAATAAATTGTTGATATAGCATGTATCAATTGACATAACCTGAAATGGGGGCGAAAATAAAGGCTGTTTAATAGTGTTTAATGTTTAAAATTTATGTGCTAAATAAAATTCTCATAAATTTTTGTTTGATAACTTAAAAATACTGAGACGTTAAAGATACAACAGAGGCAGTTATGAGGTACTAACTAATGTCCCTAAGTTAAAGCAGTTGTTTTCAACATCTTTGGTTTCGCGTCTGTAAAGTTTCAGAAGCATAGCTTAGATCAGGTGTTTCTAAACTCTTTAGTTCCCTTTTAGGTTTGAAAATTGCACGAGGCCTTCCAATAAAATTTCACAATCAATAGCAGAGCCTCTGAGGCTCCCCAGTGAGCCTTGCACCTCACTTTGACAACCAGATAAGATTCTGTACTTTAAAAACTTCCAGACTAAACCTAGAAGTTTTAAAGTACAGAAACCTGCACCACAGAGAGATATCAGTTTGGATTTTCCAGGACCAAGTTTACACTATATTTACTGGATTAAAGTTCAATAAAAACCCTAGGGACTAAAGGGTTAATTTCATGGCTCTATTAAAATATCACTTACTATACATATTTCTCAGATGGCAGGGCAGCGATCCCTATTGAGCTCCATAGGGTGAATTTCAGCGTTAGTATCAAACTTATTACTTTTTAATAATTATTACTTATTACTGCCCCAAGAAAGTAACTTAGTTACATTACTTTGGGATCACTTTGTGTGTAATACTGAGAGTTTGATCAAATATAGGATTTATATTTATTATTGACATTTAAACAAAAGCAAACAAAAAGTAGCTGCTTAAATGGACTCAAATGAAGTAAAATCAGAAATAGAAATGATTCTGGGCCCTGTTCCAGCTGCTGATCTGTGTTTCTGAACCATTTTATCTCACACAAACAACATGTTAGTAGATTTTTTTTTACTTAAAAGTAGCAAAGACTATTTTGTTAGTAATTGTAATTTACTGTAATTACAAGTATTTTCACAATAACTGCTACACTACTAGTTACCGGTACTCAAAAATGTATTCTAATTACAGCAACTAAGCTACACCAATCCCAAAAACAAATATCCCCTTAAGCAGGAATAATTTGTCCAGGGGGCGAGAAGACAAGACAAATCAGCCTGGACAGAGGTCTTTGAGAAATACAGTTCTTTGTGATTTCTTCCAAAAAGGTACACATTAGACATCAGAGGGATAAACTCAACTCATATTAAATAAAGTGTGAATTGGATGTTACTTGAGCTATCCCTGAAGTGTCTCCCAGCGCGGGTCAAGTGATCCGTGTCCTCCCCAGCCTGAAACACAGTGAATAAAAGATGACGGGGACAGCCGTGTAAAAGATACTATATATGAGTCAGCTGTAAACCAGACAACAAGCCAACAAGACTTATCTATCCAACAAGGACATACGCAATTTGTAGCCACAAACAGTAAATTCATCTTTTACTTGATGTGAACTTGTGATGAAAACTTTTTTTTTTGTAAATAATTGTTGTAATAAATGTTTTTAAACATTGTAAATGTTTAAAAATATCTCAACAAGTGACTTTGTTTTTTCAACACAATTTCAATACTAAAGCCTACTGAGAATAAAAACATGATTGTAGTAGTAGTAGTTAGTTTATTTGAAAGGGACAAAACATTTGCCATATTCATAAGCCATATAGCTCAGAGCTAATTTGCAGACCCGGTCCCTTATCACAAAGAATAAAGACATACAATACAATGCATTCGAAAATAAATGACATAAAGTATTTACAGTACACAAACACACAGATCTAATGTTCCATCTTTGACTGGCTTAGAGCCATTTGATTTACAGTTAAAGAGTCGCAGATCTGTGAGAGCTTTCAGTTCGGCAGCTATGTTGTTCCAGATCTGTGGACCTTTAACTGTGAACGCTCTAGCCTCTGGTTTTGACCCCAACAGCGACCCTCTTTTTGATCAGATCCCCGACAACAGGTGGAGCTGAGCCACTGAGGCATTTAAAAAACTGTTTTAGAAAGGAGTGCTTTATAAAATTATCAAAAAAAAAAAAAAAAAAAATCTAAAATGTTACAGCAGTGCCACTTCATGAGCGTTTGGTCCATCACTTTTAAGGCTTGTTTACATAAACACACTGCGCTTTTCATTGCCCCTTGACTGGCCTAACACCAGACTGTAATACAAGATGAAAAATGGGATAAAATCATTGAATGGAAGTACAACTTTGCATCTTTTAATGACAGGCAAGGTCTTATCAGACGAAAGCAATATGTAATGTGATGAAGTGTGCAAAGTGATGCTAAAATATGTAAAACCTAACTAATATTTTTGGTTTTGTTATTGGCACAGATTTGTTTAATCAAGAAAACACATTATTTTGCTTGTTACATTGTGACAAATTAATGTGAGTTCTGCATCAGAAAAGACTAAACCATGCATTTTAACCAGGTCTTCTACTTATTCACTCACCCCATTCCTTGCAGCATGTCTTTGTTTTGCCACCTGCACTCCTTACAACCACCGGAGGCGCTGGAGAACCACAAAAACCTGTTCTCTCCCGTCTCTCTCTCTCTCCTCCAGCCTGGGCTCTGCTCCAGAGATGATCCGTTATCAGGGCGGAGAGAGAGTGCTCCCCATACCCGCTCACCACCTCTCCTCCTCCCCATAGAGAGCTCCACAGACACCGGCAGCAGCTTACTTCAGTTCTGAACTATCTGGATAAAAACACACGGGATTTACCAAAACAAAGCGGAATACTTAACCGATTCTTGCATTTTTATTCGTCTGTTTTCTGCGCGCTTCCTGGGAGCTAAATTGCAACAACATCGTGGGCAGAGCTGTTCTTCCTCTTTTGTTGCGGTTGTAGATCTCCACATTGGGGGACACATTTCATCGCATTTTTGCCCTGCTAAAAATGAATGAATGACCAAAACAAAGGAGGTTGATGTGCACAACTCCCCCGCGCACCTCTTCTTCGCCTCGCCCAAGGAAAAGAGGCTCCAGCAGCAGCAACAGCAGCAGCGGGTGAAGATGGACAGCGGCGCCGGGTCGGAGAGCTCGGACGTCGGTCAGGCGAAGAGCGACGCCGCGGTGAAGAAGAAAGGGGCGAACCGCGCTCCTTCGCCGGCTCGCCCCAAAGATGTGCCCGGGTGGTCGTTCACGAAGATACGGGGAGGCATAGGGACCCCCACTTTGAGCGTCAAACCCGGGGGGATTCACTTGGGGAGCCGTGTTTCTCGACGAAGCCCAGTGGGAAGCGTCAGCAGCAGCGGGAAGGATGGAGCTAGCAAGGCGGCGGGAAAGTACTCTTCAGCGGGGAAAAGCTCGGCGGGGAAAGCGGCGAAAAACATCCGGAGAAAGGTGTCGGATGCCAGCACCGGGTCAGAAGACTTGTCCAAAGACTCTGGTTGGCTCCTGAAAAGCTTTCTCCGACTGATAGCAGCTCCGAGTTGTCTGACTGCCCTTCGGATGAAAACAAACTATCCACAGACGCTTTCAGCAGCGACACCGAATCCAGGAGCAGTCGCGGCGGGGCGGAAGGAGACAACAAGCCGCTCAGGGATGCACCAATAACAGATAGAAGCAGCGGCATGCATCGGTCAGTTACATCCGCAGGTAACATGAGAAACATCCCCGCCTCGATTACAGTTGAGGTGGGTGATAAGGATCGACTCTCGCTGGGTGTTGAGGTCGGCGAAGGGAGCATCTCACCCGGGGATGAGAAGTCCCTGCCTCGTTCGATAGCCGGGTTCCTGCCTCCACGTCCCTGGCCTTTTCTGACCTCACCGAGGAGCTCATGGACAGCGTGCACGAGGAGTATGCACGGGAGATAGAGGAGCTACGGTCTGAAAACGACTACCTCAAAGTGAGTAGATAGACACACTCCACCAAAACAACAACAACAACAACAACAACAACAACAACAACAATAACACCACATGGCACAGGCCCATAACCCCTATATTAAATGGTTGGAGGATGAAAAAGATGAACCAAAACACTTCACTCAAATGGCTGGATTTAAAGGAGACATGTGTTTTTCTGTTTGATTGTAATAAACTACAACAATTTGTAGGTCAATACAATTTTCATTGTAAAACACAAAATTGATTTAAGAAGGCTTAGAAATATAAACGGATCCTTGACTTCCTGTTGAAAATTGCAGAGTGGATGGGTCCTGCGATTCTGAACTTGTTTTAGGCTACACAGAATCAGTAATATTCTAGCCTACAGACAAGTGGGCAGGTATAGGTGTGGTTGGTAAAATGGTAATATTGTGAGCACTGAAGTATCTGATTACTCAGACATGCATGTAAATACATTTTACTGCAGCACAACAATAAATTAACACAATGAAGTTACTATCACATGTTATTGCTGGTCAAATGACACTATAGTGTAAACAAAAGAGATGGATATCGGTGATGATTACATGCTATTGTTACAGGTTATTGTTGACCCAGAATGTCTCATAAAGTTTGAAATTGTGTTCAGATAAAGTTCTCAAGTTACTTGCACAATAAATAACAGCTAGATAATGATATGAGCCATTTTCTAAAAAGTTATCGTTTAGAAGAAAACAGTCATTTAGTCTTACACTGATATCACTGTATATAGATGTTTGTGCTATTGCTATGATTAATTTGTCAGCATTTTTTTTACCTAAACATTCTTAAAACACTCAAATGTAACTGAAATGGTCTGTCAAATACTAACTTGATATGCAAACCAGCTGCTCTAGCTACAAAAACAGAGAGAAGATACAGAATAACAACATTCTTATAAGGTATATGGGACACGCTAACCATTCTGCTACTACAAACATTCTTTTAGGCACAGTTATCTTCTCATGCCAGTCTTGCATTGATTGTGTACGGTTTTATTTAGCAAAATTTGTCGCAAAGAACTTTATGTACTGAGTTTGAACTCTTCTGCAACATCTGTCCAAGAAGAACTAGTCTGAATTGACCAAGAATGTGGGCTATCTAAAGAAAGCTCATTTATTTTTTTACCACAACATAATTACAACCAAATTACATGTGAAATAACAGAAAATTCTACAAATTTATAGTCATGTTACTGTAGATACATGCCTGCCCTCTTTCACAAAAGCTCTGCAGTTATGTTTGCCATCTCTCTGTCTATTACTCTAGCTGTTGGCCTACTGTATATTGACTGGTTGACGCATTAGGACCAAGGGCAATGGGCTGGTGGATCCAAGGTTATCAGTAATGTAATGTATGAATGAATCAATGACATTAACCGAGTAATAGACATTTCAACCTGGACAGACTCAAACAGACAAAATTATGCGATTAATGATGACATTTATTGTTACAGGTTTGGCGCTTAGGCCCCGGCAGAAAACAATGTGCATGCGATAAATGATGAGCTGTTGGAGTAGGAGATTTCCCCCCGGAGCCTAGACACTGGTGGTGGTTGAGAGGAAGAAGGTGGAAGTAGAGGTGGACATGGGGAGGAGGTGGGTTGCGATGAGACGAAATGACGCTTGCGACAGCTGAAGCCAAGAGCAGAGGTTGAGCTGCTCTTTTGAATGTGGCTCTGACGCCCTGATAGGCTGAGAAGGAGGAGGAGAGCTGAGGCTGATTGAACAAGCTGCGCAGAGCGAGACATGATTGGATCTGAGATGAAGTGCAGGTGTGCTGATTGCTGAGGCAGAAGCTGGTATAGTTAAAGAAAGGAATATGGCATTACGAAAACTTAAGGATAATTTAAGTGTGGAAAACATTATTGAGTATAAAAGGAAGAGAGCTCTAGCTCGCAAAATGATTAAAACTACTAGGAAAAAGTCTTGGAAGAATTTCTGTTCCACAATAGGAAGAGAAAGAGATATTAAGATGGTTTGGAATATGGTGAGGAAAATGAGTGGAAAAGACCTTCCAACAATATTCCTGTACTCACTGATGGAGATACCCTTGCCATTTCAGAACTTGATAAAGCGAACATGTTGGGCAAGAAATTTGCTAACGTTCATAGTGGAAATCATCTCTCTGAACAACATCATAAAAGGAAACAGGAAGTGCTTAAACATTGTGTCAATGATATTAAGAGAAAACATAACAGTAATTCGACAATGGAGTTGGATTTCACCTTACATGAACTAAAAAGAGCTTTGGTTGGCAGTAGAAACTCTGCTCCAGGAGAAGATCAATTAAGTTATGTATTATTTAAACACTTACCTGAGGAAGCCTTGATAGTTGTTTTAGAGTTTTTTAATAAAATTTGGTCTGAAGGATTTTTGCCAAGTTCATGGAAGACTGCTATTATTTTGCCTTTTCCAAAACCAGGTAAAGATGCATCGAACCCTGGAAATTACAGACCTATAGCGCTGACATCTCATTTGTGCAAGTGGATGGAGAAGATGGTAGTGGCAAGATTGTCATATTTCCTAGAACGAAACTTCCTGTTCAGCAACTATCAAAGCGGTTTCAGAAAAGGGAGATCTACTACAGATGCCTTGATTAAGGTTAGTAATGAAGTAGAGAAAGCCCTAATTATGAAAGAATTTTTTGTAGTTGTATTTTTTGACATTGAGAAGGCTTACGACTCTATGTGGAGAGAGGGTCTTTTAATTAAGATGAATAGACTAGGGATTAATGGGAAACTTTTTAACTGGACCAGGGATTTCCTGTCTTGCAGATCTTTCAGAGTCAAAGTTGGTTCGAAATTGTCTGAATCTTTTAGCATTGAGAATGGCATTCCTCAAGGCAGTGCAATTAGCCCTATTCTTTTTAATATTATGATCAATGATATATTTAATTTTACAAGAAATGGTATTCATGCATCTCTATATGCAGATGATGGAGCTATTTGGAAAAGAGGAAAGAATATATCTCATGTTTTCAGAAGCATTCAAACAGCAATTTCAAGTGTGGAGAAATGGTCTTTTGATTGGGGGTTTAAGATATCTGTTGAAAAGTCATGTTTTATGGTTATTTCTCGGAGGAAAATTGATGATTCCCTCAAGCTAACCTTATATGGCAGCCCCTTGGAGAAAGTAAAAGTTTTTAAATATCTAGGTTTGTGGTTTGATGAGAAATATATTTGGAACAACATATAACAAATGTAGAAACTAAGTGTAAAAAAGTGATTAACCTGTTGAGGTGTGTGTCAGGTTTTCATTGGGGAGCTGATAAAGTAGCACTATTACAAATATACAGAGCACTGATGAGAGCATCTTTAGATTACGGGTGTATGATCTATGAGAGTGCTGCAAAAACATCACTGGAGAAACTTGACAGAATGCAGTTTAGAGCGCTACGTATTAGCCTTGGAGCAATGAGGTCTACACCTATTAATGCTCTTTTGGTGGAGTCTGGGGAATTGCCGTTGTTTCTAAGGAGAAGGAAACTTGCTTTAACATATTGGATCAGGATTCAAGATAAAGATGACAATAATTTGGCTGCAAATATATTACAAGATTGTTGGGAATATGGTAAGGGCGGGGAAAGGGATTTGGTTGGACAATTGGAAGTTTAATTGAAAATAGTGGGCTGGTTTCTCTCAGTATTTGCTCATCTGTGATTCACAGCAGCATTTCCCATGGCTCTTCCCTTCGCCTAGTGTCAATCTAGAGTTACTGCAAATAAAGAAGGATTGGGAGAAAGAGAAAGTCAATATTGGGTTTTTACAGAAAAATATGTGAGTAGTAAATACTTTTATAGTGTTCAAATTTTCACTGACGGTTCAAAAGAGCAGAGTAATGGTAGAGTTGGTGTTGGAGTATATATTCCAGAATTTGACAAATGTATTTTAAAACGGCTTACTGATAATTTATCTGTATATACTGCAGAATTGGTGGCCATTATAGTAAGTTTACAGTGGGTTGAAGAAGTAAAACCGTTACGGGTTGTGGTATGCTCCGATTCTGCAGCAGCTTTGCAAAGCATTCAGTTAGGAATGACAGTTCGTGAAGATTTATTATATGAGATATATATGTTATTATTGAATTTACAACAATTAGGAATACACATAGAGTTTTGCTGGATCCCAGCTCATGTAGGGGTAGAAGGGAATGAAATAGCTGATAAGCTGGCAAAAAAAGCTCTAAACTGCAATGATTTCATTAATATCAGACTTGGACGTTTTGAAGTAAAGTCTTTGATCCAGCGTAATATTTTGGGTACTTGGCAGGGAATTTGGGATAATGATTTTAAAGGGAGACACTTTTATAAAATCCAGAACACTGTTAGTATTATTAAAAATGTATCGAATCATAGCAGAAGAGATGACACTGTTTTTATCAGGCTTAGGCTTGGTCACATTGCATTAAATTCCACTCTTTTTAAGATTAACAAAAGTATGACAGATAAGTGTGAAGTGTGTAATGTGAGTGAGACAGTGGAGCATGTTTTAATGGAGTGTGTGAAGTATCATGTGGAGAGACAGAAAATGAAAGAGATGGTGACTAAAGCAGGTAGAGGTTGGAGTATTAAAGGACTACTGGGGCTGGGGGGAATCAAAAGATGGTTTATAGGGCTTTATTTTCATTTTTATATTCAACTGGAATCATAAATAGACTGTAACATTCTTAAAGGCATAGTCTATACCACCACGATTCAGTAGGTGGCGGCATACACCATTTTGTCAGGATTGTAGTCCGCCATTAATATCACAGAAGAAGAAGAAGCTGGTATAGTCTTCCAGACTGAATTTTCGCTCTTAGCTCCATATCTGGGGCTTACATTTTGCAAGCTTGTAGATCAGGTGACAAATCGAGAATTCAAGTTATAGAGGTTAGCAATATTATCTCTGAATAACAGTTTTCTGCTGATATTTTAACAGTGCTTCAAGGAATGTTATGACTGAGGTTCAAGTAGCTGATTACTAGACCAGAGGTGTAAACCTATGAACAAATGTCAAGACCCTCAGACTAGGGTTGGACAATATTAAAAAAAAAACAAAAATTAAGAGATTAAGATTTAATCTTGTCGAATCATTAATTGTTGGACTGAGAAACCTGTCCCTTGTCATTAAAAACATTTGGTTTGGAGAAGAGGTCAGTTGAGTTGAGTCATTATAAATATTAAAGGTGCACTATGTAACTTTTTGACAAAAAATAGACTGGAATAAAAGAAAAAGTCATTGTTGCACTGAATATATAATGAAAATCTGTGTTTTTACTTTAAGCGGGCTTGCATGGCCACAAAACTTCTTGTTTTCTTGTACGTTTCTTTGGAAAAGCCATTACTTCAGCATTACTTTATCCCCATTCAGAATGTCCCAAAATATGGCTTTAACTTTCTTTTTGTATCAAACTGTGTAGTTGACTTTTCATCTCCATAAAGGTACACAGTGCACCTTTAATTAAAAATATTTTTTGTTAAATGAAATGGCTATTTTTATTTAATTGTTGAAAAGGCCAAGCCTTTTTTTTTCTAGATTGCCAAGCCTTATATCTGTTGGCCGACTGGTTTCCTGCTGTTGGCTCAGATATAGCCAAAATTTGTACTTTTTACTGTCACATTGGAATAACAAAAATCTGCTATTATAACCTAGCACTGTGGAATGAATGAAATCTTGAAGTCAGTTATGATTATTCCTCTGATCAAGATTATTAAAGCCCATGACAGGTTCTGACATTTTTAAAGTTTTGTCTTAGTTTGTTTTTTCAGTTCCAATGGTAGTTTTGCAGACATATTTTTTATTTAGGTTGTAGACAATATGCAGTACGTCTTGGTAACAAAAGTAGGGAAATGTCACTGTATGCCCTTGTTTGAAATATTTTCTTTTTAGGGCTTTAAAATAGCTTCAAAACAACAATTTCTGTATAATTCAATGTATATATAAAGTATTTCCCATCTCTACCAGTACCAAGTAATGTTGCTCATTCTTTTTCATTGCTATTTATGTTCCTGGTCACAAAGTTTGAAAATGTTTTTGTAATCTGCCATATTTTTATCAACCTTAAGCTCACAAGCTATTTTGATAGTTTCACTTCTCTTTTCAACACATCTTAACAAAAATGTCCCAAATATGCTAGTAACAAGCTTAACAAACGTAGCAACTCTCTTTTTATCAGTAATTTTTTAACCTCATTTTCAATATTCAATCTTGCTAGCAACACAACTTGATATCAACTCAGCATTTCCATGACCTAGCTAGCTTAGCCTCGCAAAGCTAAACCTCTGGATAAATAATTAGCTTAAAAACAGCTGGAATGGCTCTCAGTGCTAATGTTTGTGCGGCCGCTGTGACCTACATGTGCTGCTGCTACAGAATGAACTCACTTCCCTCTATTGTTCTGCAGTCTCCTTACTGTCGCTAACCTAAAGGGATAATTAAAGCTACAATAGTAGTGTTGGAAACCGTGTTACAATTTTCAAGAACTATGTATTGTTTTATTTTGTAATGTAGAGGTTGCAGCGCCAAGTAGCAACTAGGCTAGCTCTTTTATTGGCAGCAAGTAGCAAAAAGTCAGTACTGCTCAAGTTTTAATCAATAGCTTTTTGGTTCATATCATTTTCTGTGATGGTTAGTTTTTACAGACTATGAGCAATTTCGTTAGCATTTAGGTAAAGAATTTTGTGAACTTTGTTTTTAAGTTGTGTTACTGGTCCCCTGTGGTAAAGTCTATGTACTGTAGTTCTATGACACTGCACAAAAAAAAGCTACAATAGTGTCTTATTGGTAAATTTGATTTAGAGCGCTCTAAGAAAACAATAGAATAAAATAGCAATCTTTGTAAAACTGTAGCACCTAGTATGAAAACCATAAGGGTTGAAGAAAAAAATCAAAGAAAAAAAGAAAAATTAGCTGGAGGCAGAAGAAGTTGGGTTCACCTAAAGTAGTCTAAACTATCATGTTTTTCATGGGATTTTTGAACACAAAAGCAGAAAATGTCAGATTCTGTTCGTAACTGTCAGAATATGTATTGTGTGACTTATTCTGTGGGACCTGACAAAGACTTTGGTGAATTACTTCTGTCAGGTGGAGCATTTGTCTGAGCTCTTGCAATTCGTCATCTGGATCAATACTTTCACATGGCTGAAGGGGGGATTTTCACATTTGCTTCAGGTCTGTTTTACTTTTGCTAGACCCAGAAAATGCTGTCTTTTTACTTTTCATTCATGTTTTGAAGCTAACGCTAAATATGCTAATGTTTGCACCTCCCTTTAGTGCTTCACAACACAACATTTACTAGAAGTTATTTCTTATTAAGTAAATTTGTTTAACTAGTCTAACAAAATTGGTTGCTTGTAGCTCTGAAAATCTGTTAGCTGTGGTCAAAGGCTTTGCTAAACCAGAAATAAGGGTAGGTTCAGCTAGAATTCTAAATAAAACAGACCCATTTAAACATGAAACTGCACTTGCACGGGTGAGTAAAGTCAGGCTAACACTAGACACAAATGTCTAAGTTACAGTTCAGAACGAAACAGCATTTTAACCACAATAAAACCTCGAACTTTAAATGCGTCTGCTATGAGTTCTCGGTTTGACAGTTGTAACATCACTGTGACGGCATGAAAATGGTCTTTAGCCTACCTAATAGGGCTGCAACAAACGATTATTTTGGTAGTCGATTAGGGCGATTGTTCTTTCGATTAATTAGTTGTTTAGAATGCAAAGTTACTGAATACAAGATTTTTGGTAAATTTGAGCTGAGGTAACACCACTTAAGGACAATGTAGATTTTAAGGTCAAAAGTATAGAAATTCAAATATTAACTAAATCCTCATTTGAACATACTTTGATACTTAAAAAATTAACATTAACTGGACAAAGTTTGAGGAGTTTTAGAAAAATCCTGAGCTTTATCAAACTAGTTTAAAACGAAAATGTTTTAAAAAGAAATATTTGTATTCTGTGCTGAAAATATTGTATAGAAAGTTGATGTGAAAAAAGCATTTTAATTATTGTGGCTCCATATTTAGAATCAAGAATCAAGTCTATTCCTTTATTTTGAAATTTTGTATCATAACAATTGATGTAGGCAAACAAGTTTTTACATCAAAAACATCATTTCTGTTCAATCTGAGGCTCATGTGATGATATGGAACTTGTATAGGACAAGTTAACGATAATTTCAATAATCGATTTGTTGTGATTAATCGATTAACTTGTTGCAGCTCTACTACCTAATCTTCTTGGCATAATCAAAACTAAAAAAGATATATATTTTTACTTAAAGTATATACTCCTTCTACTGGCTTTGCTTGTGTACATTGAGTGCATTGACTGGAGCTGTAGCACTTGTTCAGTTCAGTAAATGTTGTCTTCATTTGGCAGACTCTCTCCTCAGTGTGTCTACATAGATTTGGACTGCAGCCAAAGGAACTGACTACGACGCGAGCGAGGATGATGTTTTGGATACTCTGCAGCTCTCTGTGTTTGAGAGTGGGCTGTGCAAATGCTGCCAGAGATAGTGGATGTGTGGTTGGAGTAGCATTCCCAGCCTGATAATGACTCAGTCTGACCAAATGCTTGTTTGTAACACATGATTTAGGTCAAAAGCATGCCTTGTGCTTGGTAATTGTTTGCTGGTTTCTGCTTTGTCAAAGAAAACAGGAACTACACTAACTATGATTTGTCATTGCATTACTGTACTGCCAAGATTTTTTTTAATTAAACAATAACATTAGAAGTTTGTATTTCAGATAGACCAATGTATAAGTTATCATACATGATATTTGCAGACATTCTTCTTTTACAAGCTAGTCTGTGAACTCAACTGTAGTTTGCAAGCCTTGCTATAGATTTTAATAATGGCATCAATATCTGCACACAACAGCTTGACAGCCGCAACTGCAATTCAAACATTGTATATTGGTATCAATACCAAATCTTTTCTAATTATGACATTATGTTTTATTTCAACCAGAAGATTTTCTTTAGCGTGCAGGCAATCAATTTCCTTTAGTTTGTGTATTTGAGTTACATTTCATAATGCCCACTCTATTCTGAACCTCATAAATGTGTTTAAAAGCGCTTTTCAAAAATGTCAGAACATGTGAGTTAAACATGCTAGCAAAGGCTACAGAGTGCTAACAACATAAAGAACAGTACTTTCTTGACTTTAGAAACAAAACGTAGGTGGGACTGTACTATTTTTTCTTATTTTATTTAGAGATTACTGTAGGGACTTTAAGTAGGTCTAGAATATTTTTCCTACAATGTGGATCTTTACTACAAATGGCAAAATTAGGACCATTTCAAAAGCCTTCTTCTCCAAATGCATCCCTTATTTCTATATGAAAACATGACATAATAACTTGTAATGCATTTTGTCTTGCATAATATGTGAGTAATTTGTAACTGCACTGAACGATAATAAGAAAAATCAAGTCTCCTTCTCATCACAGTCACATTATTACACCAGTTTTCGGCTAATTCACGTTCTTTGACCAATCAGCCTGTCTGTTGCTCGTTGGCTGTGATTGATTGAGCAGGTCGATATACCGTTAGAACCACCACAGTGCCCAGACAAGACCAGAGCTGTCGGACATCGATCCAGAATGATGGATCTGCTGGAGCTGGTTCTACGGGAGAGAACACAGGTTTCTCTGCTTTACCTCTCTCCAGTGGATGTTACGCTTAGATTTATCTTGACATGTTCAGACACAAAGTTTTCTGTCTCTCAAGTTGCTCAAACTTGGAAACTTCAAGCTGCATCAAGTAATTTGCAATTTAGCGCTTGAATTGATAAATGAGGTTCTTTTATTGAACGGAAACAAAAAGGAGCTGAATATTTGGGCCAGAAACCTTGACATTATCCGTCTTTTGTATATAAATAATGTTCCCTAGTCATTTTATCTATTAATAGTTTTGCTTAAACTAATATTTATGGTATGCGTCACATTCTCAGTTCATTTCTATGGTGGTTGTTAAGTTGTGTTCTTATTTATGAACATCTGTGAAATTATGGTCCTAATCTTAACCTATCCCAAGCCCCAGACTTAAACGTACCCATTTTAGTAACTTGATGCCTAAACTTACCTGTTAAACCTAAAGAAAACGTGTTTGTTTTTTTTCACACTGTGAAATCTCATATCATTTTTATGCTTTTTCATATCGTGGTAACTGTACAGCGGAACATAAGAACGCACAAAAGGCCTGAAATCCTGAAGGCCTTATTTTCATAATCGAGCAGTCCTGCTTTTTAGCTTCAAAGCTATATGGGCTCTTTTTAGTCAACTAAACTATTGATTTGGACAAGTCTTTAGTCGACTACTGAAGCCACTGTCCTCATACACTCTTGCCAGGGCGAACACATTTCTGAATAACGATAAATCACTTTTTCAAAGCAGTGATGTGACCTGCTGTCCAAGTGCCAGTCCAAGAGTCAGTCTGAGACCTGGTCCACACAGAGTAAACTCTTAGTGTTGTTGATCAGAATTCTTTCGTGCATTTGAGCGGAGACCAAAAGTCTGATATTATTGAGTTATTTGATCATTAGTCGTCTAATTTCTACTGGCTGTCTAATTCTACCTCTGAATTCAATTAAAATCCCAAAGCCAGCCATCTGAAAAACCCCTGCCACATGTGAACAGCGACATAAATATCATTAACAACATGCAGGTCTAATTAACTTGAGTGATAGTTTGGTGCCTCTACAGAGAATGCTTCCCAGCTGGAAACCTGTACTGTACTGAATGTAGGCCAGTGTGTGACAGACAAATAAGTTTGGCCAGCCCCAAAGCCTCATGGGAAATCAGCAGCTGCAGCAACACCTGGCCGAAGATGAGAAATGCAAAACAAAAACATGATGTGAAGATTCCCCTATCATTATGCACCGTGTCTGTCAACACGAGAACAAACATCACAAAAATCATGTTTTACAAGCAGCTGCTCAAAACAAGTTACTCTGCTGTGGGCTGAGTGAGGGCAGTGGGCTTACAGTGGACATAAAGGGTTTTTTGGAGCTAATTAGAGGAATGTCTCATGACTGTGATTTTGGTTCCATCTGCTAGTGGTTAACCAATTCATTTTGACCTTTTCTCCTCAATTACTTGAACTGTAAGCCTTTATTCTTTTGAATTTGGCAGCGTCCAATAACTGCCAAAGTCATAGAAAAGTATATTTTACAAAAGCTTAAGGCAGGCCTATTCAACTTAAGGCCGAGTGTACAATCTGATCTAGCCCTCAATTTCCATCTATTACCCACATATATTTTCTCTCGTTTGTATATGTATATTATATATAATTCTGGATTTTTATTCTGGAAATAGTGATCAACTTAGATGTCTTAATGTGTATTTAATGTGTTTGAACTAGGCATAGGTATCTTGACTTTCTTATATTTTTACTGTCGGAATCCAATCCAGTGTATTTTTTGTTTCAATTCCAGTTGCATATTTTTTGATTTATTTCAAGTGAGAAAATGCTGTCTTTTTATATGTTTTAGCAAAACAAGCCACTTTTCTCTTGTTCTATTGGCAAATCTTTATTGAAGACAGTTAAAATATGCCCAAATAAACATAAATCTGACTTAATTTAAGCACTTATTTACTCATTATTCAATATGGTCACTTTTTACAGTGTATAATTCAGTCCTAATTTAATTCCACTTTAAACCTGGTTTAGTCCCGGTTTAGACCTCATTAAGTGACTTAACGCTGATTTTGACATTTTGAGCAATAAATATTGACTGTAACATTTTATTATAACAAGTCCTTGGAATATTTGGTGCAACCAAAAATGTTAAAAGTGATGACATACTGTGCAATTTAGTGTAGTAGTACATAAGACCGTCTGGTCATGGACTCAAGCACATTTGGACTCGATCTTGTCTTGGAATCAAACATACAGTATCTTGAACGTGGTCTTGTGTGTCCCGGGCACAGTTTGGAATAAGCACTGCACAACAAGACCAAGTTAGGGTTGTCAAAAAAATGGATTCCCCAATAATAATCGATACTAAAACTGGTATCAGTACTCGATACTCATTTTACTCTCGCATGTTAAGTCCCGCCCCCTTCTTTTCTCATTGGAAATGGAAATGATGAAACTATCAAATACTGTAGCCTGATAATAGATCAAAGCCCAGTCTTAATGTAAAGGTTCATGAATCAAGTTAATAATAAACAAATAATACATTAAAATATTATCATTTTAATAATATCAAAAAGAAAAATATAAATACAAAATGATAATAAAAAATAAAAATACTATCAACAGAAAAAAATTTAAGTTGGCACCATGGTATTCAAATCTGTATCGAGTTTTTTTTTCCAAGTATCAAATCGAGTTTGAAATAGTATCGTGACAACACTAGACCAAGTAGACACTGATAAATGTATCAAATTTCAAAGATGGCCTGGTCTCGGTCTCGATCTGTAAAAGTCTCAGTCTTGTCTCAATCTTGACCCTCAGTGGTCTTGGTCCTGTCTCAATCTTGGGAATCTGTGGTCTCAGAAAGGTCTTGGTCTCGATTAGTGTGTTCTTGACTACTGCACTACTGTAATTGCCCGGCCCGAGAGCCATGGTTCTCTGGAAAATCTGGCCCTCAAATGTTTGTTGAATAACTCTGGCTTAGAGTATATTCTGGTTGCTGTCATGGGATGCACATTAAGTTTCTATTTCTTGTAATTCTACCATTTAAGAAGAACTTTTACTTTTTATAATTGGAATGTGCAAAATATTCCAGATTTGTTTTGTCAATTTAATGAATTATACCTGATCCCAGTATATTAAACCAAAACAGCCTATAATATGTGTCCAGGCTGTGATTGGCTGAGCAGAATCACAACACTCATACCTCGGAGTGAGTTGGATGTGAGGACAGTGAACAGGGGACCGTGCTGTATAATAATCCTGATCCACTGACCTGTTTCATTCTGCGCTAACTATACAGCAACCGCAGCAAATCAGGAGACTCCGACGGCCAATCGCAGCTCACCTTTCATAATTATAGTCTGCACCGGCCAATCGATCGCGGCTGATAATTACACAGCACATCTGCCATAGTATTAGCCTCAGACTGTGCTGAAAATACTGGAGAATGGATGGATTCTGGTGTAACAGCAGCGGTCAAACTGTTAAAGATGGGACAGAGAATAATATAACATGTCGTAATATGAAGCTTATTGCACATTAGCCGGTAAGTATGATTAGAAATGGAAGAGAATAAAAATTAGACAACCAATTATTGTTGCGCTGTACATTCTAACCGTTCTAACACGGCCTTTTCTGGAGCTAATCTCATTAAACAGCTATAAAAGCTGATATATTTGTCAAATTAGGGTCAAATACAAATCAGTTTGGAATTGCAAAGTAGGCTATTATGCAGCTAGCAGTTAGCATGGCAGCTCTAAATGTGAAAAACAGGCGAGTGCATTTAAACTGCAGTTGGGCCATTAACCCTCTTAGTTGTTATAATTCTTGTTTTGTAGGTCCCATATTTTATTTCACTAAACCTTTGCCTGGATATTTTAAGTCATTGGCTAATATGCTAAAAAAAAGCAATTGTTAGCCTGTTAGCTCTAGTTTTTTTTTTTTTTGGCTAATACAAAATCTTCTTTCTTATTCTGACTAAAACATCTAATTGTAAAGATTAGATCAGTTAAAAATGTAATTATTGTATTAGTTTGACAACTCAAAAAGAATGCATTAGATAAGTGATCAAAACGTGGACTGATGTAGGAAATTTAAAATGTATTACTTGTGTTTGTTTACATTTTTAAGGAAGCAAAAATCGAGTGAAGCACCTTTAAAAAGTGCATTGTATTTATCTACAGTAAAAATAATGATCTTTGCTAACATACTACTTTATTAGCAGAAGTAGGGCAGTTGTACTCCAGATGTATGAGTGTCCAGGATGAATGAATTGTGTCAAACTCATTGGCAATACGCGTACCGATACAGGGAGGATACTTATTGGGATACTTAAAGTCATCATATACATTTTCCCCTATGAACATAGACTGCTGCTTTTCAGACTGAAACTGCTGAGCTGAAAAATGACTTGTTCATATTACCCTGTGTATCATATCATATCATACAGTTTAATTTAAATATTACATTGCACTGATTAACCTTACTTTTGACCTGTCTCCATAAGAAATGAAAAGATACAAATAATTATTTGAAGAATACCAGTAAAAGCATTCTTAAAATACCAAGCTCAGCTTTTAGCAAGTAGATGATGTGCATTTGTGTCTCTATCTGCTGCTTCTTGACTGTAAAAAATCGCCACATATTTGGTATCCTTATTTTTTTCTTTTGTAAATGTGTGTAAATAGACCGGGTTTTGGCTTCTATAAGTGTTACACTTCAGCCTAAACCCTTTCAGTCATTTTCATGTAAAATGTCTTGTAGTACATCAAACTTAAATTTTTGGTTGTATGACTGAAGAATTAAATAAACTAAACTAAACTAAACTAAAACTAAACTAAACTAAACTAAACTAAATATATCAAGAGCAGTATGAAAATACAATGCTTATGCATTTTGTTTTTCTACATATTCAAAGTTCCATTCTTAACATTGATTTTAAGGAGTCCTTTTGTCAAAAATATGTTTTTAGGTAGTATTCTTTTCTATAGTTTTTTCTACATTTTGGTCAGTAAATTATATCTTGATAGCTTTCGTACTGAGAGAATTGTATTGGGGTAAAAATTTATCGGGATTCATATCGTATTGTGACCCCTGCATTGGTCAACGTATAATAGTACTCAGCAATACCCAGCCCTGCAACTAACAATATTTGGTAATCGTGTTGTAATCATTTTGGTAATCGCTTACTTGTGTGGAACGCAAAAGTCATCTGAACACACATTTTTCGTTACATTTGAACCGAGGTAATGTCGCTCATTACAATGTTTATGTCATGAGCGAGTAGCAATGCGCACTGACTCTGTGGCTCGGAGGCTTACTCCAAACGTAATTTCGTTGTACTGTGTGACAATGATTAAAATTTTGATTCTGATTGATTTAGCTTGTGTAATGTGTTAAAATAAAGACAGGAAACATTTTTTTTTTAATCAAAGTTGAGTTATTGTTTAGCCGCAATTCATCGATTAACTTGTTGCAGACCTACTTCAAAATACTCATGCAAAACTGGGCTTATCTTCAGTCTTTTACAATGTTCCTGGACAAGTTTGAAACGTGAACAGAATTAGTGACATTTTTTCGTAAATTGTGCTGCCCTGTTGTAAACTTCGATTCTTTACTGCCCCTGTCCTTACAAAGCTCTGCCATCCGAGAACACTACAGTAGAGTTACAGTAGGAGATTGTAACAGAAGAGCCTATCCCTGCATACCCCACGTCTCCGGGCATGTATCGTGTTTCTCATTCCCCTCACAGCCCGCTCCCCAGAGTCTTTTGTGTTTGATCAGCAGCAGCAGCAGCACCATCTGACCCACATTCACAGCAATAGAAAACCACTGCATCACTCTCACTACTACTACTAACATTACTACTAACGACTTACAACCCTAAAGCACTGCACCAGTATTGCCAATTAGGAATGCACCAAGAAGACACTGACATTTGCTGGATTGTGAATTAGCTTCATCGTTTCAGCTAATATCCTTGTTGGGCCTATAATTATGTGTAGTACAACTTGACACATCTTGAACATTTATTCACACAATATTCTATAGTTACTTGCAGTAGAAATCCCCCTTGCACAGGACATTACATAACATTTGTACGTTAATTGTTTTAAAAAAGAAAAGAAATTATGTTATTTGTGAGCAATTTATGCATACTTTAATATTGGAAGATGTACATATCACACTAAGGAGATATGCACCACCTTAACATCTGCATCTTTAGTGTTTGTGTGAAAGAAAAATGTCAACTCCCCCTACCCTGTTTTGCACATGAGCAAATGCTTGATAAATCTGGCCCTTCGACTTTAAAATCAGAGACTTGGGATTTGACTTGGACCTTGGAGGCAGCTCGCGGCTTCTCGAAAAATTTTGTAATTTTACATTAAGAAACTGAAACATACATGCCCCTTCTTCGCATTTTTTTTATTTGTGACCAGAACTTGTTTATGAAGAATAATAATATGCAAGAGACCTCATTTATCAAGCATTTGCCATGGGCAAAATAGGTAAAAGTAAGTAAAAACTTGACGGACATTTTGCATCACACCAGACTCAATAATGCAACTTTTGAGGTGGCACATACATGCATTTGTTTTGTGTAAGATGTGTGTCCTCTTGAAGTAAATTGAGACAACCACATAGCACGTTTTTTTTTTTTTCAGATTATACTTGAATTTTACTTCCTGGATTGATAAATGAGGCCCGAGATTTAGTTAGTCATTTGAAAGACTTGAAACTAAAAGTAGAGGACACTTGACTTGGACTTGTGGGGCACAGACTTGGGACTTGACTTGGACTTGTGGGGTGCAGACTTGGGACTTGACTCGAACTTGTGGGTGCAGACCTGGGACTTGACTTTGGACTTTTAGGGTGCAGACTTGGGACATGACTTGGACTTGTGGGGCACAGACTTGAACTTGACTTGGACTTGTCGGGTGCAGACTTGGGACATACTTGGACTTGTAGGGCCAGACTGGGACTTGACTTGGCTTGTAGGGCACAGACTTGGGACTTGACTTGGACTTGTGGGGCAAGACTTGGGACTTGACTTGGACTTGTGGGTGCAGACTTGGGACTTGACTTGAACTTGTGGGGCACAGACTTGGGACTTGACTTGGACTTGTAGGGCAGACTTGGGACTTGACTTGGACTTGTGGGCACAGACTTGGGACTTGACTTGGACAGTTGTCGGGGCACAGACTTATGAATTGACTTGGACTTGTAGGGCAGACTAGACTTGAATTGTGGGGCACAGACTTGAGAATTTTGCAAATCAGTGCCAATGCAACTGTTTATTTTGATTGAATTGATTAATCCACCATTATCTTTTGATTATTATTTTTTTTTTGTTGTTGTAATCACAAAAAACCACACAAATTTGAAGTTTGCCAATGAAACTAAAGAAATGTTGCTTGATAACATCATCTACGTCTTTTTGGATTGTCATTTTGGACTAATTGTTAAGTCATAAAAGCTCTTCTCTTAGCTCATGACAGGCTTTATAGTTTTAAAAGTAAATTATCATCATCATTCTATTACTTGATTAGTTATGAAGTAAATATTTATGATATTTACACATACTGTACATGAACATTTGATACTCTAGTGTTCCGAATTCTAAGACCCAATTCAGCGTGTGAGGCCTGGTCACAGAATATTACAACCTCACTGTTACTACACCCACTTGTTACATCCATACTACAGTCGCAATCACACTCCTCCGCTTGTTACGCACTGCTGTCAGATCTGCACAACATATAGCACGGCCCATGCATACTAAATACACTAGTTACTTTCCAGGCATGGAGAAAACGTCTTTGATATTCCCAGCCTACAGGAAGGTTACATAAGCAAAGACACCATAGTGGAATGTGCTGTTAATTTGGATGGGAAAGACAGTAGTGGATTGTGGGATTTTTACTTAGCCTAGTGTTTGGCTAAAGAATTTAATGGTAAAATTCATGTGTTCATTACCCAGCACTTTATCAGATTGCTCTATGGGCCATTTCATTTATTTATTCATGTATTTTCTTATGAATGTGTCATTCATGATTCAGCAAAGAGAAAATAAAATATTGGACTTCGTGGCATGTTGCATTGTTCTTTTTACAGTCCATACAGTGGAAAGTTGAGGTTGTTGAATTAAGTAGACTAAATTTTAGCTACAATTGACACTTGCATTGGTAATCGATTATGCTGTTGATTGTTTCAAAAGATGCTCGTCAATGAGACATTTTTCTGAATTTTGACCAGTGTTGCGAAGAGTAATGATGAGGCAAGTTAAAATGTCGTCAAGTCAGTCCAGATGATGCTTTTTCCTCATTGGAACATTGTACTTTGCCACACATTTCCAATCTTTTGGTTTATATTTGTGACAATAACAGACTTTAGTTGCCAAACCTCTGAATTGAATACTCATCGGATAGTTTTTTTTTTTTTTTTTTAACAGGCCAGTAAGGTGTTTTCTTGACATGTTTCAGATGTTTCAGAGACATCCAAAACTTAACTGGATATTTTCTCTTACCTCGGTTGACAAACCCAACATGAGCCTCTTTGAATAACTACTATAAAACTGGTTCTGTTAACCCTGGATTATCTCAATGAAGTCGTACGCGTTCATAGAGCAGGGGGCGGGGTTAGCTCAAACTGACCAATCAGAACAACTGCGCTGCAGACTTCAAATGTGAAGATATGTCAATCCTGAAACAGAATATGCAGAAGATATTCAATAAAATCACAGACAGAAGTTACGCTACAGAATTTGTTGGAACATGCATTGATATAACAGACTGAAGCACAAATGCGTAAACATCACAAAACATTTAACAGATAGAACAGCATAGTCTGAATGAGCTGTGTCTTTAGCTCAAACAAATACCCTAGATCTGGTTCAAAGTGACGTGTAAAGACGCACAGCCAAATGCGAATAACAATAGTGTAATCATTCAACATTTCGTGACTATGAAAGCGTTTATTAACCATCATACAGAATGATTAACCAACAGGATTCTTCAGTCCAGTTACTGTCACATATAAGACTTTTTATAATCTCATTGATACAAAGAATGCATCATAGCTTTGCCATTTCCTAAAGTTTACGCTGTTCCTTTCTCTCCAGCTTTCTTCACAAACACCTGAATTCTCACCTTTGATCATCCCTTGACTTGCCGTTTTAAGTTATTCGGCAACTTATCTTGGACAGAAAGTGATAAACCAGACTAAGTTTAACTAGTAGCTCAGTAAGTCTATACATCTGCTGACATTTGGAAAGCTAAATGTTTTCTGAGGTGTTGCTTTGTGTGGAAAGATTGAAACCATTGCTCCAGAATATTGTCAGACAAATGTCAAATACTTGCAAAGTAAGCACAAAGTACAGAAACACTGCTTGTTATAATAGTAAGCCCATGCAATAGATATTTTCACTACAAAAATGTCTCTAAAATCCGTCTCAAATACACTTAGCAACCCAGTATTTTGTCAACAGAGGTGTGGTTAGCTTCGTTGCATTGCTTTCAGTGGATGATGTAACGATGCAGCGTTTAAAGAAAACTTGCCCACTAACTAGAGGGTGAACGGATCACTTTCTGATATGATGCAGCTTGTCGTGGACTGCAGTTTCTTTGGGCCAAACACCTCACCACATCGGTCTCTCCTTTTCATACAGTACGAGGTTGGTAATCCAGTAACTTTGAAGTGAAAATGTGATGTAATCCGTTTTGTCATAAGGAGATGAAATATGGATGTTACATATTTTGGTGAGAGTGGAGGAAAGAGAGGCTGACTGCTGCTGCTACTACTGAGATGGGAGAAAATGAGGTCACACAAAAAGATTCATGTGTGATGTGTTGAAATAAATATATCCTGGAAGTAATCAAGTTAGCAATGTGGCTAACTGGTTGAATGGCTAATTTAATTTTTGGTTGTTTATGTCGCAAAAGTCGGTCAATATGAGACTTTTATGAAACTCGACCAACACCAATGTTTATTCAAGTTCAAAATGGTCGAATTCAGTACATTTTTCTTGATATATAACTGTCATGCTGCCTTTACATACTTCAAGTTAAAAGAGTTACCGTAATTTCTGGATTATAAGGTGCTACTTTTTTCTTAAGCTTTGAACTACTGTAGCGGCTTTTTTTTTCTCACTATAATCTGACATTTTCCTTCTCATTCTTCAACTCAAGCACATAATATTGACTGAGAATAAGACTGCACTTTGTGATTAGATAATTCCATTGATTAAAATTGTACTTTAATTTAAGTTAAATTATATCATCCTTGTTGAAGCTAAAATGTCACAAATCAATCAAACTTTATTTACAAAGCACTTTTCATACTGTACAGCAGAGCTCAAAGTGATTTACATACAGTCATTAACAACAAACCGACATAATAACCACATCCCACCCAGACTTCCCGCCCCTACAACCACCCACCCACATTCACAGTCGCACACACCAGTTTTTTTTTTGATGTAGAGTGCAACAAGAGCAACTCGTACTTAGTATAGTAAATAGTGCTAAAATGATATTGTCGAAAAAATTGGAGATCTTAAGCCGTCGTCACACAGAAGTTGTCACAGTGTTCTCTCATTATTAGTTTACTCAAAGTTCCATTTAGATTGATACTAGGGTTATTAAACATCCGATACCACACATTTTTCAGGTATTGGTATTGATGAGTACTCATGCCAAATCTCTGATCTAAAACCGCGCTGTATTGTCCTGAATGAGGAGCCGTAGATGCAGCTGCAGCAGCGTTTCTTGCTCGTGGCTAATGCTACAGCTAACAGTCAGAGCCGCGAGAAAAGGCTCTGTGGACGCTCTTCAAAATTCAACCATAAAAATACTCCATATATGCAGACAAACATTTGTATTACCTCTGTGATGTTTCATTTAGCCTTTATAGTAGAAGGACTGTGGTTAAACTAACTCTAAAAACGATCCATCAGCAGCGCTAGCTAGCGGTGGTAACAGGCTAACATGCTAACTCAGACCTAATGGTGCGTTCCAGTCGTCCTCGGAGGTGGGAGGTCGGAACTCGAACCTCGAAGTGATACTTTCTCCGAGTGTTGTGTGTTCCAGTGGTTAAGTCGAATTACTTTTATAGTTATGAGCCAATCAAGTAATAAAAAGCTTGTAAACTGCCCAGAACAGCCAAAATACAGATCTCTTTATGTCAGTTTATCAACTCGGACATTGCTGTTACATTTACAGTTTGTAAAACATCACAAGAGTGAGTTTTGTTTACATTAGTTCTGTGTAGCCGTTAGCAACATTAGCATTGCAGCATAAACAGCAGGTTTATAACGGCAGACGAGCATAAGCAGCGCAAGAGCAAAGTCACAGAGGCAAGTGAACTGTAGAGATAAACTAAAGACAAAATAACACAGGTACGATCAGAAGTGAAGCTGTCGGAGGTTTTTCTTTCTCAAAACGCAGGGCGCTGCCATGTTCGATTTTCTACCTCGGACGCTCTCCGAGGATCCGAGTGAGAACTCCGAGTTTGAGGGCTGTTCAGTGAGAATTTACAAGTCGGAACTCAGATGATCCGAGCTCCGAGTACCACTGGAACGCACTATTATTACGTCTTTTTACAGGCCTCACTATTGTTTTGTGACACACAGAGGTGGAAAAAGATTAAATAAGAATATACTCAACACAATTATGTTTAATGACAATTACATTTGACTCTAAAATAGGTTTAAAAATCCAAAAACATAACAGTTACAAGAAACACATCTTTATTATGAAGTAACAATGGCTCATTTGTGTAGCTTTTTTAATGTATTTATTTTACCTTTTGAGACTTATGACTCTTTTTTGCAGAAGCCATTATTTAAATTGATTATTGATTTAAATTTGAGTTAAAAGCTATACCTATAATTTACTTCTTTAGCCATTATAATGCAATATTTGGTATCGGGACTGGTATCGGTATTGGCACCTACCCTGAGACCAATTGTTGGTATCGGATCGGTTCCAAAAAAAAAAAAAAAAAAAATCTGATTCCAAGTGAAGCAAGTAGGGTTCAAAAAGGTCATGTAGCCACCTTGCAACAATAATAAAAAAAAGTAATTGTGAATTTTAAAATAAAAAAAGTGGAGTTTATCAGTTTTGAACATGAAGTCAAAGGATTTGTTTACATTTTCAGTTCTTTTAGATTGAACAAAATGTAAATTGCAGATCTACGTATGTCCTAGTTTAGTCCTAGTTACAGTACACAGGAAACACAGTATGTCTCCTTTAAAATCCTAATGTATAAAATTGACTTTTTATAAACCTGTCAGTCATAACATGTTTACATGAGCGAAGTTTGATACTTTAATACTATGGCTCTTTAAAGCTTCTCTAAATCTACCATTATCAAAACAACACACACTGCGTTATCACAAGAACCTGATGTGAAAATATATGAACTGTTCCATGGTTGACCACACAGTTCAAAATACATGCTGATGCGGCTAATTCGGCTAATGGAATCTAACAGCATTACGTTCCCCAGCAGAGCAGTGATGGATGAGACACATTCATATCCAGGGATTAACAAGGAATTCTGATGAAGTGATGAAAAATTAACGACACGGCCACCTCCATATTATTCTAACGACCAGCATGTCTTTATAATGACAGATAATCACTTATAGGGGCTACGGTGGCCTAAATACTCAAATGCAATCAGGGTAGGGAGATTGGAGCTACGAGAATTGAGAGACATAAGACGAATATTTTTGCAGAGATTGGAGTAAATAAAATGTGCGGTTTAGTTTATAGCTTTGGTGCCACTTTTTGTTTTATTTAATTTTGTGCTTTCATTCTAGCCTTACAAATATTGGTTTGTATTGAAGTACATAGATACTGTTCTATGTAATCTTGAGACTGAATCTTAGGGCTGCATAAAGTTAATCAATTAATCACAACTAATTGATTATTCAAATTATCACCAACAAATTTCGAAACGAATAATCGTTAACTGGTCTTTATAAAGGTTCCAAACATCATGGACTGTGGAAAAGCCTCAGACTGAACTGAAATTACATAGAAACTGTCTCTCTCTGATGTAGCTAACCCTAACCCTGAGCCAGTGTTGTTATCATATTAAATTGAAAAACTAAATTTCAATGTAAAGGAATATATAATAATGATTCCACAATGATAATTTAAATTTCTAGGCCTGTGGTTGACCAAAGAAATTCTTGGTCAGGTCGACTAGAATCTTGTCCCAGCGACTAAAGAATGTGTGGCCAAAGATCTGACAGTTTGACCTAAACTGTGTTCAAAAAGACTAAAATTGTTTTGGAGTTAATACAAAAAACAATTACAAACATATAATGCTAACAAATGAAAAAAAAAAAAGAGTTGAATTAATTATCTATCATTATGTATGAGAATGTTTTGACTTTGATATTTATGTTGACTTGCCAATAGAATAAATGTGTATTTTTTATATTTTAACTAAAGCAATATACAGTATTTTATGCTTGCTCTTATTATAAGCCAGTCAAAATCTACTCAATATTTGTTAATTGCTGCTTGTTTCAGGCATTTGTTATCTAATTTAAGATGATCATATTATCATCTAACAATTAGTTGACTTATAAAAATGGTGGTTGATTAAGAATACATTGACTAAACGACTAAAGGACCACAGCAGTACAAATTTCTTTACAATCTGTTTTAAAGTAGCACCGAAAAAGTTCAGGATTATTTCAAAACTCCTCCGAAAATATCACATTTTGTTATGATAATGTTATTTTTTAAAATATCAATACTTGTTCAAATGAGTATCTAGTTTCAATACCAGTTTTAGTGTTGATTTAATACCTGAATATGTATACTTTTGACAACCCTAAAATCTAGCATTGATGTATTATTTCATTTGAGTGAAAATTCATTAAAACGTGATGTTTTTTAGGATGAGATGGAGGAGCTGAGGTCGGAGATGCTGGAGATGAGGGACATGTACATGGAGGAAGACGTTTACCAGCTCCAGACCTGAGACAGCAACTAGAACAGGTAACGGATGCATTTTATAACATACAGACAAAATGAAATGGGTTTGACAAAGTTCTGTGCATTTACAGGCAAACAAGACGTGTCGTATTCTGCAGTACCGCCTCCGAAAGGCAGAGCGGCGATCTCTACGAGTGGCTCAAACGGGACAGGTGGACGGAGAACTAATCCGGACTCTGGAGCAGGACCTCAAAGTAAGACTGCAACACTACAACACTCTATGCTGGATTGTACACAGTTGTCTGAATAGATGGTAGAGTGCTTGTCTTTTATTTCGAAGTTGGTGTGGCGTTGAGGTGAGCAGTGTGGTTGATCGTTGCTTACTGGTGTGCAACTGTAATAGAGCTGGCAATATATGGATTTTAGAAATATCGTAATGTTGTTTGAAGATATGCAAAAATTGAATATCGAGTATATCGTGCAGTAAATATATGCCCCAAAGAAGCTAATTTACAAATAAAATTAAAAAGTGATGATGTATTAAGCAAGTTTAAAAATACTGTATCAGAATTTGCACTTCAAGAGCTTTATTAAACAGGAAAACTAGTTTGTATTGGGAGATTGCTGCTTTTTTGTGAAATTTGACAAATATGTAGTATATGTCTGATAATTAAACACACTACTATGTTTGTCTAGAATCAGTATTTTACATTTTTGAGTCGATTTTGATTGGTTTGAACCTGATTACCAACAAAACAAGTATAAATATTAATTTGCATCTTGTGGTCTTGAGTTAATAACTAAATCTACTTATTAGAATATTTAAGGTTGTCGTTTTTCCAGTGTAACTAATTTAAACAGGTTTTAACACATTTATGTTGAACTGACAAATATCGTCCAAATATCGTGATCGAGATTGCCAAATTTAGCCATTTGTACTATTTGATAAAACAAAAACATTGCATATACTGTAAAACCCCTTATGAGGCCCATCTTTCTCAGAATTGTCAGAATCTATTTCCGAACTCTTGGATCTCAAATACGTGGCTAATGGCTAGACTCTTTGTGAAACGTAACTGTACTTTTAGCCTTAACTGATACTAGTAATAAATGAACAAGATTTTACAGTCACCTTAGTTTTGACTTAAAAATAATAAGAAGCTGGTGTCACTAGTCTAGGCCTGTACGACACTAGATTTGACCTATTTTCGATTTTGACAATTCTTTTTAAATAGCTAAAACAAATTGATTAAAAACTAGTTTGGGTAAACTGTGTGCCTGTAAAAATGTCTAGATTTTTTTGGGTTATTTTTGATTTTGATTCATCACAGAATACCTGATTTGACTCTAAACTTTCTTTTTATCTTTTAACATTTCTAGGAGTTTGAGGATTTGGAGCTTTAGAGATCTAGACAGACCAATAATACTCAAAATATATGAATCAAAATACAAGTTCTGGTTTGTTTCTGATAGAATAACATAACCTAATGGTTCAACACTCACATGAGTCGATTTTACATAATTTAGGAGCTTTAAAGAACTAATTTCTGCAACATTAACTCGCTAAAGAAGAGAACTGAATTGACTGTTAGAGGAAAAACACAAACAAAACGTTCTTAAAATCAGTCATGAAATCAAGCTACTGTTCTTTACAAAATGATCTGAAACAGCATATAATTCTATTAAAATACCGTCCCATCAGGATCAATCAAATTTTGCGGATGTACATGTATGTTTTCTTTTTGGTCCAACACTTGTCTTGACCTCTGAACAGCTTTGTCCTTTGTTTAGCTTGTCCACGGCTCAAAGCGCTGATGTTTATACCAGTGCTTTTGCATACTGTACGTGAATGGCCTCTGCTGCTGCTGCTGTCTCTGTGTCACAGGACAGTGTCCAGGTCAGACTTGATCTAATTTGTTTAAATGAATTTGCCTGTTTAAGCCCCGCCCCTCACTGTCTCTCCTGTACAGCCTCAGTTTACCTTCACAGACGCCCTGGCACACAAGCTCATGCAAATACAGTGAATGTGTGTCAGTCTGTGGACTTGTGAGACTTTCACTCTTGAAAGCAACATGAGCAACAGCTATTCTCGGAAAGCTTTTATTGTATTTACTGTTACTTTAGCTTTCATTGTATTGAGCTGGAATTTTAGGTCTTTGTTAGATTCAATTCAGTTTTGATACTGAGGCTTCAATACGTTTTCAATACATAGATCCATAAACATAAATTTTTATTTCTTCTTGAAATATTCAAACAATGGCAAAGCAATAATTACATTACAGTTTATTTAAATAGCAAATTTCTAGATTCGTGTTTTCCAATATCTTTTCATAGTTGTGAAGTTCCTAGTTTCTGTTAAGCATCTGAATTCGTAATGTGTTATAGTGGTTTACTCTGATACTGGTATAGGATGGGATTTTGAATATGATTATATATCGAAATTCCTCCTGCACTTCCCTACTGCAAGTTTAAAGTCTAATACAAATGTTTGTCCTGGCTGGTGGGGCCCAGATGGATTGTGACAAGTTTATGAATTCACAAACATTGTGAGAATCCATCTGGGCCCCACCAGCCGATTGGTTTGCAGTCCGAACCAGTGGTTTAATAGCCCAATCACATTGCAGCAGGGCAGGGTGAGGGGCTTGTCACAAAGACGACAGCAAGTAGCGCCTGAATCGAGCCAAACAAATTACGTTTCAAATCTTATGTCAGACCAGTGGTTGTCAAGCAAAACAAAGATGGTTTTAGCCCCAAATCCAGGGTATTTTATTTTATTTTCTATCCATGAGCACATTGGATAAGCATTACGATTCAGTGCTGTAATTGTTAAGAACAAAACTAATAGGGACTGGTTAACAAAAATATATATTTTTTTTTCTCTCAATAACAATATTCAGACAATATTTTCAATGCAACAGTAATGTGCTGTTTTTTTTTTTAGGTTTGGCTAAAACGTTGCGTTCATGCTGAATAATGCTGTCATTTTGTCCAGATTGTGGTTGTGCCATGAACTATGATCTTTCGAACCTAGACCAGACCAAAAATAATATTATTAGTTTAAAAATATTGTGATGTCATGTTAACACAACCTATTGTCACACTAATGTAAAATGTTTGTAACATGAATCACAGAAGTGCACACATATTACATTTACAGCCTAAGTTCCCAGCATCATTTTTTGCGTTTTTATGTTTAATTGGCTTTTCTTGTGGCATTCATTAGCATATTCAAATCCAACATTCCCAAACGCTTTCAGTGGGGAAGGTTCCAATCGGATAATGTGGAAGAACTCAAGTAAAACAGGTTAACAAATATTATTGTAGTTCGATCTATAAAATGTCTTTAGAGTGTGGTTCAATTAGGTAGATTTTTTTAGCAACCTATAACCAGAAGTCAGAAAAAAATGCACTTTCACCTTTAAAAGTAGTCTACATCTATTTTGTCATTATTGTTACCACATTTCTGACTTCTTACTTTTCCATTTCCCACTTCCAAGTAGCCACCACGACTCAACTCTGATCCCTTAACTCCCCACTTCTCTGGTGTTGACAAACCCTCGTTCAGACATTACTATCTTGGCCCAATCCATCACTGAAATCCTTTTGAAAACCCAAACAGCAGAGCACACAGAGAGACCCCGGACCGCCTGTGCCAAATGTGCCGTGTTCTTCCAACATTTTTCCCCCGACACAAAGAGCTCTTTATGGGGTGAGAAGACAGTGACGTAGCCCTGGAACAGAGCACTGCAGCTGTTGGGAAAGACAAGAGGAGACGAGAGGAGGGACGGACAGAGGACTTCCTGTGTTTGCTTTAAAATTGGAAGAAAAGACGAAAAAAAAAAAAAAGACGATAGAGCTGGTTTAAATTTAAATGGGCCAATCAGAGCGCTGACTCAAGGCGGGACATAATTTGAATTGTGGGTTAAATACACAGTCATTCTCATTCATACATAGATAGATTAGTGGCCTTGGATTGGCACAACGATAAGATTGATTTGTGAAAACTTGTTGAATGTGTTGTTACAATAAGATAAGTTAAATGAACATAAATCAGTAATAAAATATAAATTAAGTTAAGCATAATACTCTACAAAACTAACAGCATTAATAAAAACAGTTCATAATTAATACACTTTAAAGAAGGACTGTGTAACCTTACACAGTAAAATTGCAGAAAAATTGCAAGTGTTGATTCAACTCTTAGAGAGCATACATTGTATGGTCCTGTTCTCTACATGTTGGGGTAACTCTTAAGATAGGGTTAAATTAACTCTAGCCAGTATTGAATTAACTCTAGCTAGAGTTCTTATATTTCTAGCTTGAGTTAATTTAACACTGTAAGATTGTTAATTAGTGCTAAATCAACGATTGCAATTTACTGTGTATGGAGGTGAAAGTCAACTGGTCAATTCAGTAGAAATATTCTGAATGGCATTATGAGGAAAAATACAGCTAAAGGAACCACTTGTCCATAGAAACAGTACATTTTGAGCTGAATGTTTATCACTCACAATTCACAGCAAAAAGTCATCAAGTTAGCGTCCCAGGCCTTTCTTTGTGCAGGTTTCACCCACCAACCCAAAACGTGCACTTTAGCAAAGATCCTTCATCTACTGTCGTCCTGACCAAAAAGAACATCTGACCATCTGGAGATGGGTCTTTGAGCGCAGCACTGTGGCACTCACTGCTCCTGACAAACGTCCAAAGGGCTTAAATAACGGGACATGCAGAGAAGGATTTCTCTGCAATGGCGGTTTCTAGTGAAGTGCCTTGTCCACTGCGTCCATATTTGCCCAAATCACGCGGATTCACATGAATAAATGCGAGAATACTACATCTGACCACTGTGGTCTACACTCGCACAAGCCTCGGACACTATGCATCACTGATTTACAGTAATGTGTACTTTAACATAATTTAAATTTCAACACCATGATTTAGCTTTAGTAATTAATACCATAGCTCAAAACGTTAACTGATTTTTTTTTTTCAGTTAAAATAAAACCTGACTCAATCATACTTAGTTCTTTGTCCAAGCTCTGTCAATGTTTAATAATTATGATAGAAAAGGTTGCACCAATAATTGAATTGGAACAAGTATTTTGAAATGCTTGTCAGAGAAAGAGGCTCCAATAAATGATAATTTTGGTAATTGTTTTATTGGGTGATGATTCTTTCATTAATCAGTTGGTCGTCCCAAAGTCACTTGAGCACATGATTTCTGCAGAATTTGAGCTGAGGTAATGTCACTTGAGAACGTTCTAAAAGTGTAGATTTACTGGCAGACTACAGTTTATCACACATTTTCATGCAATTGCTCTTCAATGTGTTTATCAAGATCATTTGCTAGTCTATTGAAGATAACTGATAAATTGATTAACCAATTAATTTGTCGCAGACATAACATTTGCTAGTCGTATTCCTGTTTTTTGCTTCAAATATGTAATTGTGCTGCATATGTCGGACATTTAAAGCAGTATTGTTGTGCCAAAGTACTTTACACATGAGTCATTAACAATACAAACACTACAAGATGATGAAACCGCATTTGAAGCGCTGAGTCCACTTGACAATTTAACTAAAGTGCCAGACAGATTGAGACAACAGAGGCAGTAACACTCAGCTCACTGTAGACCTGCCCCTGACCTCTGACCTCCTGACCTCTGCCTGCGGTGTTGAGTTACTCCCATCATGCTTGCTGCTTGCTGGTCTGGTCAGTGTGACTCAGCTGAGAGCGCTTCCTCTGACAGGAAACATGAGGCAACACTTTTAAATGGGCACGAGGAATTTGGAAACACTTAGAAGACAAATGTGAGCTGGAGATCTGCAACCTTTCATTAGTACAGTTTTAATAGAGGCATTTTCTGTGCCTTTTGAAGTTACTAATTGTTTATATTGAGCTGTGCACATTTTAAAATCAGCTTTTGAGGTCAAAATGAGTGTTTTAGGAAAAGCTGTTCTTTTAGTATGTTTGCTTAATTGCACTGAAAAACATAAAAACATGCATCCTTGGCCTGTTGTTGCACTCACTACTTTTGTAATTAAAATAAAACCTGTTTTTTCTTTGAGTGGCCTTGTATGGCCACAAAATGAATTAGACTTTGCCTGGAGAAGCCGCTTCTTGTTTGGTCCATGGAAAAGATGTTTCTTTAGTTACTTTTTTTTTTTTACATTATCTATAGCACATCTATGTGCATTAACCAGCTGAAGATAAATCTTATACCAATCTTCTTCAATGTTCAGATTTTTACATCAATTTGCGATCTCCATGGGGGTCCCACTGTTCTCAATCAGGAACCATACTTTACCATACTGTAAAGGATGGTTTTAACTTTCTATTTGATTTGTGTAGTTGACTTTTCACCTCCAGAAAGTTACACAGTTAAAGCATCTAGTGTCTTCAGGCTGAAATTAGTTTCTTTGCTTATGTTGTTTGTATTTTTGGTAACTCTCATTAGCATACAGATTAGGGATGTTCATGGTTAGACGAATAACCAATTAACCAATTAACCGTCTTAACTGACTGTAAGATCTTTGACCAGTTAACTGACATAAAAGACTAGAAAAAGCAGAAGCAACTTTAAACTGTGACTCTTATTTATGAGTGATTTACTGAATACGCGCTAGAACAACGCATTACAGTAGTATATATAGAGACTTTTAATCAGTGGTGTTGTGCACAGTTCAGTGGCCGTTTCTGTTTTGCTGTTTATGTTCACTCTTGTAGTAAGTAAGTAATCTTTATTGTGTAGCGCACAGACACAGAGTCACAAACGCTTCACAGTGAGATGAACCCCTCCCTCCCACTCAGTGACAGTAAACTGCCCTGGGACAGCTCAGCAGAGGCGATTCGCCTAAACCCTGGCGCCTCAACCTCCGACTATCACCAAGTGTTCCCTAACATGCATGTTATTGGTTGGTGGGGAAACGGAGTGCCCGGAGGAAACCACCCAGACACGGTGAGGAACATGCAAACTCCACACAGAAAGGCCCGGCCTGAGCAGGAATCGAACCCGTGACAACAATACAAAAGTTCTGCGCTAATGTAATCGGTTAACTGATTATTGACCGTGAAGGGTTCCAACTAACGGTTAAAGACAATTTGAAAACATGCAGCTTTAAACACATGTCATAAACAGTTCTCAGAAATCGTAGTAAAGCAATACTTCAACTGCTGTAGAAAGTTAAACAATTTTGCTTAGCTCTGCCAAGCCAATAAACCTAAGTGTAACAGTGAAGCTCAATAGAATTGGTCAACTCTTGTTCAAAAGCATTCTTGTAAATACATAAAGTACCAGTATATCTTCACATAACCTGTAAAACCTTGATAGAGCCCTTTATATACGAAAATCTTCCAAATCAACGCACTTCTACAGACTAAATCTTTCCCTTTCATCTTGTCTTTGTTAAACGATTTCTGTTATCTCCAGTTTTCTGTGAGCTGATTGAGTGACAGATATGGGCCATCACATGTTCCACTCCAGTCACATCACATGCTTTTCTTCCAGTCTCTTTGGAAACTCCAGTGTCTCCACCCTCATGTGATCGTCTGTTTACACTCAAAGGTCAGAGGTCACGGGAGCAACGGTGACATCATCACTTCCTGTCCCACTCACACCATGCCCGGTTTCCATATTTGTAACTACTTACTGGCACATCTGGACAGACGCAGGAAGTAGAAGTGAAGAATTCTCACAGGCTCAACTCAGCGCTGACAGATAAAGGAATGAGAGCTGCTTTGGTCTTAAAGGGACAGTCACACTATTTACAGCAGGATCATATTCTGAGCTTCTTTCTGTTCAACCCAAAACCTAAAAATGTAGGGCCCGACCGATAAGGCTTTTTAGGAACCGATATAGAGGAGGGTGGAGGTGCTGATAACGATATAATTAGAAATGGAAAAATACATTTTTATTCGGAGCAGGTGATTTAATTATTGTCTGGATTTAGTGATTTTAATTTAGGTTTACTAAGGTCACATTTAGTGTTACTTTGCCTCTTATGTGTGACTTTAAAAACTTGAAATTTGCTTTTCATTATTTTTGATAGTCTTGTACTACTGAAGTGACTTCAAGAGGCTAAAGGTGTGGTTAGCCTTTTAATATACACGATGTCGCCGCAAATACAATGCGCAAATGCCGACCATTAACACCTCTTTTCATGACAATTTACATGTGAATATATCTCAGTTTACATGTGAATATATCTCCAGTAATCATCAATACAGACACAACACTTTACAGTCAGAATGAGCTGAGGCAATGTAGTGATAGCATCATGAGCTAACCGCTAACTACTACTACTAACCCTTTTCAACTCTCACCACTCAGAGAAACTCTTCTCAGATCCCAATTCTTCACAAAATAATTCCCTTAATTTAAACTCCAAATGACTGTCTGTAGTAAAAAAACAATTGTGTTGACAAGGAAACAAGGACAATTTGATGAAATAAAATTGTTATTTTGTTGTTGCAGGCGATGAAATTATTTGCTTTTCTTGACTTAGTATTGGAATTAAGAGCATTTAAATCCAGCGCTGCCTTGGAGTGCACCAGTACTGCAGTGATGCAGAGCGTCAATCTGGTGCTACGTTCAGGTGCAGTCTGATAACAAACAACTCCAAAGATAAATTTAATAACTGCGCTAAATTTTGATCTGATTGCTGATTGAATAGAATGGTTGTATTCTGGAAGATCTAAGCTTTAAAACAAGGTACAACATGCCCAAAATATTGTTTTGTAAGTGCTCATATCGGCCGATAACATCACCGATATATTGCTTGGGCCCTCAAAAAAAGTTAATACAGTTAAACAATGTCACAAACACAGTATTCCTTACTAACTCCACTATCACTTACTCACTACGAATGCACCGATACAATACTGGGAGGAGCAATCAATTTTTGCTGCATCTGTCCCATAATATCGATCTACTTGATGTCCTGGTTGTGCCTTTAATTGGACATAATAAGATAAGATATATTTAGAAGATCTCATAGTCACATAGTATCAGCTGATATAAGTACCTATAATACCAAAGTATCGAAATCAGTATCGGAACTGAAAAGCTGATATTTTTCAGCCGGGAAATTAGGTCTTAGATTGGCCCACGTTTTTTCTCACGTGTCTTGCACTTTGGAAATATTGCATTCTCTGCCCCATGTTCAAGTCCCGCTCCTTTCCTCTCTCTTGATGTTTTTGGATTTTATCTTTTAACCCTTTTCTCCACATCACCTCCCATACATTCCCTTATACAGTTACAACATGGTTTATACATTGTCCTGACACTCCTCAGAGTTCTCCTCCTGATGCACACACATGATCTCGCTCACACAGACAGAAAAACTTGTGCCTCAAACCTTTGTTAAGTTTAAATCTGCAGAAGTGTTTGTTCATCAGCTGTGTTTGCTCATAACTCAGAGTATAACAACAGATTTACCTGGAACAAAGTCTGGCCGGGAGCCTATGGGATGTAGAACGTGTTTTGGGTTTCAGAATGTGTCAGGAGTCTTTAATTGTGCGCTCACATCGTACACTTAAGGCTTACGTTCAGCAGGGAGTAGCTGGTCCCACCTCTTTCGTCACTGTGCGCACATTGGCCTGCTTCATGCTGTCTCTGTCTCTCTCTCTGTCTCTCTCTTAAACTACAGAAGTCATGGTGCAGCTCTTCAAAGATGTCAACTGAAAATTTCGACTCTTGATGTCAGATCAGTGGTAAACAGGTTCTACTCAAAGTTCTGCCTTCCGAGAATGTATTGATTAAGACTAAAAAGAACTTGAAGCCTTAATTGACAACACACGTGTGCAATTCAATAAACAATATATTGAAGATGGTGCTGTACCTGATGCACAGTGAACGTACGTAACATAAACAGTGTATCAACTAGCACTTGATTAAACTTAAAGATGATGTACTTAAAAACTGGCATGATTTTTACCACAGCAGAAGCTAGGGTTGGGCGATATCCAGTGTCACTATTGTCATACCGTCTTCCAATTATGTCGTGATAGACGATATTATTGTCTGTCCACTAATCAAGGCTAAAAAATGAGATTTAGTCCGATTTTTCTGGTAATTTTACACACAATTATATATACAGCAAAGCTCATTTGTTGAATATTGTTGTTAGTTTTGTGAAATTTAATGTTATTTATTTATCAAAGCCTCACACTTCACTTCTCTTTCCTCGTCTCACTCATCCTGGAGACTTCTATCCAAGTCCTTTGTTGTTAAAACTTCTTTATTTTATCCTGTTACTGGAGTCCATGTTTGTTTTGGTAGGCATACTGGTGGCGTGAGGATGAGTTCATCAAAACTGCAGTGGCGATCATATTTTTTTGCTTTTGTGGACTTGTCAGCAATTCTGATTAAAATTGCTGATTATTTTTTTGTTACTATTATTTTTTGTTACTATGAAAACAAAAAAAAAGTGGAATATACGCCAAATGGTCGAGAATATGCATTTAAGAAAGTGCAATTATTTGTTGTAGCATTGATTTTTTTTTTTTATTTCGTCGTAATTTTCCAATTTCGTGATAGACAATTTATCGTTTTATCATCCAACACTTGCAAGAGCTTTTCACAACTTTCACAATCAAGGGTGAGCCGTGTGGGCATCCCAACAGCAGCATTCTTAAGCTAAAACTTATATCAGTAAGTAAGTAATCTTTATTTGTATAGCGCATTTCACAGACAGAGTCACAAAGCGCTTCACAGAGTGATGAACCCCCCTCCCACTCAGTGACAGTAAGCTGCCCGGGGCAACTCACCAGAGGCGATTCGCTTAAACACCAGGCACTTCAACCTCCGACTATCACCAAGTGTTCCCTAACATGCATGTTATTGGTTGGTGGGGAAACCGAAGTACCCGGAGGAAACCACCCAGACACGGTGAGGAACATGCAAACTCCACACAGAAAGGCCCCGGGCCGTGCAGAAATCGAACCTGCGACCTTCTTGCTGTGAGGCCAGACCGCTAACCGCTCTGCCACCGTGCCGCCATGGTCAGGCATCTTTCTGCAGGCGACATGCAAAGTAGAGCTGAAATGACCAACAATCCTTCTATAAAACAAAAACATTCGCTTTTAGCTTTAGTATCAGCTTGTGGTTTTACAATGCCTCTAAGGATCAATGCATTTCTAAAGCTATTCAGGGAAGGTCAGTTATTTAAATTTTCATCTTAAGGTTATGTTTATTATTTGCATCAAACCTCTAAGCAAAAGAGACACCATCTACTCACGCTAAGGCTCCTGAATCTAACTGTCGACCAGCTGTAACTGTTCCTGGGGGAGCTGTACCACTTAATAATAGTCCCATAAACATTTTACTACCGTCGCAAGCAGATCTATTCAGAGCTATTCCATTTAAACTATCGACCATCTTTGTAGATATGGTCATAAAACTATTGAAATAACGTGTACACTTTATTCTCCGGTCATATGTTACTCTATACTGTCTTTAATAGCAGTATTTTAATGCCACATGCTTCCTTCTTTGAAAAACAGAGCGGCAGAAGGTAGTGAGCGAAGCGTGTTGCCAAATAAGGAGCTGCTCACACGGCTGGGGCAGAGGTGCTTTTATGAACATGCTGATTTATGCACTGCGGCTGCTTATGGAGACGTCTGCGAGAGAATAAACTGCAACGGTGATATATATAGACAGTCGTAACGTCATATCTCCAATAAAAGCGTGATAAGGGAGCGCGTTTGTTTTGATGGTTGAGATATAAAAACAATAACCTCCGTGTCGACCTCGGTAGAACAGATATTAGGCAATTGTTTTGTTGATTTAGCTTGCCGGGAAGAAGCAAATGGTTTGGCTTGGTCAGTGAAGAATATGATTCCAGTGTCTTTTGATTCTAAGTCAAGTCTTTCTGTGTCCCAGAGTCTACATGCAAAGCTACTCTACAAAATTTTGCCAATATATATTTATTTAAATATTTTTTACTAGTTGCTCAAAAACGGCAATTTCAAAACACTTGTAGCCATCAGACAAATCTATGACTGCACCAAAACACCAGATTCATTTTCACAGACTTGCAGGGATTCGGATGACGTCACGGAAACTGACGTTAGCATTAGCCCAAAATAACCCAAAGTTAAGAATAATTCAGAGTGTATGCTGGTACAAACCCACCAACTACATTTACTGTACTCTAAATGCAATGGACATCAGATGAGGTATTTTGAGCTAGTTCTGAAGCGAACCTCTTAAAGGAACCTTTCTTTTTTGTCATCTGTTGTAGACGCTGCAATGACTCTAACAGCAGGAAAACTGCTGCTTCTAATCCGGGTTTTCAAAAGGAAAAGTTGTAAAAGTGTGTACGATCTGTGCTCATGAGCCTGGGGCAGAGGCGCTGTGGGCCAAGAAGGGACAGCCCCAGACCCACACTACAATGATGTCACTAGGACAACTACCCCACGGGACGTAGCGACCTATGTCAATCTGAGATTGGAAGACGTCAGTGCATAGTCCCAATTATATTTATAAGTGAATCAAATTTTTTGTAGCAACTGTTTGAGGACCGGGCTACAAAACTGAACTAAAAATGTGTTTTGCAGCAAATACATACAACTTGGAATGGTACTATTTACAAGAAATCTACTAGATTTACTAGACTTTTACAGGAATAAGCAAAATACAACCACAAAACTTTAAAATGTCCAGACATTTTTCACTTACTAGACTTTGGAATCGCACTACTAAAAAATCTGTTCTTAAATAAGATGCTTTTTATATTGTTTGAGGAGAAAATATTTGTTGTGCAACAGATGAAGCAGATGTCTTAAGTAGTGTAGAAATTGTATATAAAAGCAATTTAGTATCTTTTATACCGAGTCAGTATCTCTAGTTTAGTTTTTCATCTTGCTGCTAACATCTTGCTGGTTTTCTTTTGAAACCGGTACTCAAACAGTGCATTTTTTTTTTGCAGTACAGTGCTGGTGACCATTCTGGAGATTTGGTTTATACTTGAATTACCTGAATTGTCAGGATGGAACAGTCTTCAACTGACATGAATATCAAAGCTCCAAGTATAAAAGTTAAAAGTATAAAACAGTAGCAATAAGTGTTATGCATTTATTGCCTGAAGCAGCAGAATCTGTGGTCCATTGATCTGAGCCCCAAGTCCACATGTTCTGTTCACTCCACAGTTTTAAGTGCTGCTGTAGTATAATGAGACTAGTGGTGTAAGCATGTTCTATTAATGATGCATTTGCTCTCAGAGATACAACACCAATCCACACTGCTACAACAGAAGTAAGTTAAAGAAGGCAAAGTAACCTTATCAGAAATGTAATATTTAGCTGTGGCATGTAGATCATTCTATCTAGGGATGGGGCAACATGCATTAATAACCAAAAATAAACAAACTATTTGAACCTTGTATGTCCTGTTCAAAACTGTAAACTCTTTGCAGTGAAATCTTCACAGCATCAGAGTTCCTTGGCATGTTTTTAACACTGAAAAAGACTAAACCAAGTATTTTTGGCCTCTGTTGTTCACAGGCTGAACAATATCATAGGACCGATACCTGATCCAGCAAAATATTATGAACCAGCACTGATGTTCGATCCCAGTATCAGATCAGTGCAATCAAAGGTTGTAATCTATAGACAAAGTTTTGAAGATGTTTCAATTTTGATCCAAAAGTCTTTTCTACAGTTATTGTTCTGAGACTTGTCAACCTTTTATGGATGGGTATTGTTAAAGTGAGGCTAAACACGAGACTTACTCAGCCCAGATTGATTGACAGCACCAAATATGAACAGCGAACTTTTGTGTCGGCGCAGTCTGCGTTCTGACGTGAGGTTTGGTTGTACAGCACTTACTTGCTCGTCAAGATTTTTTTAATTATTTTTCTTTTATTATTATTTACTTTGCAAAACATTTAGTCTACATAAGTGCATGAGCTTATGATGTGAGTATGTTCTAAACATGAAAATCTCTCCACTGACGTGAGTTTTGAACCTGCACATCGTTGCACCTTGCAAAATGTAATACTGCACAGTGCACGATCAAAGTAGAAGCGACAGGGCGTTTGCATGGGACAGATCTTATAAAACGACCAATAGAGCTGGACCTTATCAATCCAGTGGTCCATTAAAGCACAGCACTAGGGCTGTTATGAAACCGTGTCTCGATACCCACTCCTACAAACTTTTCAGACGGGTATTGAGGTAACATCCAGTTTAAAGTTTTGTTGATGGTGACAAAACATTGTAAATGTGCTCAAAATTTTTAGTAGGTCTTGGAATTGGAATGCATGTTTTTTATATAACCTCACTGCTCACAGCTTATTCCTTGTGACCTCCACTTTGGGAATCTCTGTCCAAGTCAAAGTGTGAACGATACACCCCATTGTTTGTAATCTCAGTGTCCACTTTTAATATGTCACCGTGTGTGTTTTGTGATCACACATGTTACAGTGTGCTTAGTTGAGAAACATTTTTTTCTTCAATAAAACAAAGTTTATGTTAGTGGAGCAGTCAGTCTAGTGTTTAGATCTTAAGCTAGAGGAAGTAAATAAAACTACCCATCTCATAGTTTGTCAGTTCTGCTAATCCGTGTGGGAATTACAGCTTAGTTTGGTCCAAAGATAGCCTAAGCAGTTGTGATGTGGCAGCTGCCTCACCACTGGTCTCGCAGCTTTTAATGGTTTTAAATATAGCCTGGATTAAAGTGATGTAACAGGTCAGGATCAGGGGTAATACACAGTCACAAGGTCAAATACATGAATACTGGCTGTCATTGGATTTGTTCATCTGATAAATCACTGCTGTCGCTCTAACACCAGCTCCACATGCATTTCAAGCTGTACTATTTCCTGTATTAGAAGTGAAAATAAATATATTGATTTTGTCAGTAAACTTAAAAGGTATTTTGTTCGTCAGACAATTGTTTTCTACCAGAGATGTTGGATGAGAACTGATTACAACTATATGCATATGAGATTTTTGTTGATTTAGCAAACAAAATGGTCAGAAAATAAAACAATGAAACAATCATTGGTCATTATTCAGAAATACAGAAGCAGACTGTCCAACAATAAACAAGCAAATGGATAACTGACATAAAAAGGAGCGGGCAAAAACAGAACCTTGAGGAGAACCACAGTGAACTAGAGATCCACTCCCATGGACGGACAGGCTATAGATGTGACTAGGACTGACGCAAATCCTGATGCAATTAGTGCTTTTAAGTCAGAGATCAAACTGTCACAAGACTGTGCTCACACAAAAACAACAGTCTTGTGAGTCTCGTGTCTCTTGGTTTGGAATGGTCATTAAAGTGTTAAGCTCTAGCAGTTTGAGCGGATGTGGTAAACCATTAACCCATTTTCTCCACGGTCAGACTTGTAGTGGATATACTTTTACATACAAAAAGGTAAATGTGTATATTTTTTTTATATTAAAGATGTTAATTTAATATTTCAAAGTCTCTTCTCGACATCGTAGACCCAAAATTCTCTAGTCTCATGAAAATTCTGTCTTGTCTCCAGTCTGCAATCTCCGCCTCTTTCAAATGGTCTTCGAGAATGCTCCCGCCATCTTTGCATTCTACCAGTGACCGCTAGGAAGGTGGACCTGGAGACTGAAAATACCTTTGTGGTCAGAGGTGGTGTCAAATAGCTCAAAAAACACTTCATAGCCTGGTCCAAAAGATGACTCTAGCCTCAAACACTAAACGCAAAAGTTACAACCCTGTCTCAACTCTGAAGGCTTGTTTGGATTCTTTTAATTCCACATATTTAATGAGAAGGCCCACTTTTACAAGCCTTATCTTACAAGCCTTGCGTGTTGTGGCTACATGCTAAACCTTGCATTGTACATTTTACGTTAAGGGCACGACTTCGGAACACATCACTGCCCCCTCTCCTTAGAGAACATTGTTGGCCGGTTTGGTTCTTCGAGGACAAGTGGATGAGTGGAGGCTGTTTTGACTGAATGAAGAGGAGTTACCAGGTGACTGTCCATTATTGGTCAGTGCTTGTCCCTCTCATGGTCAAAAGTGGCTCTAGAGGGCTTTGTTTCATCGACAAAACTGAATTTTATGAGAAGTATTCATTTTGATTCAGAACTGTTATAAATATAGGCTAAGGTAGAGCTGGGCGATATGGCAAAAAATTTATATTACGATTTTCTTGGAGCCAGATCACGATTTCGATTTTATCACGATTTTTGTAGACCATTTATTTTCCTATAATCTTTGAGGTAAACACAGTTCACTATCAACAGCTAAATCCAAATTTGTTGCCAAATTTTCAGAGAGAAACAAACAACCTCAAACTCTGAGACTAACAGTTATAGGTTGGCAAAAATAGTCTGTATTTGAAGAGAGAGATGCAGCAAGAGAAAAAGGAAATCACGATGTGACGATTTCACCAAAAAAGCAGATTGTCACAGAGATGAGCTCACGATTCGATATTTATCACAATATTGCCCAGCCCTAGGCTAAGGACGCCAAAGTCTATCGCTCTAAAACTTACATTACTTAAAAAAAAAAAAAACTTTACATAACTCTTTGCTGACAAACTTTTCACATGCAAAGCATTTGTAGGTTTGTCCCTTGACATAGTAACACATATTAATTTTGGCCCATTGAGGAAAAAATTGAGCATCGCCCAAATTACATATTTTATAGACAAACAATACTAATTTTATTTCTTTTTATTGTATGAGAAATGAAAACAACACAAACAACAAAGATGTCAATGAATTCAACATGATACAATTAGTACTGAGATTTCTAGCCAGGAAATGCCCAAATTTGGCAAGAAACAATAAAATATATATTTATGTTGACATAAAATAAGTATAATTACAGTATAACCAGTCTTTTAATACAACAATCAATGCATTTATTCAGTATTGAGTGATGAGGTTAAACTTGCTTGTACTAGAAAAGCCTTGTCATTTGTTGTTAGTGCAATCCTTCTTCATTATTCCAGAAGACTGACTTGAAACTTTGAGACATCAATCTGAAGTCCCAGACACTCTTTATATGTGTGTTTACTGTTCCTTTGGCAAACCACAGTTATAAATCTGCCCTAACCATCCTCATGGAGCATTACCCATGAGCCACTGGGAGCCTCCTAAATCAACAAGACCTTTGCCAGCCCTAAACCTGTCTGTGGTACAAACAAAGCCTTCGATTAGGAAACGTTTGAAAGAAAAACAGGAACTCCAGCTCAGAGGGAGAAGTGTGTTTGATCTCCGGATAAGAAACGGCCTTCGCTTAAAATAACAACAAACAATAGATGTTATCTGAGACCGGATTTGTGCACAAGTGAGGGTAAAAGTGCTTCTGACAGGTTGAACCATTCATTTCACTAAAACTGTTAGCATCGTTATATTTAAAACTGGACAGCGTTGGAGGGTCCAGTTTTGCGTGTTGAAGCGTATTTTGTCAGAATATTTTCCCCTGGGGTGACAAGAACACTTTTTACACCCCACTCTGCTCCTCAAGATGGAGGTTTACGTTGGCTTAACATGTAAACTGAAGGCCTTAGACCAACGCTGTCCAACGCTGTCCAGTCTGAACGCAGCATAAGTTTTTATTTATTTATTTCATATTTGATCACAGTTTAAAGCTGAGGTACCTACTTTTCATGCAGCAAAACAAGAAGTATGAAATCTGTCTAATTACGTCCCATGCAGTTCTCACAATAATTTGGCACACGGTGGGTATCCAAATACAAATATACATTTTTGGGTTCAATGACAGTGAAAGTGGAGTAGACCACTCGAGCACAGCCAATCAGAGCGCTGCTTTTGACTACAACTTATGAGAAATAAAATGCTTCATTATTTGATTCAGACAGTCCACAGCCATCAAAATCCTGTTCACAACATGTTTTTTTTGTTGGAAAAGACCAAGTTTACTAATTTGCAAAAAAAAACTTTGCCATATTTATTATTCTTTTATTGAAATTTTGCTTCCTGACTGCAAATAATGACATCACACTAGAATAGATTGATGCTTTCACACTGGTCCAAAGCTCTCAAAAATGTACAATCTACTATAGCCTGGGGGCCAAATGCGGACCTCGGACCAATATGTACTTTACGGTAGTAAACATGAAAACCTCTTTAGCACTCTCCTCCAGAAAGTGCTAGATCTGCAAGAATAATTATACTTGAAATTAAATATTAGTTTGAATGGACAACAATCAACTTGCAAATACTGCATTTTTGCCTAATTTCACTAGTTAAGCTCTGAGATAAAAACGTGTTGCTTTTGATTAGTTTGTTGATTCATATACAGTATACTGTATATATTTCAGTATTTATACATATTTTTTTCAATTCAACTGGACCAGCTTAAATTGTGATTTTGGATTAGTTTCAAATCACAACAACACAACCACTAAACATCTGTCAGTAACGCTTGCCACGCCAGGTTATTTTGTTTTACTTTTTTACTCCAAGTTTCAGTACTTTGGAACATGTCAGACTAAACTTTGTAATAGTGACAAATTTTGAGGTGTCCAGGCTAAAGTTTCAAGTCTCTATATTACAGATTTGTGTTTCAATACAACAACCCTGGTGCATACAGGGTTAAATAACATTCAGCTTTTGACAGAATCAGAATATTAAAACACTGAAAAGCGTATGAAAAGTTATTATATAATGGGACTTTTTCTTATTACATTGCACCAAATTGCATCAAAACTGCACTGTATTGAGCTAAGTAATACTGTGACCCAACTACAGGAGCTTATATTGAATTTTCAAGTATAAAGCCATAAAAAAAACAAGACAGAGGAAACCAGGTGACAAAAATAGAACGCCAAACCGACTTTTTATTTTGACTTTGTACGCTGCAGTGCCTCCATCTATTTAGTCTTTCATTGTGGTCATTTTAATCTCATCCATCCTCCTCGCGTCAGTGGGAAAATGTCCTATTCATTTGTCTCACATGAAGGAATTTCAAGCTATTGAATGTCTGCCAGCAAACTATAGGGTTTAATTAGTATTCCAACACGGCAGAGCCCAAAATACATGTGCCAGACAAAGAGAGTGTCAGCAATCAACACCACAGAATCGAGTGCTGCAGGATGTGCCCAGAGTGAGAGGAGGCACCCAGTTTGAGTTTTGACCCTTTGAGGCCCCTGTAGTTAAGTGTTAAAAAAAAAAATCACAGAAAAATAAAAACATATTAATTTAGTCATATTCAGACCCCAACTACATGCCAACTAGGGCTGGGCTATTAATCGAAAAATTTAGCCCGAGAGATCGAATTTAATTAAATTGTCAATTATTTGGTTGTGGGTTTTGAATCAAAAGATCAAAAAACAATTCTTTTTGGAGCAAAACTCAAACTTTGAGGCAGAATATTGATATAATCTAATAAAAAGTGTAATAGATGACATATATTAATCGATGGAAACCTTCTTTTATTTTCCCAGATCGCCCAGCCCTAAAGGAAACTGATAGAATTTTTTTCATTTTGTTAAAAGATGTATCCATGTATAGCATTTTTACAAAATCTAGAGAATCTTTTTGGAGAGACCCTCGCTGTACGGTTGAAGACAGCCACGATGAGTTGGACCAAAACAAACATGGGTTCATAGACGACTGTAATTCCATAGACATATAATTAGTAGATGCGCTGTTTGACTCTGATGCTTTTGAACACTTAGCATCTGAGCTAGTCCGGTATGTTTTGAAGAACTCAGGAGTGTTCTCCCTATGGCTCGCAAGATACGCAAGTTATGAAAGATGTGGAGAGTGTCATTTAGCAAAGATCAGAGCCTCGATACAATTTCACAAACTTTTTTTTTTAAATACTTTATTGTGTTGTATTTTGAAGTTGTTGTTTTTTTTCCTTTGTTAAATCTTATCTACAACACAGTATTTTTTTTTCACCAATTGTGACACAAAATACAATACATACAGAAAACATATACAGCGGCATGAAAAAGTATGTGAACCTTTTGAAATTTCTCACATTTCTGCTTAAAATCACCACCAAATGTTATCTGATCTTTGTCAAAATCACACCAATGAAAAAACAGTCTGCTTTAACTAAAACCACCCAAACATTTATAGGTTTTCATTTTTTAATGAGGATAACATGCAAACATTGACAAAAGGGGAAAGAAAAAGTAAGTGAACCTTCTGCCTAAGGAGACTTTAAGAGCAATTATTTCCCAATTTTACCAAACAATTTAAATCAGAGTGTGTCCAATCACTGAGGAGTGGCTTAAAGCTGCCCTGCCCACTATAAAAGACACTCCTGGTGTGACCGGTATGGTTCTTCCTCTCTGCGTTGTGTTGTGTCCTGAGCGGGAGTTGAACCCGGGTCTCCCGCGGGGCAGTCGACCGACAAACTCATTGAGCTAAAGGGAACGCTCCCCTTAGCTCAGTTTGTTTGTGGCTTCTTATACCTGAGGGGAGTGAGTTTATCCCATACCACCACACACTTCTCCATCCTGGTACCTCGTGTGGGCCTACACCGGTTACACTGGTACAAACTGTGTCTTGATGTGAAGCAATGTCTGTTGTTCTCCATGGCTCGCTCAAAGCAGCTGTCTGAAGACCTGCAATCTAGAATTGTAGACTTGTATAAAGCTGGAAAAGGTTACAAAACCATCTCTAAAAGTCTGGATGTTCATTAGTCTACAGTTAGAGAAATTATGTGCAAATGGAGAGAGCTTGGCACTGTTGCATCTTTCCTGAGGAGCGGCCTTTCAACAAGAATAACGCCCAAAGTTCATCGCAAAATACTCAGACAGGTAAAAAAGAACCCTAGAGTGTCTGCTAAAGACTTACAGAACGTACTGGCACAGTCCAATATCTCTGTGTTTACACTGACTACATGTAAAACAACAGTCTAGAATTGTGCTCATCAGAGGACTCCACAGAGGAAGCCACTACTGTCTAAAAAAAAACATTGCTGCACAATTAAAGTTAGCAAAAAAACACCTAGACACTCCACAGAACTTCTGGCAAAGTATTTTGTGGACTGATGAAACAAAAATTAAATTATTTGGGAGAAACACACAATGTCATGTTTAGAGGAAAAATTAAACAGCTCACCAACATCAACGCCCCATCCCCACCGTGAAGCCTGGTGGAGGGAAAATTACACTGTAAAAAGTCTCCCATAGCATTTCATTAAAAAAAATGAGGTAACAAGTGACATTCATAATAATTGAGTAGATTTTACAATCTCAATTTTGAGTAAAACACAAAGAATAAATCAGTGAAGTACAAACAAAATATTAGTGCTGAATCTACAGCAATCAGAGACAAAAATAATTTAATTTTATTAGATATTTGAGTAAAATTGATTAACTTTACTAAATAAATTGATCCACCTTCATTAAAAAAAATTGTAAAAATGATTTACATTTACTAAATATATTTGTCTATTTTTATTAAATATTTGCGTAAAAATGATTTACCTTTACTAAATATATGTGACAACTTTTATAAGATATTTCAGTGAGTCTGGTTAGAATTTACTAAATAGTTAAGTAAAATTGATTTACTATGACCAATTTGCAGCTTTGTATTACACATCTGTCTGCAAAAAAGTTGTTAAACAACAATGAAATGTGCATGAAGGTTTATCATATCTATTCAATCAAATCAGATGTCACTTTGTTACCTCAATTTCTTTAAGACTAATTTAAAGTAAAATTTATGTTAGATTTGCACCAACAGAAAAGTAATAAAACCAAATATTATTCAACATGAATATTTATTGTTTGCGAACATCTTAACATTTTGCTGTACTAGTAGTAGTAACAACAACGAAAACATTTAACAAGCAGAAAGACATCCCTAAAATTACAATTCTAGGTATATTTAAAACCTTTTTGTATACAAAGCATTCACACTAAGGAGATTGCTTAAATTGTGCATATAAAAATCACATTAAGATCCACTGACTGATAATCTAGCAAAAACATGCTTTTAGGATTAGGACTGATGGCATACGTGAGGCCGATAAGCAAGTTGCAAGCCTTTGTAAGGTTTTCCACATTGGTGATCACAGGCACACCTTCTATGAAGCCAAGTTCCTCTGGAGCTGATGTGTTGGGCTTGAGATGATAAATGTTCAACTTGTGCTGGGTAAGGTCCACAGACACCCCATCACCCTGAAATGAACATATCATATTAGAGAAAGGTTTAAAAGAAAAAAAAAACAACAACAACAAAAAGAGGGACTACTTTTACAGAGATTAGTACCATCTACACCACCTGCTGTCGGAGATATGTGCACAACATTCTGAGGAACCAGCACCACCCTGTACATCACCTGTTCTACCTGCTGCTCTAAACCTTTGATGTCTAACATATGCACATCACTAATACAAAACATGGGTCCATAAAGGGACTGTACCTGATTTTTGCATTCTAAAAATGTAAACAAACAGAAATAATTAACCTTTTTCCTTCAGGCTACATGATTTCCTCACGTAGCTAATGCATTCTGAGCTTCAGAATTGTTCATCATGATGAGTTTTAATGTTTTTTTCACAGCTTTTAACAGCGAGGTGAGTCACTATGCTAACAACAGTTAGCCACAATGCTAAAAACAAAAACAGAAAAAGCTGCACACAAACAATATTTTATTAGACATAGACAGGACTTTGGGGACTAATTTCCACCTGATTAGATACATTAACAAGGCATCAGTGCTAGGGGGAAATTGCTTTTAAGTTATCTTGTTGCAAAAAAATCGAGTACAGTCCCTATAAGGACCTGCATTCAATGTGATTGTTATGAGTGTTTAATTTTCTGTATTTTTTAATTTATTTTAAATCAATTTGATTTATGATTAAAATTCTATGTATTCTTTTAATATTTTTTTACTAGTACAGGTTCATATTTTCATTATAAATTACTTTTTTGTACAAATATAATAATAACTTCTATTATTACACCACGTGCAGAATTATTAGGCAAGTTGCACTTTTGAGGATTAGTTTTATTTTTAACAACAGCAGTGCTCTTGGTCAATCCAAAATGTTATTAAACCTCATACCTGAATATTTCATGAAGTAAAAGGGAGTTTTAGCTTTTATATGAGAATATTTGTACATTAGGCAATTATTACTGTGCACAATTATTTGGCAACTTGAAGAAAAACTAAAATATTCCCAATTTGTTTTTATTTTGATCTTTTAAAATACATACATACAACACATTATCAGAGACCTTAAATTACCAGTGGCAAAAGTTTTACACGTTTTACACAGCATACTTTACAATATCGGTGAAACAAGCAGCATTTCATCACACAGTCACCCTAAACACAAGCAATATAATGTGTTTTGGAATTAATTCATTATTTAAATAAACTAAAATAACTAATAATAAATAAGTAACACAGCTCTTACCTTCACAACAGTATTCTGCGCAGCATGCACCTCCGTCTCGGCAGAAAAATGTGGGCGGAAGTCATCATTCAGTAAGTTAAGCCTCCTCAGTGGTTAGGCTTTATCAATTTTTTTATGCTGAAACCAATGCAAAAATAAAAAGACAAATTAGCTTATTTTTTTTAGGCAGATTTTATTCTAACACTTTTTGATTGAATGCAGACGCCTCAGTGGTTAAAGTTTATCAATTTTTCCATGCTGAAAACATTACCAAAAAAATAAATATAAAATTTGGCAACTTTTCTAAGCAGATTTTATTCTAACAAATTGTGATTGAATGCAAGTAAAAATCGTTAGAAAATTGATATGTACAAATGAAAATGCATGGTAAAATTATGTTGTTGATTGTTTTATGCAGGTGTAATTAATATTTATGTATCATTTTTAATTGAGTCAAATCCCACTATTTACAGTGTATAGTTTAGGCCTGTTTTGCTTCCTCAGGGTCTGGACAACTTGTAATCATTAGTGGAAAAATGAATTCAAAAGTTTATCAGATGTTTTACAAGAAAAGTTGAGGCTGTCTGTAAAACAGTCAAAGCTTAAAAGAGGAAAGAAGCTTCAACAAGACAATGATCCAAAACACAATAGTAAATCAACTTGAGAATGGTTTCAGAAGAACCAAATACACATTCTGGAGTGGCCAAGTCAAAGTCCTGACTTGAGATGCTGTGGCATGACCTCAAAACAGCAATTCATGCACGACATCCCAGGAATCTGACTGAACTGCAGCAATTTTTTAAGAAGAATGGTCCAAAATTGATCAGATCGATGTGCAAGACTGATCTGCAACTACAGGAAGCGTCTGGTAGAAGTTATTGCTGCCAAAGGAGGTGTAAACAGATATTGAATGTAAGGGTTCACTTACTTTTTTTTTCTCCTTCATTCATTGTTTGCATGTTATCCTCATTAAAATATGAAAACCTATAAATGTTTGGGTGGTTTTAGTTAAAGCAGACACTGTTTTTTCATTGGTGTGATTTTGACAAAGATCAGATAACATTTGATGGTGATTTTAAGCAGAAATGTGAGAAATTTAAAAAGGTTCACATACTTTTTCATGCCGCTGTATATACAGTACATATATACATGTATACATACATTTTTTTTTTTTTTTAATTAGAAAAGTTTGTGTATAAAACAGCTAACGGCTAGCAAACTTCAATTATTGATTTCTAAATTAGTGGATCATGACTCTTGTGCAGGGGTCTACAACCTTTAACAGCAAAAGAGCCACATTTGGCCAATTCAAACCAAATCAAACACATAAAGAGCTGCTACTTTCTAAGAAAATGTTTAGACAGTTATATGAATTTACTCAATGTTTTACAAAACTATACTGAAAACGTTGTGTAAATTCACAACTATGTTTTTAATGACGAGATGAAACAGTTTTTCATTTGGCGCTTTTTTGAACATGCTTGAAAAAGAGTTGAACTCCAGTTACAGCCGTCAATACATTTTGAAACTATGAAATAGCCAGAGAACACTAGTGTTTCTTGAGACAGCTACTACCAGATTTGCCTTAAAAAACTGAAACAGAATGAAATGAATTAATTAATTAACTGGTTATTCATTCAAAATCTAATCAGAAAGAGCCACACTGATGTCTTAAAAGAGCCGCATGTGGCTCTCGAGCTGCAGGCTGCAGAACACCTAGTGACACTAAACGTCGTCATTTAAATGTTTCTAGTGAGAACGGCAGAAAAATTAACATCTCCAAATAAGAGTTGTACATGTAGCTTCACTTCTCTGTGGAGGAGTGTCCAGGTCGCATCGGAAAGTGATGGGGTTTGAATAGCATTTTCAACTTCTGCCATTGTGACAAGAAACGTCTGGGTTCAGATGCTTTGACCAATCACATTCACTTATTCCCATGATGTTCCATTTTTTCCCCAACGGCTGTCAGCAGCAGTCAGATTGATTATGTGTAGTTGATTGCCACAACAGACAAACTGAGCTAAATTAGGAGAAGAAATCGCAGGATGTAGGACTTTTTCTTCAACAGCTAAGTCATTGATGATATATGCCAATTACTTTACTTTATCGCCACCACAGAACTGAAATTGCTTATTCAAACTGCTGCGAGGATCAAAGAAAGCTAGCAAGAGAAATCTGAAACAGTCAGGCCTAAATGAGCGCAAAAAAGAGCATTAGCACGACTGCGAGAAAGCACAAGACATTATAGTAGTAGTCTATGTCTAAAAACACTAGACCATTACTAATAAAATATACCAAAACAATTAGGAGTTTGTCAGAAAGTAGGCTAATTCATTCATGAGGAAAACTTCAATGAATGTTTTACTATCTATCGCGTGTTAAAGACTTACCACAATCCTCTGGCAGCATATCTGAAACAGTCTGTGCTCAGAGTATTTCAACCTTCAGCTGCTGTAAACAGTCCCATGCAGTCGCGCACATGTTTTTCCCACGCACATTGTCAGCAGTGAACAGAGCTTCGCCAACCTACAGTGAAGTTTACTTTCCTTATCATAGCAGCAGTGGTTCAGCTCCAGACCAAAGCTGACAAGGCTTTATTGCCATGGAGATTTGCGAAACAATTTGTAGATCATTTGGCCTCAAGTCTCCGAGATATGCCGTGTCTTTAAGAATCTTTGTTTATAAAAATCTACTAAAATAGCTGCTGGCAAGTTGAGTATCTTAGGCTATGTTCAGTTCTGATTTTTGGCCTTTATGCGACCTGTATCTGATTTTTTCACGACTGTGAGTAATAAATCTGATATTTTTAAATGCGACTGCAGTCTGAACGCTCATGTCGTATTCATCGGACATATACGTCACAAAACTCAACATGTCAAAGCAGAAACAGCGGCCGAAGGAACAGAAAACAGTCAGTGGAGGAAAGAAGAGGTCTCCCAAAGCTTTGTAAAGCCTGCACCTTCCTGTAAACTCAAGCTAAACTAAATCATACACAGCCTGTTTAGTCACCACGATTATCATAACTACTGCACCAGAGCGTCAGACACGGCGGAGAATCTTTAACTTACTTCTGTAAAGTTATCAGATTAGGCCTAGTTTACAAGACAACATTCCCAAGAAAAACCGTCACAGTCGTAACGTTTTGTGCTCACAGTTTATATGGTGTCGTGGCGAGCTAATCTTCCTTTACATGGAAACACAAATAGACCGAAAATGCTGTAGTTCTTATGCCGCGTCAGGAGGTGGCGGTATTGTGCTAGGACTCCAGATGACCTTACCGTGAACCCACGCAGCCTATGATAACACGAGCATTGACAGGTTTACAAGTTCTTCAGATCAATAAAACCAACAAGAACCAGCGCGAGAGAAAAAAAGGAGATCGCTGGAAACAAACACGGAGGTTCGAGGACCAGTGCGCGAGGAAGACACAGATCGCCGAGAGCTGGACACAAACACGGGGAAGACGACTTGCTTTCACCGTGTGTCTGCGGCGCGCCCCTGTCCGGTAAAAGTGAGCAGTTTTCTGAACACACGGATTTGAATGGATTCATTGAATCAACACCCGGAGAGGCGTTGGATTAGTTTTGTGTCTCCTCCTCTGCAATACGCAGGTAAGAAAGCTGGACTCATTGGCTTTACTTTTTGAGAATGAAAGGTGCTTTGGTTTAAGAGACATTTTTGGTGACTGTGCAGTCTTCTTCTACTGTGTTAAAGTAGCGGCTACTGCACATCAGTGACGTGACCGTCTTTATTGACAACTGTGTTTTCCTGTTTACACCGCGATGTATCCACTGAACGTTCTCGGCGAAACTACCTCTTGAATCGTATCCAGTGAAACGGCGATTCAATGAACACGCAGCTCGTTGTCGTGTAAAAGAGAAGCCAATTTGGCATAGAAACGTCACGGATTCGTGAAAACTCGTCATATAAACTGCCCCTTAAACTGTAGTTGCGTTATCCAGGTTTTTTTTTATCTTTTCTTCACAAACCAGTGACATGAAATCTACAAAACAAACTGTTTAGAAGTGTTGTTTGCAAAAAGAAAAGTCAAAAAGCAGTTTAAGCAGTCCCTCTTGTGTTTTCTCTTGTTTATTTGCGGCACATTGTAAGGCTTGGTCAAGTTACTATAATGTCATTATAATTGGGCTAATTCCTGTCAGTGTCGCTAACTTTCAGCGCTTTAAAATCATTTATTGACACTGCGTCACATTTTACACATGACAATAACAGTTTGGACTTATATCCATACTAGTGTAATGTTCTGATTGATTTGAATTCTTTGGGCTTCTCAAAATGTTTCAGTGCAACACAGTCTTCAGAGAAAACGTAGACATACAATGAAATATTTAAAAAGTACAATAAGCATGTTTTCACGCCTTTTTTCAATATGTTACAAAGAGCCAAAGTGTAAAATAACCACAACTTTTGGTTGAAGTCACATTCGTACATTTGCTTTGGGTTTTACAGGTACGTTTATGCTTAAGGTTACTAAAAGGGCGAGTTCATTTACCTTAATTTTGCCAGGCAAAACATTAAGAAAAAAATTCTTATTTACAGAGTTGACCTGTTATGACTGAGGCTTGGGGTAGGTTAAGTAGAGGTGTCAAATTAGTGCATTAATTGACATTAATAGGTGGGTTTCACATTATAGAATTCTTGGCAGTTATAAGCCAGGTGGAGGGCAAGAGGCAGATTTTCCTATTAATAACATTGGACTTTGTTGTGAAATAATTAAAAAATATTTTTGCTAATTTAAAAAGCAATTATTTCTATACTGACTAGACCCACTACTCATTTGAATTACAGAAATAAATTGCATTTAAACAATATTTATTTTAGCTGCCCTCCACCTCATTGAAATTACATTGGCCTGTAGAAGGTTGTGATGTCATCTGAAACCCACTTATTAATTACAGACATATTATTTTTTAATCACATTAATCTATTTTGAAATCTTTAACTGGTGACAAGTAGCAACAAGACAAAAATAAAGAACCAGCAAAAGTTAATCGACTGATAAACAGGAATTTTATGTTCAAAAACTTCCTAAAGTCTTCATTTTTTGCAATATATTAATATTTCCCATTTGCAACAAGAATGTAATTAATTAAATTGGATGAAAACAAAACAAAAACACTTAAGTTGAGTGTTTTTCTCTAATTTTTAGGTGAGATTGAAAATAGATTAATTAGATAATTAATTACAGATCATAATTAATTAATCTCTTTATTTTTTTTAATCGCTTGACAGCACTAAGGTTAAGATTTACCTGTTAAACCCAAAGAAAATGTTTCCCTTGTGGCTTCAATCAAAATTTGTTGTCTATACATTTTCTCCAGAGACTGGGCTGTTCAGTGGTTCGTCCCTATGGCTCAGTTTTTGCACTCATGTGGGTCACTTCGGGGTCGCATCTCTGACACCAGAAACGAGTTTGAGTCACATGTTTTGTTTAATGTGAACAACCACATGAAAAAAAAAAACAGAATTGAGTATCCGACCCTGCAGTGTGACTAGCCTTAGTGCTGACTAATTTGAACATTTGAATCATAGCGTATCTTCATTAAACATTTACCAGCTAATGATGTCACAAGGTGGAACAGATAGTTTAAGACTCTGAAGAGAACAAAGTCAACGTATTCAAGTTGCAAGTAAGAACTAAAACTTTGGACATATTTGGTGAGGAAACTATACCTTCTAAAGTTCATGCAAGTTAAAAAAGCATATTATATGTATAAGACCATTTCCACTATGATGACATTGGACATTTCTTTCAGGGCAAACTGGGTTAAAAAGACTCCACACAGAGAAATAGTTAGAGGATGAATGGGAGCGAGGGGTGCGTGGGCCGGACTTCTGGTGCATTGTGGGTAACTGCCTGCAAACTGGCATGACTTCAAACTCAGACAACAACAGGCGCAGTTAGACTCAGGAACACACTTTACACAGGACACAAATGGACAATTATAACCAAGTCTTAATCATGGAAGGCTGTGCTAATAAATAATGACAATAATCAGGCTTTGAGTAATCACACAAGGATTAGTTCTGCACAGCTATTAAGCACTTTCTTTGATTAAAATAAAGCTGTGTGAAAATGAATGTTGAGCTAAATGGTGCTTCAGAATTGGATTTTCTCATTTTTTACTAATCAAAATCAGCCTGAAAAATGTTGTGTATGTCTAGTTAAACTGGAGCAAGTTAAATTTGAATTTTTTGTACTGTCACAAAGATGAGTATTAGAAATGAGCAATAACAGCCATCCGTCCACATCTGTAACAGTGCGAGCAGAAGAACTTGCATTTAACTTGACAGCTCATATTTCCACTGCGATTACATCATTGGACAAAAGTGTCCATCTGTCCATCTTCACCTTATGATTTTGCATCAAAATGGAGGTTATCACTCTCTAATAAGTACACCATATTGAGCTATTTAACTGTATTTTTACGAGGCCTCTGGGCTAAAGTTGCAAGAAGCAACACTACTTTTAGTGCAATTAGGGTCATTCAAAGTATCCACAAAACTGGAATTATTCTTTATTCTCTCTACTGAGAAGTTTGTCAAACCAGTCCAAACTTGGAGCTGGAGAAGACGTTTGACTGTGTTCATCAAAGATGTACTGTGGGGAGTGCGCCTATGGAGGATCTTTTGCTTAGAGTTGTCCATTCCCTGCACAACCGTAGAAGGAGCTGGGTTCACATTGCAGCTGCAAGTCAAACTTGTTCTCAATGAATGTTGGAAGCCCACAGGGCTGTCTTTTGTCACTTGTTCTGTTCATGTCTTTTATGTTTTATTGACAAACTTTCTAGGTGTATTCAGAGACTGGTGATGTTGTCCTGACCCGAAGTACACTTAATCGGTCTTAATAAACTATAAATAAAGAGGACATATTATGCAAACCAACTTACATTTGCTTTTGTAACAGTGTTTCATCATCATAAGCTTACTTCTGTTTTAAAATATATTAAAATATCTAAATGACCGAATCGATGCTAGCTTAAGACTGAATTATACCTTTTAATCAGTGACGTGCGGTGGGATTTCCAACTGGTGAGGCACTGTGAACCAACAGGTCTAGTTGCTTATTTTCACTTCAGGATGCCTTTTTATTTACTTTGCAGACGTGTATATCAAATAGAAGCATGTAATCTCATGTGACTATTTTGTCTCTACACGCAAAATTAAGGATGAGAAAAAATTATTTTGCCGCGAGTTTCGATCCCCAGACCTTTTGCACCGCGGATCACTCTCTCATCCATCTGAGCTAAACAGCTGATGACGTCACCGCGGTGCGGGAGTCTTAATGACTGCCACTGTTCAATAGTTGGGGACAGATTATTACGATTTTTTAGACCTTTGCTGTTAATATTTGTTCATGAGGATTTATATAGTTGCTTAAGGCTTTGTTTAACCGCACAATGACGTTTAACACAGACACATTTAATCGTATTAATCGTATTTTGGCCGTAGAAAGCCACCAGATTTCCCTCGTAAGCAGAGCTGGAGCGTGAGGCGTGCCTCATCTGGGCTTTGTATAAACTCCGTTTACTATCAAATTAAGTCACTAAAAGCGCTCACTTTCACATAATATTCTCTTTCTTGACAATTAGAAGACAAAGCACTCGAAAAAGTACGTCTCCAAACACATTTTATCGCTTTTGGTGGAGAAACAGTGAGTGCACGCGCTGCATGAACGCGCCCTGTTCATTGTGTATGTGGCTGCTCAGGTCTGAGTGAGGCGAGCCTCAGCGCCGTAGACCTGCGTTATATTGGCAAGTCCTGGAGATTTTGGGGGTTTTAACCACAAAACTCAGTGAAAATCACACGAAATCAACTAAATCTGACAAATACGAAACATTTTAAATACAAAAAATATAATATTTAGTCTTATTGACATCAAGTATTTTTTTCCCCATTTGGACTGGCGAGGCACTGCCTCACCTGCCTCCCTGACCGCACGTCGCTGCTTTTAATTTACTTCTCAAAAGGGCCAGTGTTGGGTGTTACTAGAGACACAAGCCCTGTGTCATTCATAATAAACTCTAAATCTGTTTAGGGTTTTGCTTATGACACAAAACAGTGAACAGTGACAGCACTTCACTGCTTTTATTATGTCTGCGATTTTACACTGACATTCAAGGTGACTCACAAAAAGCTCATTTTGCCAGTTAATTATATTCCGGCATTATTAGATCCTAGCTCACAGTGAGTGTTTTGCTCCTGGCTGAGGAATCCTGCTGCCAAACTCTGTGCATAATATATCAAAGTTTGTTTTGTAAACTGACAGTCATTTTCATCTTTAGCCCAGCTTTACCTGAACAGACAGAGAGAGTTCTAAAGCGCCAAAGACAGATTGAAGTGTGTTCCTGTCAGCGCCGGTTTAAAAAAAGATTTAGTTTAGAGCTAAATTCTCATAACTCTGTTTAGATGTGTGTACAAGGATTAAGATGGCAGTGTATTAGCAATAACCAAAGCAGACAGTTGTGGAATACATTCACTTGTTTATATACTGCAAGAAGTCTAATAACTGGTACTGCTCTCTTATGATTTGAGCTTTGACCAATACATACTAAGGTTAAGGGTTAAGATACACTTTATCCCTAACCCTTAAAAAATGTAACCATATACAGAAATAAAGACTTAATAAACCTATTGAAAGAGTAGATAGTATACATTTTTTTTGGAATCCAGTGCAGTCCAAATTGACATATCAAATATCATATTAGTCAAAAAAATGATCTAAATATGTTGGTCTATTTTTTTTAAACTAATGCCCTTTTTGCCATTACAAGTTCTTTTTGCTTTGTATGTGCACTAAACTATTGCAATATTATTTGGTGTAGCACTCAAGTTGGTTTGGAAAACTAGGTTTGCACAAGAAAACTATTGGAGCAATATCTTGGGCTATTCTTTCTGACCCTCATTTTTTTCTAAATTAAAGGGGTCCTATTATGTAAAATGTATTATTCAAATATTTTAACCTTGTTTTAATGGCCTCCCTTCACCATTAGAATTGGTTCATGCATGTTTGAGTAATCTTGTCTTCAGCTGGAGTTCAAGTGGTCAGAAAACCCCTGTACTCACCTACCACCTATCCCCTCCCACTTGTTGTATTTACTTTTTATAATTCAAAAGAATAACACTCAGATTGAAGCATATGTGGTTAAAAACTGTCCCATAGCCACTTTCAAACAATACAAATGTGTTATTTAAAACGTGTTGCTTCTTACAGTTTAAATTATCAGTTCTGCAGTCCATAGAGATGTTTTTAATTCAAGCCTTTTAGATCAATTTTGTTTTACAATGAACAAAAAGTAAATTACTGATCTGCATATGTTCTAGTTTCTTACTAAAAAACACAAAAGGTCTCTTTTAAAGCTCCTGAAGCTAACTGAGTGCACTATATTTCACTATGCTTGTGCGATGTACAATAGAATTTATAGACTAAATTGCAGACTCTGTCAGCGCATTCTTATTTCTACACCTTCACATGACCATCACACCAAAGTCTCTGTTGAAGGAAAGAAAAAGACACTGAAGTGCACTAGCTTTAGCGTTACTGGTAAAGGCCTCGAGTTTGGAATGAGCTGGACAGAAACATTCAAGTTTTCCATTTAGAAAACAATATTTATTTGTTGGTGAAATACAGTAAACCAAAACCCCATTTAGCTGACAGCTCTTGTTTGAACTAGATATTTCCTTGTGTGTATTTTGATGTGTATAATTAACTTTATGAAATTAGTGAAAAGTACGAGTAAGATGGCGTAACTATACGTGGATTTAAAGATAGTTAGAGTTGGTAAAGTAGCAGTAGTATAGTAATAGTTCATTAAGTTTACGAAATTATCAGCCCATTTACAAGCTTAGGATGTCTCTTTACAAATGTATTTTGCTTAAATATGACTATATTGTTTTAATGTACATTTTCTATATTTTGCTTGATTGATTGATTCTTGCTAGGCATTCTGACTCTTTCTGTTGGCGTGCTTTGTCTGTATATTGTGTAAAAGAAGACTAAACCTTTTTATTTATATCTCACCAAGCTCAGACATATGGATTTATAAATCTCACCAAGCCATTTGCATTGATTCTTTTGCACAGTACAGAAGAAGACAAAGGTTTTCACAACAGACACACACAATTAAATTGATATGATTGTGCTCTTTCTTCAACCAAGCAACCAACTTTATGAATTAATAATATTACCATCTCTTAAAGCCCTGAAGAGAGACTTTAAATCCAGCTTTTACAAACAAACTACCCTCATATCCTCGTCTCTTTGTGTGGGATTACATATTCAAAGCCAAAAAGCGCTTCATTGGAGTTCTAACACGTGTTTTTGCTATCTGCTCTTTTCAGGTGGCAAGGACGTATCCATCCGCTTACACAGCCAGCTGGAGAGCGGAGAGAAGAAACGCACTCGCCTGGAAGAGGAGAACGAGGAACTGAGGAACAAACTCCAGGATTTAGAAGTGGCCAAACAGGTGCTGCAGCAGGAGGTGGACAAGGTACGGACACATGCTAAGCTAATGTTTTAACGCTGGTTTAAATGGATAAACTGAAAAGCCTGGCTCGGGGTTTTGTTGTTGAGCACTGGATTCAAAACTGTAATGTAATGGTTAACAGGGGTATCAGAAATGCAAAGTGGTGGTATTAAAAGACTATTGCAACAGTCTCTTTACCTGCCTCAATAAGAAAAAAGCTGGTCCGGTTGCAGCATGTTCCAAAGTCTGCCATATGGCTCTTGACCCGCACAAACAGGAGGGTCTATATAACTTCTATTTTAAAAGACTTCATTGCCTCCCTGTTGCGTATCACTTTAAATTCTTGGTTTTGATGTTCCTGGCTTTACATGGGCAGGCACCTGTTACTGTATATAATTGACCTGATTAAACCCTACAGGTCAAACTGCAGCTTCAGGTCATGTAAACAGAACCTGCTGATAGTTTCCCAAACATGTTTTAAAACTCGAAGAGATCGTTGAAGTTGTTGTGCCCCAACTCTGGAATGAACCGCCTTTGTCTCTTTGCTCTTGACTTTGTGTATGCTCACTTTTTAGGCAAGCAGTTTCAGTCCTAACTTTGCAGTTGCTTGAGATGTTCTCACTGTATCTTTTGTTGTTTTTAAGCTGTGTTTTTTATGTCTCACTTTAAAGCACTTTGTGACTTTCTGTCTGTGAAAAAACGCTATTTAAATAAGCTTGCTTACTTACTTAGTCTATAGAGGGATTTTTGGTTGACATCACTTTCCGCCCTACTCTGCATGCTATATGCAGAAAGAGCCGCTCTCCATCTGCTTAGCTGGAGAAACATCTTTGAATAAAACAATGAAACAGGACTGGTATAAACCGGTCTGTTTATACCAGTCAGGAGACATCTGTCTCCTGAAGCTTGAGACAGCGTTTTTCTCGCCTTTTTTTCACTCACCTGAATGTAACTTTTAAGGGTCGTAGGGTCAAATTTCATTCCAAAATTTTGATTTAGCAGCATAACATTTGTTTTTGGACAGTGATAAACTCTTGTAGTTAGCTGACAATGATGTTTTTTCGATTTGTTTTCACTGTAAGTCTATGAGCGATGGTTCTTTCTGCATAACGGCGCATCGCCTGTTTTGTAAACAAAAAATCCCTCTATATATGAGGGGTTCTCAAACCCCCATATTAACTATTCGCCCAACTTGCAACCCCCACAGCAAAATAAAATGCTTATTTGTAATAATCTTAAATTACCAAACTGGATTTATTAGTGTTTTGTTTGATGGATTGCTTTGTGCTACCCAAAGTCACTCAAACGTCTTGTTTTCAGATTAAAAAAACAAATCCCTTAGTGAGTGTAAGCGTAAAATTACCTTTTGAAAACATCTTATGACCTTCAGGTTTTGCTTCATGGCCCTCACTTTTTACTTCCTTAAAAATGTAAACAAACAAAAATATAAATTTTAAAGTTCCTATACTAGTTCACATTTCGTTCACTTACCTAATCCATTCTGAGCCTCTGAATTGTTCACCAATATGTGTTTTATGCTTTTTATCATGTTAGGAGCGAGACTTGCTAGTATGCTAGTCGCAATGCTAACAACAACTTAGCAGCAATGGGTGAACAAACGGGACATTAGGAGACGGAGGCACAACATTGCAGACTAGTTTTCACTTCAATAGATACATTAACAAGATATCTGTGTATCTGTATTGATTTTAAGTTATTTTATGAAAAAAAAAAAAAGAGTATAGTCTTAGTAACAAAATGAAACATTTAGGTAGTTGTTAACCCAAATGTATACTCCAATTCTTTCTACTTTAACATTGCTTTGGCATTGACATAGTTTTGTTTACAAACTATTCACAAATGGACCATTATACACTATATTTCCTATGCTGTTTTACTGGTGTGTGCTGTACCAGTTTATCATGCGGTCCTCCTGGTCCTGTTAGAAAACCTGGTGGCATTTCCTGTCTTCTCATCTCTTTGTGGATATATTCTGGCACTCTAGCTTCACCGTGGGACTACAAGCTGTAGCTGGTGCCAATGAATCTGCTTTGAAAAAATAAATGAGAGTCTGAAATGACTTTGCACTTGAGAAGAATAGATTGGCAGTAATGCTTGGTTCATGGAAGAATCGTTTGAAAGAAAAATATGTTTTAGTTTTTCCTGGATCGTCACCACATGGAAGGTGGGCAGCCGGTCTCGCCCTTGGCCCAAAACCACACTCCAAAGGTGGGATGGCTGCACGGATGGCTGAGCTTTTGGCAGGAAATTGAGCTCTGTCTATGTGAATGATGATAGACAGCAGTTACATGAATAATTTGCTATGTTATTGTGATTTTTGACTGATGAAGGGTAATTGAATTGGCACAGTTATTATTATAAATGGGTTTTGAATGAGTTCCTCTTGTCATGCTTCACGCTTTGGTAAATATTTGAGAATTGTGTCAGTTATTAGAGCATTTTTAATTCTATTCATTTTGGCTCAGAATTATTATGTGCTCGAACATTTTGTGTAAAAAGTAAAGCTATTTATTTGTGAAGTTTTTTATTAAACGCAAGGAATATTTTTGCCTGGTGTTTGATAGGCTAAATGTAATGCTAAATATAGGTTTTAGTGGAATAGTATTAAATGCATTTTACTAATAACTGAGGTTGTCTAGATATTGCACATTTCTTAGGGTTTGATATTAGCTAGTACTCAAAGTAAATATCTAATCCAAAACTGCACTGTTTTGTCCTAAATGAGGAGCCATAGATGCAGCAGCAGCTACTGTTTTTGACTCGTGGCTAATGCTATAGTAACGCAAAGAACAGCTTCAAATAGCACTGTGGAGGCTCTGTAAGCAATAAAAAATACACATATAGACAGAAAATACATCAGTGTTTCCAGTGTGATGCTTAATTTAGTCTTTACGGCAAAAATATGGGTTAAAAGAGTTGTAAAGATGGTCTGAGAGCAAAGCTAACATTGCTAACTCGATCTTTGTTTATATAGCATATTTAGCTATGTGGCTCTGGAGATAAGCTTCTGAATTCCATTTTTGTTTTTATGAGGACTAAGTAGGAATATACTAAAGTCAGCACAATTATATATAATAATAATTACATTTTGACTCTGAAATAATTTCATACATGAAACACAATAAATTTCTGAAGTAGGCTACATCTTAAATAGGCTAAGTACTTCAAACATTTTTTATACGTTTCTAGATTTTAAAGAAATGTATGAGTCTGCTTTTCATTATTAATTTTGGTTATTGGTTTATATGAGAAAACTGAATACATTTAGTCTAGGAAAGTATCTGATGTCAACCACAAAGTTTTCAAATGTGACATATATTTTTTTCATGCATTTAACATGAAAGTAGATCTTACAGTTTGACCGAAAATGACTTAACAATAGTAAAATGTCTTCACTAATGCCTTTTCCTAGTGACATTGACAATAACAGATTATTTTTTTTTACAGATTATTATTATTTTTTTCAGATAATTTCTTTTTTTTGCAGGGAAAATGACACTATAATAACCAAATGCATAAAAACTACTCTACAGAAACATGCACAAAACAGCCAAAGACAACTTTAAGTAAGCTATTTGTATTTTTTTGTGTATGCAATATACTTTTGACATTATGAACAAAATAGGAACTTTAAATGTTTAAAAATATTCCGATACACAGAATTGTATCCATAAAATGTTCCACTTTACTCTAAAAATGAGGTTATACCAAACACTATGGAGAGGATTGGTGTGTGTTTCCAAGCCTCTTAGATTCATGTGTTCTTAAAGCACAGATAGGGCTTTATTGATCCAGTCCACAGAGCCAACTTCAGTCTGGTCTCTATCGATATTCTTTAAAGACACAAGAATCCACCACACTGCTCTTAGCTCTGAGTCAGGTCAGATAGAGAGAGAGAAATTGAAAACCCATACTTTTGTTTTAGGACACTATACTTGGATTTATTAGTGGAAACATTGTATGATTAGAGAGACTACAAATGTGCATCAACTCAATTGCCATGTTTCTATTAGCCTAATCTGTCAGACCAATTCAATTTTTTAAAGTGATTTACAGACAAATATCAAATGCCTTTATTTCACTAGTTTGCAAAGCGTCTGGGCCTCTATGCTGCATTTAAACCTCATTTTACTTCATATGTTGGATCATTATGCACAGAATTTAAATATTTTGTCCCAACAAACAGGAAACAGCTGATGCTAATGCTCGCTAGCTATGCTTTGCTAAGTCATTTGGCTCAACAAACAACATTTTCATCACTATACAGTGGTTTGTCACAAGTCAGCTTGGGTGAGAATTGTATGTTTCCATTAATTTTTTTCTATCTGGTTTTTACTTGACTCTGCGCTTTCGATGGTCCAATCATTGAATCGTCAATTTTTTCAACATATGCGTAATGACATCACAACGTGGGACACAACTTCAATAAAAATGTAACAGTGGTCTGTAGTTGTTAGTTATGCAATGCTTACAATATGAATGCATGTAAGGATTGTTATGTTTTATACAATTTCATTTTAATTTTAATGTTTTGTGTACTTCTTTGAGTGGAGTAAACTTGACAGCGTGAGCGTAATTACACAAAGCATTTTTCAAACAAAGGCGAGCACTTACTGTATGTAGACAATTACAGAGTTAATTTGACCTCTGACTGTGATAAACAAAAAAAAATCTCTGTAGACGTGATAGTCAGTACTGAAGCACAGCACGAGAAACAAGTGTCTTATTTGGAACATAAATAAAGTAGTTCTTTCTTATCATTTGATTTTACAGCAAAAACAATGGCACGAACATTTACAAAACAAACATGACTTTTTTGTAACTGCATTTCTGCCTGCGTTGGATTTTCGATTTGATTTTGTTTAACCTTTTAAAAAACAAGAAAGGATTGTTTTATGAACATAAACAAAACATTTAATATGTTTCATTTATTAGATTTCTTTGAATGATATATTAAATTCTGCCTCAAAGTTTGACATTTGCTCTAAACCAGTGTTTCCCAACCTTTTTTGAGTCAGGGCACACTTCATTTTTTTTCAATGGGACACCACCTTTTCAAGTATGGCCAAATCAAGCTTTCTTAAAACACAAATTTCTAAAAAAAAAAAAAAAAAAATTAAATAGAACATTTTTAAATGATTCTTTAAATGCATACCGGTAAATGGTGTCAAGTTTTTTTCTTTCTTGCTGTAAAGGTTGTTCCAAACGCTCCTAAATTGTAAATGTATCATTTAATTAAGTCTGACTAAGCTTTTTTTTTTAATAGATTGAATATTGAAAACTAACACATTTTTCAAGGTAGCAGGCACACTAGTGTTCCTTGGCACACTGGTTGAAAACACTGAGCTAATCCACACATTTTCACTGACAAAGACTGGATTTCGTTTTATGATTCAAAACACACATCCAAATAATTGATGATTCAAGTCAATCTCTTGATTTTTTTGATAAATTGCCCAGCCTTATCGCAACCCCCAGATTTTTTTGTGCCCCCTCGAAAGTCCCAACCCCCCATTTGGGAAACACAGTCGTAGTTCATGGCAGACAGGTTGAGAGATACGGACTTGACATTGGATCCATGGTCCTCACTGAACTTTTTCTAGGCAAGGCAATTTTTAATTCCTTCATTCAGCTATACACATGACACAGTGAAGATCAGGTCATTATACTGTATTTATGTAGGGCTTTTCAAAGATGCTCACATTATGCATGATTCATTCATTTCATACTTGATTGTAGCCACAGTTGCCCTGGGACAGACTGACAGAAGCGAGCAGCAAGACTCATACTGGACTGGAATCACTATGTTTCCATCACCACATCATCTCTGTCCTTGTTTATTTTATTCAAACTGCAGTAGTCATTTGTGCAGTCACCTCCACCACTGCGAACTCTTAGCCTTATTTTACATGCTTATTTTCACAATTCTTCCACAACATTCGCCGCATCAATTCTCCGCGGTGCTGCAGACTTGTTTACTCATTGTGTGTTTGCCGTTGTAAATCTATTCATTTCCCCACAGAGCCTCAAACACACATATCTGTTGTTTAAGCTCTGAGGATAATAGCTGGAAACACGCAATTAAGACGAGTAATTAACAGCAAAGAGACGTCGGAGAGCAGTTCTTTGTTTTTTCGTTCTTTTTTTTCTTCCTGTTATGTTCTTAACAGGACTCTGCGTATTTTAATTCAAAATGCCGTAATTAGGATTGTCTGAATGTCTTTGTTGTGACCACACATGTTTTACCTCCCAACAAATGTCTGGTATAAAAATGGTTGTAGTTTCATTCGTTGCTGAGAATATATCGCTGATAAATTCTTGGGTTAAAGTTGGGGCAGTTTGGCTTTTCCACCAAAAAGTATAATGTAAATGAAGCTCCAAGTTTACTTTCTTGTCTGTGAAAAGATGTTCTTAAACTGTAACTGCAATCAAAATGAATGTGATTTACAGCAGTCATATACAGTATTGGTCAAAATGAGAAAATGACACATTATTGAGGCTAATAATTTGGCAAAGTTTAAAGATGCATAATTGTGTAGCTGTTGAACAGAATTGTGTTTTGTCTTTTGATGTTTTTGATGCTGCATCATATTTGTACATTTGTATTCAGGGCACTTTACGATTCTACTTGGCCTTCTTATATAAAGACATATTTTAAATATAATTTTCACTTCCATGACTATCCAACTCGCCAGGTACTAAGCTGCATATACCTTTACATAAGAGAAGTCGTGAGCAGTTTTTTATTCGCTATCATGGAGCTAAATTATGGAATACTCACTCTGACGTTTTAGAAAGCTCCATGTCATTATCACTATTTAAAACCAGACTAAAGATAAACTGAGAGCTCAATATTTTCCTTGATCTATATGACTTACACTGACATTTTTTATGCAATTTTTAAAAATTGTTTTACAAATTGTTTGTGTTTTTATTCTGTGTTATGTTTACGTTTATTTTTTTTGGGAGCGGTGCCTTAAAACCCCTTTGGGCTGCAATCACTCCCATGCATATCTGCAAATGTTTTATATAGTGTTTTTTTTTTTTTTTAATTCTGATTGTTTATTGTTGCAAGCAAATGTATATCGTTTTAATTCTTCTTTAAGTGCTAAATAAATAAATAAATAATAATATTATTATCTAAATAAATTAAAATTAGTGACATATGTATTTTAATTGAAGTCAGTTTCTTTGCTTTAAGCGGGCTAGCATGACCACACACAAGGAGGGACTGTCATTCCCCAATCAGAGTCAGTGCCAAATAGGAGTCAAAAGTCGTCGTGCGCGTGCCCAGAAGCTTCTGCATAGGCGCATAAACGTTGTATAGTGGTCTGGTCTGGTCTGGTCTTTTATAGCCCAGCCCTACTTCTGATTCTGTTTTACTTCTAAATGCATCCATTTGTTTTTCCACTATTAGTCCTCTTTTATATGACCCTAATTGCTCCTTCATTTAGTCTGACACTCCTGGACTCAAATACATCAGTGTTATGGATTGATGAAAACAAACTTTCAAATATTGTCTCCAGCGTTGTGCCATCCTTTCATCTTGCGCAATACTCAAATCTGTCAACCAAGTCGTTTTGGCTAATTTCTGACAAAAATATCATCATCCATTATTAGTGTCAATCCCACTCACCCCAAACAAATATTTCAACACATTTCCACAGACAACAGCTAAACACCGGAGCAGACGGACTCTCAAACACGTGTATAATAAATGCGGAGTGATGTCTCCAATATGGACGCCTGATTTGATGGATGTCATGGCAGAGTCTGTGGGAAATGAAAACCTGGGGACAGCTGTTTCTCCAGAGACAGAGGCACAGAATGAGACACAGACCTTGACCTGCGAAGGGCACTTGATAGTATCTCATATGTGTGATTGATGTTAAAATCACAATGGCTGCTACGATGAAATAGATGGATTCCAGTTGATTAGATTGAGTGAGGTTGAGCGCCGTTAAAGTCTGGACATCTATTTTCAAAAACCTATTGCAGTGATGAAGTATAAGGAAGGTGATTGTCTCTGTGCAACTTCAGTGTGGATTTGATGCAATTTTGTAAGACACATATGCAAAATAAACAAATAAATTGTGCTTTTAGCCATGTTATATCAGTTTTAAATCAAAAACATATCTGTGTTTGGCTTCATTCAAGCTTGAGTGATGAATTCTGTTTAGTAAGTCCTTGCCTTTTGACCCTCATAAACATTTCGTTCTAGGGTTTCAATTTTATGATGTCATTTATTTCTGATGCTGCGTTCAGACCGGACAGCGTTGGAGCGTCTAATACGTCCAGTTTACATTTACAAGTGTCTTTCTATTTCCATGAGCATATTTGGAATTTTCTTTTTTTTTTACGAAAGAGGGACTGTTTACTGAAGTGTTATAATAACTTTTTTTTTTATGAAAGACCGCTTGTTTTTGGGCTTTTTTCAAAGGCTTGGTCGCTTGTTGCTTCGAAAATCTGGCGAAACAGAAATTCAGACATCTTTCACAAGATCAGTCTATGAGATGGGGCAAAAATGTCAAATATTTACATTAATCAGTTCAAATAATAGTTTTGGTAGCATATGTAATACAATGTCTGATTTTGCATATTTTTTGTTGCAGTCATTTCTTACTAATAATTAAGATCAATCTTACACATACACACTATTTCATGCAAATTTTTGTTTAAGTGCACACAATTTTGAGTTTATGCAAGATTAGTCCCATTTTGTCCCCAAGATATTTCTAAAATGCATTTAAAACACCTTTTTTTAATAGCAAACACTGCATTGTTGAAGCAAAATGTTATTATTCAACACTTGTTTGAAAAAATTCTCCAACTACGGTATTCGTTTTTGTCATGTTTAAATTTTGTTTATATATTTTGATAATGTATTTTAAAAAGTCTCAGCACACACAAATTTTAAAAACTACAACTGTCTAGACCAGTGGTTCCCAAACTTTTTTTCTCGAATCCCCCCTGACTGAACGGGAGACTTGTCGAGCCCCCCGTTTAAACCGGTGGCCTCTAAATTGTTATTGTATGATGAAAATTAGAATTAAGACATTTAATTCAGCCAAATAAACAACTATTGTGGTGTTTTTATGCTTAGATTTGTGTTTTTTACTAATAAAGTCTCACTACTTTTAGAACTTGATCCTCTGACTAGACAAAGCTCTGGGGAACCACTGGTCTAGACCATTGTTTCACAATCTTTTTTTGAGTCATGGCACACTGTTTTGGTTGAAAATTTACAGCGGCTGCTTAAATGTCTCCAAATCAAACCTTTTATCACAACATATAGAATATTGGTATAGCCATATACTTTAATTTTGGAAAAAGTGATTGTCTTGTTTTCATCTGGTAACAGGACACACCAAAATTGTGCATAGCCCCCATCACAATACTAAAATGTCAAACTTTTGATACCAGAAGCTCCTCTTTACTAAGCATTTTCAACCCAAATAATAGTACGGTCTTTATTTTCCGATAAAGCACAATATCATTTTAAAACCTGTCCTCAACATACGTTCTTACTTGTTGAACGGAGGAATCATTTTTGTGTTAAATATTTTAAAAGGAGTATGGAACCTCCACTCAGCCTTTGCCATTTGCTCATTGCATTTAAATAAATTGCCATTTCGATTCGATTTTGATATATTGTGCAAATCTAGCATCATCAAATGCATGTCCTCTCATATTTTCCAGCCTTCCAAATCCTTTTCTGCTTCTCCTCCTCTCCTCACCTTTGTTGGCTGGTTCTTTTGTTCAGGTTTTTGCGAGCAGCTGTGGCCACATCGCCTCCAGCTCGGTCCAGCCCGACGGGATCTCGAATACATTCTGTACGGTTAGAACAAGGAAGGACTGCAATGCTCCGATGAACTGGAATCCTACAGAGAGACGCATTAGGACAAGTAGTGATTTAGCAGCTGGAGAGAGGACATTTGTAAGGCCGTACCACGTGGCTCTCGGAGGAGGGTGGCAGATAGCAGCTTTAATGTGGGGACAATGGAGCAGGCCATTACAAAACCAGTTTGAAATCAGGTGCATTTGTCATCTTTTAAATAGACTGACTTTGCAACGAGCGTTTGAGCTTTTGGAAAAGAAAGCACTAAACAAGGAACCTCAGCCTGACAAAAGTAAGTCAATTGAACAAGCTAAGAGTAGGGCTGGGCGATAGTGACAAAATAAATATCTGAATATTCAGTTAACTGAGCTGCAATGACTATAAAAACATGATAAAAAAGACACAATTTTTGATTGTTGGAATCAATAAGACCAGGGGTGGCTAAGTGCTGAAAATTCCTGTTGTCATCCTTAAAGAGCCCCACCATGAGTCAACCTACTGCCGCAACCAGGAAGCAAAATTAAGTTATATTTAATGACCTGTAAACACTGATAACTGTAAGCCCTCTATTAAAAATATAACATGGTTTTGATGTTATTCATTTGTTGTTTTTTTTTTCTTTTTAAGACAGGTAAAAAAAAAAGGTCTCTATGGGGGACCACACAGATTTAGTAGACCTTAACCCCAGATGGCCCCCTTAGCTCCGCCCTGTAAAACTGGGCTTTAGGAGCGTCAGTCAGACTCAGGACTGTCCTGTGTGATCAGAGCAGAGAAAACACTGCTGCTGCACACACTTTTGTCTGACCAGTGTCTAAACTTCTGTTTTATGTCACATTCTTGCAATAGCCACAGCTGCAAACGTCACTTTGAACATTTTCGAGCTGGGCTATTTTGCACGATTTGTGCCCCTGATATTACATTTTAGACCTTTTCTCTGTGGATATAAGGCAAATTTACACAAAATAAGGATCAATGTTTCTCAAAGCAACAATCTATCTGTTAATTATCTCTCGGGTTCGCCACCCTGACATAGCTAACTTTAAAATACACGCAAAAATAGTAAAGACTGCTGCATTACTAAACCAAAAGATCAGAAAAAAAAACTATGACTGATTTCTAACAACAATATATTTTATTTTAAATACTCTCCAACTGTAAGCCTTCAGTAACTATATTTTAGTCTTTATTTGGTTTAAAAATGACTCGACTAATAAAATGACAACCATAAACTCAAATCCAGCAGGAAAAAAAAAAAAAACGTGTTTAAACATCATTTGCGGTTTAATTATCAGACAAATGTGAAAAAAGTTTAAAATGTATCCCAAAAAGAACAGAATATCAACTTTATATCATAATTTAACTATAGTATTTCAAAGAATAAACAGTATGCTCGTTGTCTTTCATTTTTGCATGTTTTCAAAACAACATTCACAATATATGCAACTCCATGTAACTAAATTTCAGTAGAAATAAAAAGAAGAATCCATACTTCTAAATAATGTCAATTAAAATCCATGTGGTGGATAAACACAGATTTTTTATTAAGTATTTAGTGCAATAAGTAATAAAGTCATCTAACTTCATAAACATGCTTCTATTTAAGTCTGTTTTAGGTCAAAAAGCTGCACAGCACATTACTTACATTAAAAGGTGGTATTTTTGTGAATCAAACCAAGACAATGGCCAAAAACGTAGTCTAAAGTCTGCCAAAGATGACTACACGTTAATAAGGTATAATAGTGTTTAATTTAGCATAAGATGTCTCTTCTAAAGTTGTCTTGGTTCTCAGTGTGGGTCTAATTCTTGTTGAAGGTTGTTCCCGAGGTGTGAGCTGTCCTCATTTCCTGTGGGGCAAGATAAGGTCAAACTGTCTGAAGTGACATATATACAGCTAAAAGTGGGATGGAGAAGTGCAGCTATCTCCATGGGGTAAAGGAAAACTAGAATAGGTAAAAAAAAAAGATGGTCTATGTCTTTGGGAAACAGGAATTACGTTGCATAGGTTACATTAGTTTAACATTTTTGTAGCAGCATTACCGTAATCTTCAGAATATACGTTGTTATTTTTTTTACAAGCTTTGAACTATTATAACAATCATAGATTTTTATAGACTTATGCAAACAAATGCAGCCTATATGTACTTCTTTGTCACTTTAAAATCTAGTTATACAGTAGTTATATTCAAGCATTACTGCATTCTTTTTAAGTCAAAGGTAATTAAAAGTGGTAGTTCCTCTCAAATACTGTGAGAAAGTGACAAGAGCTTAACTGTTATGTACAACGCTCCTTTAGTTTTTGTAGTGAAAGTACCAGATTTTGAACATGATTGGCTGCTTCTGCTTTTCAACTTTACCATTAATTGACATTTGTCTTTTCAAAATACATTAACCTCAAAGCTACTTATATGTCTATCAAGAGAAGCTAGTTTTGCAATTACTCTAGAATACTTTGGCATTTTTTAACCACTACTTGCGATTTCTTGCAACAATATTTTGACGTAATGATGCTTTTTCTTGAATAAGAAAATTGCTGCTTCGCTAACTTCTTATCAGGTGGTTGTTGGTGGTTGCTTAGCATGGACACACTGTGAGTTATGCTACAGAACTTTGCATTGGTGGCTATGCTAGCAAACTGTTATATTTGGCCAAATATATTTCCAAAATCTGAGTAAGGTTAGGATTAGGGTTAAGTTTAGGTAATCTAGTAAAGTTCTGTTGTTTGGGAAAGGTATGCTTAGCAGATCGTGATGTTTTAGTGTTAGCAGGTGAGCCTATAAATAAATGGCTAATGCTACCGTTAGCTTCCAGATTTGCTGGGGCAAAAAGACATATTTCAAATTTTTCAAAATTCCGTATGTACGTCCATTTTCCTTGAAATAATTTTCAAAAGGTATAGTTTTAGGTGGTCATTGGGAGAATTCCTTTGAAATGTTAGAGTTAGAGTTAGCTTCTTCAACATGCGACAATAGCATTGTGGCTAATGCTTCTAGGCAGCACAGATTTGATGGAATAGGCAAATGTTTTCAATTCAATCAATCGCAAAAAATTGTAATTTTAAGGAAGTTCCTAAAATGTTTTTGGATGTAGCCGTTTGTGAAAAAGCCAGTTAAAGCAATAATAAAGATTTTAAAACAATAACCTACACAAAAGTATTTTCCATTCCGTTTAATTCATTCATAAAAGTTTGTCATTGAATAGTAATTGGAACGCTGTAATGCAATCCAAAGGCACATAAATAGCTTACCTCAAGAAATTGTACTTTTTTTGCTTGGTAGGAATCTAAAATCTGCTTGTTAACCATATCTAATTATACGGCTTTGCTCTATGTGCAGAATAACAACAATAAGCCCAGTTGACGTCCTTACTGTTCGCTGACAAAGCCTGTTATTTTTTTTCTTTCTCAGTACAGTTGACTTGCACTTAACTCCTCCCCTGTTATTTCTATAGGAAGCCGGTCCGCTCTTCCTGCCATTGTTACAGCTGTCTTGTGGAGAGAATGCGAAACATGAGCAGTTATTGGGCGTCTCCTCACTTATTTTTTATGATGTGTTGACTTCTGCCAGGAAAAAGGTCAGATTGAACGCATGGCACCAGGGCTAAGTTTGGACCCATTTTTTAAAGGACAGAGAGATCAAGGAGAGGTGAGACTGTAGAGGGCGCTATAGTGAGCTGTAATCTTCATCCAAGGAGTTTGCATTGTATAAATAACTTCAGTTTCCCAATGGACTCATTTGTACTGTGCCATACGCCATAGTAAATGAATTGAATTTTGTAATGGACTCTTCATGGACTTTCCGTATGTCAACAAGATAGTGCAAATGTATTTTCAATGCTGCGAACTTCCAAATAACATACATCCAGAGCTGTTTTAACACACAAAAAAGAAGTGTGTAAGGGTGCTTTTATGCCTACACCGTTTGGTTTGCTTCATGTGAATTGGACTTTGGTTTGTTTGTCCTGGTCTGAAAGTGGATCAGTTTGATTTGGTGCTCACTAATGAACCACACCTTACCTTATCATGCAGCAGCCACGTCTCCTGAAGTAAATTAAAATGTCATCTGCTCTGGCAGATTATCAGCTGCCCAGTGAAGCACATATGTCTAACATGTTTAGTTAGAGTTCAAAATCCAAACTTTGCAAAATATGAAAAACTCAACTTTTCATGAACGGTGACACAAATCTAGTATGAACTTTCTTTTGACCAGTGGGAAAACACAGTTTCTATATTGTTGCCATATTCTGTGCTATGTCTTGCAGTTTTGAGTTACAGTATAGCGCCCACCACAGGCGAGAAGGGATTCTTGTTCTATTTTGGTTCACATAAAAAGCGGTGAGAACGCAATCTGCTCCAAATGAAACTGAAACAAACCAGTTTTGCAGACTATCAGGTGTGAAAGCACCCTAAGGTATTGAGGTTGGATTGCTATTAAAAAAACATCACAAACACATTTTATTGAAGCAGTTCTTATTGGTCATGACACAGGTATCAAAATGCATCTTTACATAGTTGATCTGACTAATCACATAATCAGATATCACTTTGACAAGACATAACACAGTACAATTTCACATACTCAACACCTACATAATACAAAAAACACGGAGATGTATGTGATGCAACAAGAGTGCATACTGGTTGTCAACTACACTATGTGTGTTCTATTGGGACAATCTGTCTCTGATCAAGGGCTGTTGACAATCAATTAACCACACCAGAGGTTTGTTACAAATCAGACGCACTGTTTTGTGTGATTTTATTGTAAGCAATTAGCTACACAATTGCAGTTACACAAATGTTTGTGTAGTTTCAACAAGTTTGTACAGTAGTACATGAACTTTGAAAACTAGGGGTTGAAGATACAATAAATAATGATAGCAGCCATTGGTGTTTATGTTTTACTGTTGGTGCTATTCTCCATTAGCATACTGACACAGCCCAGCTCATATTATTGAGAAAAAAGGCATGAACTGCATCACAATAGTGCAATGTCTGGTGGTTTTGATTCTAAAAAAATCTTGGTTTTATCCGCACTAGACTTTTGTTTGTTGGTTACTAGGAACCAAGACTGAACAAAAAATAGTTTTGTAAAATGTCTTTCTTGGAATTCAGATACAAATTTTTTTTTCTATTGACTTGTTTCCAGCACACAAGGTTCCCATTAAGGTGCTTGCAGCCTGTCTGATTTGAAGTCCATAAAATCATAAAATATACCCTTCTCCTCTCCTTGGTCTCTGTCTCTGGAGTAAATCTTGTTGAAGTGAAATTCCTGATGCTTCTTCACGTCTTTTTTCTTCCATTTCCGTGTCTGCAGTCTTCCTTCTGTGACCCAGATTCTACCAAGGTCTAAACTGGGGTCTTCCCTCATCCTAGTGACCTAGTTAATGATCATTAACTAGTTAGCAGATAACACCCTCCTTTTTCAAATTGAAAATTAAATTTGACTTTCCATTTGGCAACAGAAATGAACTTTATTTGAAGTAAAGAACTGTAGTGTTGGATTATCTGTCTATTTACTAACATGTACTTGGTGTTCTTTTACAGTCTTTTAGAGGGCAGGAGTGCTATTTGTTGTATTGGTGTCCGAACTGATATAGCAAAATACCAGCCGATACGATACTGATACAGATACAGTATATCGCCCATCCCTGCTGTTTGGTCATTAAATACAGGTACATAACACAAAAGGTTAAATCTGTATAGAGACTAAAAGACTATTTTCAGTCCCTAATTTGTTATTGGTCAACATATTGACAGAAAAAAGCCAAAATAATGAATTTTATTGGTACTGAAAAAGTTGCATTGGTATGTCTCCATGCCCCCAAAAAACAAAATTTGCATGAAAGATAACATACTGTAGGCAACATTTGATGTCAGACTTTTATGGTTATAAAGCTTCAGATAGAATGCAAAAAGCAGAGATGTAAGAATATGCAAATCTCCTTTTTTTGTATTTAAAGGTCACAAACAATATTTATTACATTATTACAGAGAAAAGCAATAATAAACATTAAAGCTAATATTTCCTGTCATTCTTTTATATCATTCAGTGTTTCCTTTTCTTGGTGCAAATTCATAGCTTCAGAAATTGCTCAAAGTTTTTTTTTTTAAAATATATTTTATATTTTTGAATTTTATTTTTTGCATGAAATGTGTTTTAATTTTCTAAACTCAGAAACTATTTTTTAATGGCAAGTCATGCTCTTTAGTATAGATACAGTCGGCATCAAAGGCCACGCCCACTAACGGACCTCTGAGGGGGAAAACTGAACACTGAGAGTGAATCAGAACAACAGCTTTATCACTCACTGCTCAACAACTACAACAGCAAATGTGGACTCCAATGAAAATTATTGTGCCAACTATAGACACAAAGATATGGAGCTAAATAAACTGATCCAACGGTCCCAACAATGTAAATATATCCAAAAATGCTAACAATAGCTGCGAGCTAAATGCTAACGTGATCTAGCACCGCCTGGCGTGTTTTAGCATCTTTTTTAAACTTTCGTGTACTTTTCTGACGTAACGCCACATCAGCAACCTTCTATTTAAACGGGGCCGTGACTCGACTTGAATTGTTGGACTAAAAATACACTTAATTGACAGAAAACGTCTTAAAAGAGGGAAATAGTTTAGCTTCCTATACTTCCCATACGCGCCAAAATATGACGCGTTGCCGACTGTATCTATTATCAGGTGTTGACGAGATATATTATATATTTTGGTAATGCAATATCACAATGTCATCAATATTGTTAAATCCCTACAAAAATATATGAAAACCTCACACTCTTCTATGTTTTTAGCCTCTGCAGAGCTTTCACAATCCGGTGTTTAAGCTGCTTTAGATGTTAACAGTAGTTAGCTCTGTCATGACCTCAAAATAGAACGCTGGAGTACACATGCAAATATAAAGCAATAATTCAAATTTCTTACAACCCCCAAAGCCAAGAACAGTATGTCACGACGTTACCTCAGTCCTCCTCCACACTATTACCGTACCATGCTGCCGGCACACATTCCCCTGCTCACTGCGCTCTCATATCCAGGACATATGGTCAGGGTCAGAGCCTTCACTACAAGGGCACTTCTGAAAGCTGTATATTGACTTGTGCACATGGCTCTAACTCACAGGAGACTCACCTGACCACACAGGGACAGCTCTCCTTGTGCACGAGCGTGGTCAGGGCTGGGATAGCTGTACAGGGAGGCAGCTTTTTCTTTTGTATCAGGTAACAATGAGGTGCTCAGGTGTAGAGTTACTGCGGTGGCTGAGGGAGAATGCAGAAAACGTACAATGACATGGTAAAGAATGGCGAGCGTAGTTTGCATTGGAAATGTAACCATTGCGATCCCAACTGGGCTACATAATTTGGCACAAAAAATCGATTTATTATATTTTAACAAGTTGACGTTATGGTCACCTGACATCACAACACTTTGTCACTGTGCGAAAACAAAAGTTATGCTGCTAAATCTACATTTATGTATGAAATTTGACCCTATGACCCCTCAGATGAGTGAAAACAAACAAGAGAAAAACACTGTCTCAAGCTTCGGGAGACAGACGTCTGTCATACCAGTTCATACCTGATGAAAACAGCTGCTCTCGTCCCGTTTTGTTGTTTAATTCGAAGAATTTTCCCCATGTAAACAGACGAAGAGCGGGTCGCATGCGTGGTAGGGCGGAAAGTGAGGTCGACTGAAAATCCTTATACAGACCAATGTTATTTCAATCAGGTGAACATTTATTTTTAAAATTGTGAAAATTAAAAATACTATTTAGACCTATAGCATGTCATAAAGTTGTAAAGTTGTTTTTTGCACAATAAACAAAAGAAAAAGAAAAGAAAAAAGTGTTTTAGGTTAGTATACCACATTCCTTAGTGATTCTTCACTCCCAGATAGTGCATGACGTCTGAACAATCACTGCTATTCATCTATTATTGTCGTCACTCCAGCGTAAACAGATCCAATTGCAAAGTCAAACAGATGCAACTACTGACCTGCTTTTAAAAAGGAAAACAACCCTTTTTACTCTATTTCTATATGTTCAACTGTGATCCCAACAATGACCAACCCAATTTCAATATGACTTTGGATTATGCAATATTTCTTGCCATCATTTACCTTTGTCTCAAAATATTCACATAGACCTGTCCTGCAAACGGCTGTATTTGATTGAAAAGTTGTAATTTGTGTAAAACTTTCATCAAAAAGTAGATTGAAACAGGAATGGGTCTACAATTCGATTTGTATTATTAGATTGTCCAGCCCTATACGATAATGCTAACAACAACGTAGCATGCTAACAGTGCACTTCCTGGTCTGACAGAATAAAATACTCAATGAATAAATGTAGACAAGACACATACCATTTCACCCAAATATACATCTGTGTGATTCGACTTAGTTTGGTTAGAAACATTGTGCTTCCTGTTGAGTTTCACCTATGCCCTGCCAGACCACGCCCACTAACAGATCTCCTTGCAACAGTATCTACGTGTCTTCACCAGTCTTTTTCTAAGCTTATTCATGAATTCCCCAAAGCTCCCAGTCTAATCATGTGTTTCTTGCTCAATGATAAACATTAGAGGTACACGTCCTCTTTCGTCCTTGGGGCTAATATTAGTGTTATAGTGGTTCTGGACTGGAGCATCACTGAGAACTGAGCACTGGGACTGTGGGGGGTGTAAGGGGGTTCTGGAGGCTGCCGAGGTAATTTCATGGCTCAGTAACAGGAACATGACATGACGGTGAGATATAGAGGACAAACTTCTGATAAGAGGTGAGGATCATCGTGTTTTTATGGAAAGGTTCCTCCACAATGCTATAGATTGAATAGAGGTCAGATTTCTTTAAGTGACTGTGTGGTCAGCAACGCTCAGCTGAACAGGATTTTTCTTACATTTTATGAAAAAAAAAAAAATGTGAGAATTGCTTTAAATAGGAAAGTAAAAGTATCAATAAATGATGTGTGCTCAGCAGCCTCATATGTTGATTTACTATTATGATAAACATTTCAGCTGAACTTATGAAATAGAAATAAAGAGTTTCTTTTTGTTAAAATTGCATATATCAACCCTGTCTTACAACACTACCTTGTACTATCTTTGTACACAGTTCTGAGCCTCAAATTATTTACCACCATATGTCATTTATTACCACTTTTATATGCCAAACAAGTAAGGCCACGTTAATATACTAAAGGCTGTTAGCCAAATGCTAACATGCAAACCACCAACCCTTTCCCTGGATTTAGTGACAACTTGTTCTATTCTGTCCTGATCCCATCAGATCTTAGAAGCTAAACTGGTTGGGCCTGGTCAGTACTTGGATGGGGCTAGAACCTGACACAAAGGCGACAGGAGAACTGTTTTTGTGACCTTAGGCAGACACTTCACCACAATGTCTAGTCTGAACTAGTGCATGGTCAGTTGCTTGTTAGTCTGCCCAGGCAGCTGTGGCTACTAGAGTAGCTTACCACTACTGTGTGCAGTGAATAAATCATGCCAATTCCTTCCTTCTTCTCTTCCTTCTTCCTTCCTTCCTTCCTTCCTTCCTTCCTTCCTTCTTCCTTCCTTCCTTCCTTTCATTTTTCCATCCTCCTTCTTTCCTTCTCTCCTTCCTTCCTTCTCTACTTTCTTCCTTCTCTCCTTTCTTCCTGCCTCCTTCCTTCCCTCTTCCCTTTCTTTCTTTCTTTCTTTCCTTTCTTCCTTTCTTTCTTCTTTTATTCCTTCTTTCTTCCTTCTTTCTCCCTTCCTTCTTTTCATTATCTCTTCCATTCTTTCTTCCCTCCTTCCTTCCTTTCTTATCTCTTCCTTCCTACCTTTTTGTTTCTTCCTTCTTCCTTCCTCATTCTTTCCTTCCTTCTTTCATTCTTTATTTCTTTCTTCCATCATTTCTTCCTTCCTTCTTTTCTTCTTCTCTTTCTTTCTATAATTCTGAATTAGCATTCATCGTCATTTATTCTTGTATACGTTAAGGAAACATTATTGACACAAATCTGTCAACAGAGCATACCTAAATGTGCAATCAGCTTCATTAATGCTAGTTAGCAATATTTTTGCTTGCTTTATGTGAAAGCTAAGGTTCAAGTGTATAAGCTCATTTAGAAGGCAACAACTACACAAAAATGTATATGATTCGACTTGAAGATTCAATCTGTATTTGTACAGTTCTTAAAAATGTGGCAACAACACAGACCAAGATTCTAGAAATAATAATCCAATCCTTTCAACAAACATGACAGTTATGAGTTCACTCTAGAGTTACAAGAGAATAAGCTTGTGATCCTCCCCAATGTTGCAATAAATCAGCAGAAAGTCATTTACCGTATTAGGCAGTGGGATTTGGATATTGTTTCATTCTTAATACTATATAATTGCACTTAATGACCACATAATCTCTCTCCTTTGTGTTTAGATGTGACGTGTCTGTTTGCCGACTTGTGGAGACAGATTGCAGATTTAGTGAGCAGCATATGGTCTTATTCTTTTTGGGATTTTTAGCTCTCGTGTGTGTCCCAGGATGCACCAAAACAACACCTGCTCCCCTTGAATGACACGCAGACTGACTTAAATGATCACCACAATACTATTTTAATTTTTTTTTTTTTACAGGAAGATGAAATATTGTCAAACTCTGTGTTAAAATGCGAGGAGAATCTTAGCGTTTGTAAAGACTGAGGCTGTAATCTGTGTGAAATGTCAAACTAAATGATGCTTTTAGCTTTGTGGTGGAAAAAAGAGTGGTTACTAAATTGTCGAAGCAATTTTCATTAATGCTTCAAAGTGGCATCATCAGACAAAAACAAATGTAAAAAAAAAAAAAAGAAAGATTGTGTTTTTCTTTTATGTATTGCTAATAGCCTCTAAGTCAGGGGCAGTGGCGGCTGGTGGTGTATATTTTGGGGGGTGCGCAAAAAAAAAAAAAGGAGGGAGTTTTATACACAGCTCCACGGCCCATCAGCACCATGTGCAGATAACAACAGGGGCACATGGAACACACACACCCCCACAGCAACAAGCACCCACCCACATGCACATCATCATCACCACTAGAGTCTTTTGAATTAACCATGAGCTCCTTTTTTCACATAACTTCGTTAGCAGTAGGGCTTTAGCTGCTCAGATGTCTCCAACAGTGAAGCTAAAAACCAAATGTCTTACCTTTTCTTCTCTTGCTCGTGTTTGTTTCTCCAAAAGTGAAATGAAACTAATCCAGATCCAGGTCCAACTGGATCAACACCTCCAAAAGTATAGATAAAAGAAACAATATGCTAATGTAATGTTTATCCTCCGGTGCTCCGCTGCGCTAGCATAAGAAAGCATGCCGGTCATACTGAATCCTGATTGGTCGATGCATACTTAATCGTGATTGGTCAGTCACAAATTTTGTGAAAAAGTTCATTTTTTAGATTAAATAAGTACTTGTAGTATTAGAGCAACGATGAAAAGTCATTCTTTAGTTTCATTGTGACTGTTAAAGTCAAATGGAGTCAGTGAGAGACATCAGAGCAAATGTTCAGTGGTTTTCATTGGTCACGTGTTGAACCATGACAGAGAAGTCTGTGGCAGGAATAGACTTCCCCAGAGACATTTAAACCACCAAGAGGCGCTGTGCAAGCGCACCTAAAACGAGATTATAGCTGAGCTGTAAACTAATGGGTTTCAGCACGAGAATTTAAAATTTCTCGCGACACTTCAGGCCTTCCCATTGCTCTCTTAACTGTTCACTAATACCTCGTGCCCCAATGGGAAAACCCCATAGACTTCAGCCACTGTATTAAACTAACATAGGAATATATTCAAAGCTTTTTCTCGTTATTTTTCAGGGTCAGATCAGGGAGTGCGGCGCACTTGCGCCCCCTATTGACCAGCCACCACTGGTCAGGGGTCACCATGGAGAAAAGAGTCTCATAAGGACGTGATAAAAAAAAAAAAAGTTGATGATTAATGTCGGAAAGTTTTCAACGTGCTTCCAAACAAACAACAAACTTGTTCTAATTCATACATCAGTCATTTACGAAGCTTCTGGACCAATACCTTGTTGTTAAGGTGGCTATGATCTTTTTAGTTAACATATTTTGAAAGGGCACCGGAGCTTTATTTTGTCACTGCACAGCTCCTTCCTGTGTTTCTCATGCAAAAAGCCTGGGATGGATTTTTATGACTGGCACCTTCAGAGTAACCTGATGCTACCTAGTGACTGCAGAGTAAACCCACACAGTGTTCTTGATTCATTTCAGGTATAGTGACAAGTGGCCAAAATATTGCCAGAGAATGGATCTTTCCAAGTACAGAGATAGATCAACCAAGAATAGCAATGATCCGGCACAACAAGAGGAAAATGACGAGCGCTGGTATAAGTGCCATTTATCGACATATACATTGTTGGGGGAAAGACTGGGTAAGGGAAACAAGAACAGTTCCTGACAGCACATGTGAGATTCAGTGCACTTTAGAGATTGCTATTTCTAGATACAAAATAATTCAAATAAATAATCTGAAATGTTACAGCAATTATAATCAATGATGTTACCATTACTTTACAAAACAATACAATGAATAAAAAAACAATCTGCTAATTAAAGAATCAGGAAGTATCAGTTATTGCCCGGCCAACCATAGCCTTTAATCTTTATCATTATTTGGTTCTTGACAAACTTTATGCACAATAGGTATTTTAGTGAGATTGTGCATGACGTGGACACAAACAGTGAAGAGGGGAGAGCACATTAAAGGCTAACTGCTGTTTCTCACCTGGGACTGAGTGGATTTAGTATAATGGTGTTTTTATGGGCCCGCTGGGACAGGCACTGCACATGCTTAAAAGGTTTGACACCTCCCACTTGTAACATTACACGGCTTTCCACGAGTTGTTGATGTACTGTAAAATATATCTTATTGGCTATTGGGAGTGCATTTGTGTGACTTTTATACATCAGTGGATATTTTTAGCTTGCCTATAATAGCAGTGATTTCTTTGTGTTTAATAGTTGCCTGTTCAGCCCAGAATTTAGCCTTAGGTTAGATGTTTTAACTTTGGGAAACAACTGCATGGCTTTCAAGAAATATTTTGTGGAGATAAACAGCATAGAACGCAAACAACTGTGAAATTTCTGCCTCCAAAGTCTGAACGCTGAGCTGCTTCAAACCTCAGGCGTTATGATTGAGTGTAGACTCTTTCTGTGATTGGCCAATCATCTGTTATAGCACAAAAATTGTCTTTTAGAAAAGAAATAAGCAGAAAATAACACAATAAAAATAAAGTGGATGTATGGACAAAACACAGTACTGTTGAATCAATAAGTTAAAGGCACTACTTTGGCACTTTTAGAAATTTGTCCGCAATGGCCTGTCTACGTCTAACATTGTCTCCAATATTAGACTAGACTCCACTAAGTCCGTCTGTTGTTGTTGCTAACATTGTGGCTAACTGCTGTTAGCATACTGACACGTCTCGCTCCTAACAGCTGTGACTAAACACATTGTGATGAACAATGGAGCTCAACTGGTATCGCCCACTTCCTGGTTCAACAAGTGTGGGCTCCAATGTTAAAACTCTATAGCGGTTTTGAAAAAAAAAAAAACTTATAATGATAGCTTAAAAATGTCCTTGAGGCTAATCAACTCTGTGGTGAGTCATGAGTCATAAAACCTACATCCATTTCTGCAAATTTAAACTACAAAGTTAATAAGACATTTTGCCAAATCTGAAATTACAGATGAGCTTTTTAAACTAAAAAACAACCACTCTGTGGATCTGAGTTAGCACTGGTTAGCCCGCGATATGTCTTTAAACTCTTAATATTAGAATTTTTCTAAAAGCGCATGGCACTTTACAATGGGGCAATTTACTTCCGGAACCAGGGTGATTTTCCACTGCTGAGCTTCATTCAGACACTCAGAAAAATGTGACTGATGTAGGAAGTTTCAAACTAATTATTTTGCTTGTTTGCATTTGTAAGCAGGCCTTTAAGAAAAATACCTAAAATAAGTTTTGAAGCTCAAACAATGCCACAGTCATTTGAAGTGTTTGCATACTTAATAAACAGTAAGTCGACTAAAATCCAGGAAGTACAGTTGTGTTTGCATGTATAAGCATTTGCAGAACTTATATTGACTTCTAAAAGCGATGAAAAAACAAATCTTGGAAGCTCAACAAATAAGTAAAACGTGGATATTAAATATTTTGTTTGTTTATCAACATCAAAAATCCAGTATAGCCCCTTTAAGCAATAAAAACTGTTAATACAAGATGAGAGAAGTTTGATTTTGCTCTGAATATAAATAATAGATATTGTTTGATTTGCCCTTAGATGCAGAGAAAACCAGTTTGAATTTCCTTCAGTCATGCTAATACATTCATTCAAACAGATTAGGCCCATGCATTTTGCCCTCAGACAAAACAACTTTAACTGCCAAAAACCACTGACTCTCCAAAATAGAACAGCAGAAGGTCATTTCAAGGACACAGTGTCGTCTGATATCTGATATTCCAGCTCCAAACTCGCGAAGCATTATAGATGTGTGGATTTTATTACGTTTCAGTCAACGCTAAACCTTATTAAACGTCTCAGGCTGCAAGTTTAGGTGCAAATTGCAGCTTATTTCACACTCAGTTTTTTTTTTTTTCACTTTGCAGAGCACAAAGCTGTTAAGTCCTCTGTCTCGGGTCCTCTTTAAAAATGTAAGAGTTCAAATCGATGGGCTCACACACACACAGAAAGGGAAAGAGGCGGCCTATTACTCAGTCTAAAGCACTGGAACGACCACGCGTTCTTCAGACACACTTAATATTTCACTGAACGCACCAATCTGTTCAAATGTCAAGTCTGGACCCCGAAATAGCAAAACAGCGCTGACGAATATGACTTAAGTTTGTCAAGTGTGGTAATAGCATTTCCATCTGATTATTATTAAAGTGCCTATGTTGGCTTGAACTACTCATTTCATTAAAACAAAGTAAGGATTGTTATATTTGAGATTTCACAAAACATTTTGCTAAGTTTATTCCAGTTTAGCCTGTCATTCCCCAATCCGAGTTAGTTGCCCAAATGGAGTCAATCATACTAGTAGTTAGCTTGACTATTTTCATTGTTTAAACTGCCAGAAACGGCTAAAAATGTTATCTGTCAGTTGTAACCTTAGATGGCTTATCATATGAGATTAAAAAACGTCTGTTAATATTTAATAAGTTAAGTTAATAACATTTATTTTTGTGAAAGTCACGTAAAATCTCGTACTTTCTACACTCATAAAAAACATTAAATTTAATGCTAATGTTGGTGACCTTGAAGTTTCACTGAAGTTCAAGGTCATGTCAAGTTTATTAACAGTTAAATATTACGTCAAGCATTACACTCATATGTAAGCTAAAATCAGCACATTTAAAAAGTAAATGATAAATATAGCGTATTCTATGTTGTTTGTCCTCTTAGGTGTTGCCGTAGTCAAACACTAACGTTTATGCGCCTGCGCATAAGCTTCTGGGCATGTGCACAGCAATTTTTGACTCAAATTTGGTACTGACTCCGATTGCGAAATGAAAGCCTTTTTTATAGGATCTAAAATGTACTTCCTGTTTATAGATGATGACATCAAGCTAGGGAGTTGCCTAGTAACCAGTGGTGGACTTTTTTCTGTGGGGTGGCCAGGCAGGGACCATGAATCTTACAAGGGTGGCACAAAAATTAGTTTATTTTGTGGATATTTCGTTTGTAGATTAATCTACAAAAAAATGCAATGCAAATACATAAATTCAAGCCAACGCATGAACATAAAAGTACTTAAAAGTTAAGGTGCTGCTTACAGGAATACAAAGACACTTAACATGAACTAAAAAGTGCCTATTCCAGTTCAGGTTTTTACATGAAAACAAAGACACTCTAGATCTGCACTGCTATTAACCATATTATAAATTGGGCAAAGCTACTGGAATGTAACAGGATTGTACTACCTGAGATGTAAAAACACTAGAACACATTCATTTTATCGCTACGTATATATATCCTAGTGTGATGTCATAATTGCTCGACTTCATGTTATTTTCAAAATATTTTCTAACTTAAACTTGTTCTTGATTAATGTAAAACTGTTATTTATGCAGTATATATATATTTTTTTTTACAACAGGCAAAAACCTCCCAAATTAACGTGTATTTTGGGGTGTCAGATCAGTTACGAGAGGTGAAAAGGCCACATATCACATTTAGAATTTGTAATTTGCATAAAAATGTATACGCTGGAATGGTTGGATTAGGTTTATGCGAGTAACCGCTGAAGCGAATAATGAAAGCTGGGAATGCAGTTTGCAGGACTTGTGTTAAAAACAAAGCTTTACCCCAGGGACACACTGCAAGCGTATTTCGCGCTACGCAAGCCCTACGCGCGTTAAAAATAGCCCAACGATGCACGCGCATCGTTTAGAAAACATGCAAAGTCAATGAGACCGGCCACACACCCGGCGCTTGACGCGCGTAGCGAGCGTGACGTCGTGCGAGCGTTGGGCGCGTGAGGATCGGGAGCGAAAGAATCCAACCTATTTTTTTTGTCGCTTGACGCTGGCGTAGCACCACACGTCCTGGGACAGACCTGGACTGTGTGACGGAGCCCTGCTTCAATAGAACTGCCTGCTTGAGTTTTCATATTTACTATTGAAAACCTGGCGTTTGCCGTGATCAGCCGGTCCAGAGGGGAAATATCAAATATAAACCTATTCATGTGATTATTTTCACTTTAGACCGGATACAAGAGCAGAAACACAGACAGACAAACTTTCCCATTGAAAAACACAGGGTGAGTGGCTCGCATTGACGCACCACAGGTGCGCACGGGGCATCTGCTGCAATTGGCGGTGTGGCCACCCATGCGTGGACGCACGGCTGTAGTTTCGCTTGTTCACGCACGTCATTTTTGTCGCTTGCTGTGTGTCTGGGCCCTTAAAGGTACTATACCTGATTTTTGCTTCCTTAAAAAAACAAACAGAAATAATTAATTTTTAATTTCCTACATCAATCTAAATGTTTTACTCACTTACCTAGTGCATTCGGAGCCTCCAAATTGTTCACAACAAAGTGTTTTAAGTTTTTTTCACAGCTGTTAGAAAGTAGTCGTATCTGTCTGTTTGTTAATGACAGTAATGTTAACAAAATGAACCAAATGGATTTTAGTGAACAAACTAATTACTAGACATACTCAGCATATTGCAGGCCAATTTCTACCCGAATAGATACATTAACAAGATATCTATGCTAGGGAGAAATAGATTTAAATTTATTTTATTGTCAAAAAACAAGCAGAGTCTGTTTTCGACAATGAAAGTGTTGCACGTATTGCTGTGGGAAAGTGAAACTAAACAGATTGTTCACGGCGCACGCTCTGCAACATCAGTGACGCCACAACATGTAGCCATGGTAACAGCACCCAGTTCTGCACTCAAACCTTTTATGGAAGCAGAGAAAGACATACCGGGCGATTTTGCCCCTGCCGGTCTAATACTTAAGCGCAAAGCGCAAAGAGTTCTCTGTGTTGGCCGCTATGAGCTCCAGAGAGCAGCTCCAGCTCGTGGCACGGCTGCTCTGCTTTGTCTGATGCCAGTTCAATCAGTGAACCTGCACAACATAACCGTGGAGCAGTGCAAGAAGTTCACTGGAAATAAGAAATAATAATAATAATCATATTTTGCCATCAATTCTAATTTTGTCAGTTATGTAGTTAGAAAAAGCCACGTTAAATGCAGTTATTGAATTAGGCAATATATTTGTAAAATAAAATGGATTCACTTTTTAGTCAGACTTGGCTTCAATAAGTTTGTTCTATATGTTTTAACAATACAATGTTGTGTCGACCTAAACTTATAATAAAAATGATCCGATGCTCGTGGTATGACCTACCTAAGAATCTTGATCCATGCGTGAAAAGTTTATGAAAAAGCAGCGGCGTGTCCTCGTTATAATCCTTTTGAATGAGACAACTGCCGGTAAGCAGGCTCCCGGTCCCGGTGTGATGCGAGCGGAGGGTCTTTTGTGTGTGACCGCGTCTGCAGCCCCTGTACAGACGAGCGCAGGGTTGTGTCCACCTCGGGTCGGTTCTCTGGATGCGCGCCGTGGTCCAGGTAAAGCACAGCGCGGGGCTCTGGTCCAGACTGTGCCAAACGGTTCCGCGCTCTTCCTCGTGCTCACTCACAGTGGTCACCGCTGTAAAATTGACAGCCTCTGGTCAGAAACGTCCAGCGGCCTGGTGCGCGTGGCCGCGACCCGCGCTGACCCAAAAGCGCTGAAGGGGCCGGGACCTCGTGCAGCACCGTGCTCTCCTGCTTTATCTCTCTGCTCTGTCGTGGGCAGAGCTGCATTCACACTTAACACTGTCTCATGTTACTCTATAATCTAAGTCTTTTTTATATGAAGTCAACAGGCTTTATGTAAAAGAAAATACATTTTTTAGACAAAGTTGTTAAAGTTTGTCATTTGAATAGACTTTTACCAAATACATTTCTATTATTACACTTTTTCCCAAACTGAAGCTCTTGTAGTAACTTTTGCTGTGATATTAATGCACTGCTCACGTGTCACAGACATGACACGTCTAGGCCGTTCACTGAATGAAATTGTACCCCACACATCTGGCGGGCACCACACCTGCTGCACTCACGGCGTAGCTCTTGGAGAGAGCGCACTAGAGGCCAACAGAGGAATAACTGTCTTAACCAGTCTAAGCGGGAAGTCTTAAAGGGGCAAGATCGGGGCCATAAAGTTGTTTTTGTGATTCGATTTGCAAAAGTCATGTTAACCTCCTAGTGAGTTTATCCTCTGCATTTGACCCATCCTGCAATGCCATGAGCGCTACCGTCCTAATCTTTGCCCATCTCTACTTGACCTTGGTGCATGTTTGGTTTGTGAGTGGGTGATACAGGAGTGTTCATCCAACCACAGAAAAAACATGCAGATAGCAGACAGAACTTTCTTAGTGTCAGGCAAGACTAGATCCACTAGTATCTGCATTAAGTCCGACACAGTTAAGGTCGTTGCGTTGAAAGTTTCTGGGTCAAGATCATAAGCCATAAGAAATCGACTGTGTCATGTCATTTACCGCTGTTTCGTAAGAAGTAGCCAGTAGCACGGTTTGACTTCAATGGCTCTCTCTCTCGTTCACTTTCAGTTAAAACATCTGGATCTCTTTCTCTTTAACTATTGCTGTCAGACTTGCCTTTGTGTTTTTAGAAACAGTTTACACTTTGCATGCTGGGTCCAATAGGTCGAACCTAGAATAATAAAGATAGACTTGCACCGCAGTACTTTGAAACTCACAAATTGTTTTATTTCAGTGACACCACATATAATTTTTCGAGTTTTTCTTCAAATATCAAGAAGGGCTGAAGAAGAGCTTGACCTGAAGCCTCACATGTAGTGTGTCACTGAAATAATTTGTGATCACCAAAGTACTGCTGTGTGGATCTATTTTCTTTTTCTAGACTCACCAATTTGACCTTAAAATGTTTGTTTTGTTTCACTATTCACTTTGTAATGTAAGATACGAACAAGCAAGGGCTATGTACCTTCTACAACTTGATTCTGGCTCTTGATTGGCTCTGTGGTTGCCATGACACAGTGCTCTGATTTCCACTGACCTCTGCTCTATATTAGGTGCTATATCTATTAGTCATGATGTACTTAAATGCAACAGTATCTGCGTCTTTATATTCATTTATTGCATGGTCTCTGAATATTTATATTTCTATAAAAATGCCACCAAACTAAAAGATAAGCCAGATCAATGGAGAGTTTAGACCACTTGCGTTAAATGTCAACATAACAAGCAGATGGTGTTTCATCACCATAAAAGTTGTCTAGTTCAGCTTTTAGAATAATACTCAAACATCAATCCATATTCATTCAAGCTCACTCTAAATTTATTAAGCCGGCCTCTATCAACTAAAGTAAAAGAAACTCGTTTCAAAAGAATTACGGTAATCAAAATTTATCCAGTGGGCGATTTTCTTAAAAGAAGATTCAAATTAGAAGTTGACCCATGTACTTTTTGTAATTTGTCAAATGAAACAATGAATCATCTTTTTCTATGAATGTCGCTACTCGCATGAAATTTGGTGAGATGTTTGGAATTGCATCAATCTAAAAATTGAAAATCCTCTTTTTACTTTTCAGATGTTTCACAGCTCTATATCTACTCTTTAGGACTGGGAATCTGCTAGAATCATCTGTGAACAGTTATCTAAAGCACTGTATTTTAATGCTCCTAACTTTCGTTTTTTTATATATACTGTATATAGTCTTGTGAAGCATTTATTACTGTCAGTAATTTTCTCCAATAGCTTTTTTATACCTATTTGACAAAAAAAAAAAAAAGATTAATGCTCAAGCAAAGAAAAATATACCTTTACTGTAGAAGTCATAAGACCTACATAGTGCATTGAAAGCTAAAATCTTAGCAACAAAACTGCAAGAATAATTCTACCACAACTTTTTAAAAATAATTCTGATGAAGATACACGTTTAAAAAAAACGATTGTTAATTGATTGATTAATTGATTGATATCATAATTATAAAAAAAAAACTTGCATGAGATCTTAAAATATGAGACTTTGCTAAATATGAAACTATCCGTCAGATCAGAAGCTAGCAAAAGGCTGTTAGTATTGATGGAGACCGTTAGAACACAGTGCCACAGTGGACACAGGATAGTTTCGTTGTGTCTTGGCAACACTTACCACACTGCCTCGTGTCTGCGTACATGGGTGAGTGGATTAGATTGTAAACGCTTGAGTGCCTGTAAGGTAGAAAGCTATATAAATAGACCATTTAAATGAAACAAGTTTTAATGTCATCCAGTTGACTCTTCTCCCACACTATTAAACATATAAAAGCAAGAGTGTTTGAAGAATGCAATCAAATAAAACATATTCTGGATAATCTAGTTAAATGCCCCTCCGCAACTCCTATTTTTAACCTCTCCGTTGACCCTAACTCCTTGTATGAAAAGCGACAGAAGACATATTGGTGTGATTTATGATCCGGGTTGGTGCAGATGACGTATGAACTGGCCTATATTCATTGGTATTCTCCATAAACACAGCTCTATCTGACTGCATTAGAGAGATGAAGAGGAGTGGACAGGAGCAGCTGGCAGAATGTAAATAAGAGAGGTACGGCAGGTTCAGTGTGTCAGGTCTGGTTTGGGCCGTTAAAGGGAAAAAGGCCAACAGGGGAGTTTGAATGTCGTTAGCTCAAATGGAAAAAGAGAGTGCAAATGACTCAAGAATGGTGTTTTAGAATTAGAAAAGGGAAAGTTAAGGTCTTCTTTTTGGTAACATTTGGTCTCTAGTCTTACATTTAAAGTTGCTGTGTTAAAGCATTGTTGTTCAAGCTGAATTATCTAAATAAAATAATAATGTTTGTGTATGTGTGGGAGATTTGTGGTGAAAGCTCGTCATGTAAAGAAGCTTTGTTGTGCTACTCCAGTTGTGCTAAAAATACACTTGGCTCATCAAAAAACGTCTTAAAAGAAGTAAAAAGTTTAGCTTACTATTTCCTTCCTCCCAAAGTATGGCGTATTTACGCACAAAGTATATACTGTATTATTTATTTTTTTTTTTTTTCAGAAAATTGTGTTTTTAAAAGTGCACAGGATCTTATACTTTGATAGTCAAATGTAAGGTCCAGGACAGGTCTTTAAGCTTCACACTAGAAGTTGTGCAAGAACCATGGATAAATCTTAGCGAATAGAAAGTGCCTGATTAACTTCATTAACTCATAAATGTAACTTCTCTGGGGTGTGAAACAACTGTAAAGCATGGTGTGTATTTATTATTGTGTCCTTGTTTCCCCAAAGCAGATTTGTTGAGATAAAATCATTTAAAATGGATCAGCCTTCTTCTCAAAATCCAATTGGAAAATTCGCAGAAGATAGATTAGAAAATCTTTTTTGGATCCGCTAATACTATAATCTTTGGCATTAACACTTTTTTTCATAAATCTCTTCTTTGCAAGCATCTTAAAAACACTTTATTTTGAATCTTCTATATGCATAGATCCAGAGAAAAAAATCTAAAATTTTACCATCACCAAATTCTTTTTTGAGCAAAGGTTTTACATCCACTTACATTAGACTTCTAGGAACCTGAAATAAGTCACGATGAAGAAATATTTAAAGTGTGGAAGTGGCTTAACTAACGTGCAATAAAATGGTCCTTTCACTGACAAAAATGTCATTCTGAAGTTTCGGTAAACAAAAAAACTCAATTTTCTGATATAATGAACTTTGTGTACATATTTGTTAAATGTGGATAGACATCAACCAATTTCCAATATGACAATTAAACAGCAAATTGTGACCTGTTTTAAACTATCAGAATTGTAGAATATTGCAATGTCATTTTAACACAACCTTTTGAAAAAACTACTTGTTTGGAAAGTAAAAAGAAGATTCACACTATTGCAAGTCTTATTCTTTGTCTGCATTTTGTCTTTAGAACTTTCATGTCTAAACCTCTCCATAACAATGACACTCTTCATATTTCCACTTCCTGTTTTGCTCGACGACATCATCAGCGTGCGCCTGCTCGTTCTTCAGTGTGATGTGGAAGCTGAGACGTGTGTCGAATTTGGCGCCGGCCTCTGCTCCCGTTGTTATGGTTACGCTCTGGGGCCCCGGCAGCAGCTGCAGTTAGACCGGAGAGCCAGCGTGGGAACTAAATGTCAGCCAGCTTTTGTTTGAGAAATTAGGTACTTTTTGAGTTTATTGGCAGATTTGTTAGTAGTTGGTGAAATTGTGTATAGAAAGTTATTGTTATTCCAACACATGCTTTAGCGCTTCTATATACAGGATTATAATATACGAGAGTAGATAAGCTATATTTGCATAATATGTCTCGTTAGTGTTGTTCTAATACCGATCCAATACCGATTCCTTATCTCACTGTAGTTTGCTGACACTGATACGAGTTCAGATATTAAATTGCATTATAATGGCTAAAGAAGTAAACAATATGTACAACATTTAACTCAACTTGAATCAATAATCATTAATAATTATGACTTCTGCAAATTAGACTCAAAAAGCAAAGTAAATATATAAATAGAGAAAAAATAAATAAAAAAAGATAATGGTAACCAAGATGTGTTCATTGTAACTGTTATGTATTTGGATTTTTAAACCTATTTTAGACTCAAATGTAATTGTCATTAAACATACAGTAATTGTGTTGAGTATATTCCTATTTAGTCCCTTTTTGAGTGTCATAAAAACAACAGTGAGGTCTGTAAAAAGACGCTCATCCTAATGAAATTCAATATAAACAAAAGTTCAAGTTAGCATGTTGTTAGTGCTGCTAGCTAGTGCTAGTCCATTTTTAGAGTTTAACCACAGATCTTATTTAAAAAAGGCTAAATAAAACAGCACAGAGGTAACACGGATGTTTGTCTTATATGGAGTTATTTTATGGTTAAACTTTGAAGAATCTCCACAAAACCTTTTGTAACTGCTAGTCGTAGCATTAGCCATGAGCAGAGAATAGCTGCTGCTAATGCATCTACGGGTCCTCATTCAGGTACCGATACTTGACTATTAATACATACTGTATTCATAATTTTCAGGTATTTTGACCTGCATTATGAAGCACATACAAGTTAAACAAATGTGTCCTGTTTTATTGATTTTAAATGTCAATAATTGAATCCATTCCAATGTAACTCCAAACTCTTCCAAAAACTATTTAACATTCTTCTCATCTTCAGTTTGGCCCAGAGTCTTGTTTAATCCTCATCTCTCTTACTAACTGTGCAATATCACTTTATTAGGCAGTACATTTACTCAGACATTATCATTTTAATAGACGAGCTAAAGCCCAACCTAGGAGAACATCCGCTGGAGCTTAAGGACTGATAGGGCTTTAAACACTGATATTAGGATCAGAACCGCGTGAACAACTCTCCCTGACGGACTAAAAGGGTCTCAGGCGGGCGATAGTTCTATTATATAATGTGTAATGATATAACTAAAGTATTCCAGTCTGGAATCAGGGTCAATCAGTTTTCAGGTCATCAGTGATCGGAGCTGAAGTTTATGCTCTACTTTGTCCAAGAGGGATAGTTTTGTTGCATAACTTCAGTCTGGCAGTTTTGCATGGGGAGGGTATAATGGCAAAGAATGAAGCTATGACAAAGTTACCGTACACCATTTTCAAACTCAAATGTGTTACTAAAGAATATAGATACTAACTGATGCTAAAACAAATGTTAAAATATCCATTTGAAGTATTCATACTAAAAATGTAAGTGATTGTTTCATCTTCTTATTAGCCTGGCTTTATCAGATGGACTCTTGCAACATTTGTGAATCCATCTTGAGAGACCGCCACCGTATGGTTAAAGACAACAACTAATCTCACATGGATCTATTGCTGAGTTTCACCTTCTTCATGACAGTTCTAGGCCAGGTTGGGGGTAAGAGGCAGTTTTTCTTGTTAATAACTTTGGACTTTGCCATGAATTTTTTAGGAAATGTTTCACAAATTTAAAAATTGTTGATACCTGAGGCAACTAGACCCAATAAACTTTTGTGATACAAACATGACCCCCCCCCCCCCACCCCCACCCCCATCATATTGAAATAGCATTGGCCTGTAGAATGTTGTGTCATTTGAAACTTAGCAATTATAATATGTATCTGGATACATTACTGCAAGCATGTAGCTGTTGCTAATCAGCCGCAGTGGCTGCTCTGTTAGTACAACGGAAAAAAGGGGTAGAAAGCAGTTTTTCTCTAGAGCACAATACAAGCGCAGACTGCTTGTATACAGCAGAAACAGCATTTACAGTTTTAAGAATAGTCAGATCTTGTGGCAATTCGTACATTTTTTCACACCATAAACTTTTTTCCAGTTCAAAAGCCTTTAGTTTTGGATAAAACAACTTTCAAAGCTTTAGCTTTGGCTACCTCTGCTCACTCTATGAACTCCAGCTCTGATTGGTCGGTGGATTGTCCCACTCGTCACACAAAGAATCATTGAGGAAACACAAAGATGTCCAATAGCCTGTAGAGCATCTCGCAAAAGGCTAAACCTATGGTCAATATACCATCAAATGACGCACAGCGACTGCCATATTTGATCAAAGGAGCGTGCAATCACAGCAAACCAATCACAGCACATAATTTGAACCAAAATAAACATGGTAGACTTTTTTAAAAACATGCACACAGAAGAGATTTGTGCATTTTTGGACAAGAAAGATGTTTACGCTTTTTTCTCGACTGTAATCTACAAAAAATTTGACTTTTCAACTACTTCCAGAGTCAGGCGCTTCAGCCAATCAAATTTAAACATTGCCTTGACGTTTCTTTTTTTCTGATTCCAGATTGATAATGTGTAGAACTTATTTTAGAGTGATAAACATACTTTCTTATGCCTCACCTCAAATATCATTGTACATATTGCACCATGATCATTTTAAACCTCTTCAGCTCTGCAGCATAGAAAAGTACAAAAAGTCTGACTCCAATTCCAATCACACACTTCTCATAATAAATAAATGATAAACCTCTTTCTCAGCCTGTTAAATATTGACCGCAGCTCTTCATTTTTCACAATCCTCAGATATTGTATTGATATTTTTCCTTGTGTTTGCTTGTCTGAGAACAAAAGGACCCGTGCTTCTCCTCAGACACTTTCAGATGAATAATCATGGTTTGTATTCTTTTTACTCATGCTTGAACTGGAGCTGATCAGTGGGTTATGTAAGACAAGTCAGAGCCATGTAAAGATTTTCTGCTTCATCGGAACTTCATGTCAGTGTAAAGAGATGTCTTGATTGGTCATGTGAAGTTTGTGTTTTTTATAATGTGTGATAGGGCTAAAATCAATCAAGTGTGGATTAGAAAATACTAACACAATCCTGTAAGTTAGGTTGTGTTCAAGTGGTTTTGTGGTTGTAGCAAAAGGAAACTTGTTAAAAACACACTTTATCTTGACAAATATATGTAAATCCAGTGTAAATAATAAATTAATCATTTACAATACCCTTAAGATTGCTGAGGAAATTTTTTTTTTTTACATTTTTTACAGTAAATGGAAAAAGGAATGTCATTCAACTTTCATATCTTTTTCCAGATAATATAATAACTTGCCAACCAGTGAAAAAACATTTATTCTTCATTTGTGATTCTTTTTTTTTTTTGAGGGCAAAGGTAATTTTCAACTTGGCAACTCAGGCATCAAAATTATTTCCCAGTTTGTTCATTTGTTATTTCCCACTCGGAAAGTGGTATTTACCATAATTCCCACACCAAATGAAGGCAGCATGTCGACATTTCGAATTGATGAACTTATTTAATGGCTGAAATGTGATCCCATTTATTAATAGTGTGGGTGAAGATCCTCACTTTAAAGTTTCTGGTCAGCTGCAGACGAGGCAGCTCCTTATTGTTTAGATAAGAAAACAAACCGTTATAGGCACCCTAGTGAGGGGTTAATGACAGTCACTGCGCATCACTGTGGTTCGGGGTGGAAGCACACGTTAGAACCAAAGCAAACACACACATTTCTCGATGGATCTACAACTTGTCTACAACTTCCGCATTGTAATACTTCAACCAATTAGATTCAAATATTTGCCACGACATGCACTCTAACCTTCACCTTAATTAAATGTATTTTAGAAAAGCATTCCAATATACAGAAACGGCAATCTACTAATTAACTTTCTAACACACAGATCTATTCTTCTCACATTACATTGCTTATGTTGGATTCATTTTCCCGACTGCTTCCCCGATGGCTTGATTTAAGCAGAAGTTAATTGTGTTTTAATCCTCACGGTGGTTTGCTGCTTAATGGCGCACAGAGAAAGGCAGAGGGGAAGTTTAATGGAATCCCTCACACTGGGCATTATGGGACGGACAGTTAGTATTATGGGCTGGCTGGAGCTGCTTATGTAACCGGCTACAATAAAAGGCTAGCTGGCGAGAGGCGCCTGGCTCTATGGATTCACAGATAAATGGCTCGGAAAGGGCAGCAGCGATTTGGTTTGATTGGCCGAAGAGTTGGAATTGGATTTGTCGTCAAAGCAGGTCTACTGGAAAATGATGTGGAAAGTGTATTTCGATAAAATAGTTTAACATTGATTGTTGTGTCATGCAAAGCAAAAAGACACAAACCCATTAATAAGACATTGTTATAGTGAGTCTGCTTTTTCTTTGTACGTAAGAAGAATTGACTATGTGCATGTGAGCTGTTTATTTTTCAAGCTGTAGCGTTAGCATTGATACATCCTTTTCTAAACTTCTCTCTTGATTTGTGAAGTCTGTTCACTGCTAGATCTTTTAGTAATTATTCATTTTAGACTAAGGCATTGAAAACCTCATAAAACTAAACATTAAATGAACATGCTGGCCTTTTTGAAAATAAACAAGCCTACTGACGTTCTGTGCACATAGTCAATTCTACTAGTGTTTTTGTTCTTTTTTTGTGTCACATTTCAGACAATTCAAATAGAAAATTAAAAGAAACTATTATTGTAGACAATACTATATATAAATATATACAGTATATAATCTCTGTTTTAAGCAATAATAAAAGCCTAAGATAAATTGTAGCATGCCTGCTTTAAAAGTGATGCTGTAGATTTTGTCAGAAGCTAAGCAAGTCAAAGTCAAGTTAAGTCAAGTTGAATGGTTGTGGCTTTTTTATTTGTGCTTTTTGGCAAGGTACTTTACCCAGATATGAATTTGGTGGGTATGAGATGAAGATTAGCAGCATCACTTCTAACAATACCCAACTAGGGTTGGGTATTGCCAAGAGCATTCCAAAACAATACGTATCCTGAAACGGGGATCACGATACTATACATATCAATACATGTTAATGCTGATACAGATCCCTTAATTTGATACATATCATCATATCATCATGTGATTATATACATACATACATATTTTACTGACCAAAATGAGAAAATGTAGAAAAAAAATATATAAAAGTAAGTAAGTAAGTAAGTAAGTAATCTTTATTTGTATAGCGCATTTCACAGACACAAAGTCACAAAGCGCTTCACAGTGAGATGAACCCCTCCCTACTCAGTGACTCAGTGTTATATATTACCTGTAAAAAAAAATGTCAACATCTTTTTGAGTGCAGGACTCCTTAAAATCAATGTTAAGAATATAACTTTGATTCTGTAGAATGACCAAATGTAGAAGAATTGTATTTTCACACTGCTCTCACTGTTTGATACAAGTGTCTTATGGATAAGTCACTTTCAGCTTTAACCTTAAAGCAGCGATCCAGGATCCAAAGTGTACATTTTTTATGTATTTAGTATCCCAATACGTATCCTGATACAAGTCACTGTATCAATTGCCAACAAGTTTGTCACGATATATTGAATACAGCCCTAGTGTGAGGGTAACTGTTTGCCTGGAAAATGCCACCATGTCCCTCTTTTCAATTTCAGTGGGTGTGATTGACAGATTAATTAGCCAATCAGGCACACTCATCCGCTTGCATAAGAAAACCAAGATGGCTGGTTACAATAAAAATTACAAGAAAAAAAATGTTTAAAAAATATCTAGTAAAACTGAAAAACATGGCGGATTTCTGCAGAATCAAGGAGCAAATCAAAAAACAATTTTAATGTGAGGTGAGTGAAGGTAGATTTTAGTCTAAATGACAGACAAATCAGCTCCTTTGTTGCATGTGCGTCTAATCTGATTGCCTGGTACTTTGTGGAGTTGATCTGTGTTTCAGACCCACTCTTCGCAGTTTGCTAAGCGTGGGCTCTGGATTCCAGCAAGGCAACTGTAGTCAAAGCTTTCTACCATCATGTGCAGAACCTGAATATTGCACTGCATAGCACTTAGCTTGAAAGGTGTTATATAAAAGTATTATATCATCATCTCTCTCTCTTCTTATCCAGGATTGGCATGGGCATTGTTAAGTACCTCACAATACAATATGGTCATACTAGACAGAGTGCACTTTGGTTTGAATCCAACTTGAATCCCTGAGTGTCCTCCTGACCAAGAGGGTCAATTGATATCTCAGCCCTGAAACTGTGACCAGTGCCTATTCACAGTTTTAGAACCTGCAAGTTTTGGATCCATGACAGGGACATAGAAATTACAAACAATAAAGCATACCATCATTACTAACAATGATGGTGTGAATCCTCCCTCCTGAGTAAATTTAAACAATGGTATTATGTAAAATTTTTAAATTCAATATTATTTTTGTTTGTTGAAAAGGATCATTTACTTTCTCTTCCGCTCCTGCGGGAGATGTCCGGTGGGAGTAGTCCTGCGGCCGACCCATGTTTGCCATTTAAGGAAGTAGCTTCCTTTCCTTAATGCATTATTCATTTTATGTTAATAAAAACAAAGTCACTGTCGGTGCTCAGAACTTGTATTTTTTATGAACGTTTGAACAGTAAACAATCATATTTAGAGTCTATATTCAGAGATTCATACATCAGTTATAACACACATTCAGTCAGGTCTTGCACAAGTTCACAGTTTGCTTCTTTAGACATTGGGCTATTCTTTTAGAGCATGAGCCAAAACTCATCGATTCGATTCCATCACTGCATACTTCTAACGATTTTCAAAGTTTTCAACCTCTTTCCTAGCCTTAGTAAATAACCATTCCTTGCTGGAGTTTGGTGAATTTGGCGTAAAGGCTGTTAAGGATTAATCTTATGAACACGTGAATCTGACGAAGAGTTTTCTCAGCAGCTTCTTACAGTGACAGTTATGCACAATCTTAAAGAACACTTTCATGAATCAGGCCCAGTGAGCTTTGGCAAGAAAAAATAAGAAAATTATCGACAACAAAAAATTGAGTCACAAACAATGAAAGAGATTGTTTTCTGCATCCAGCCAATAGCACATGAACACTCACAGGTCACATAAACAAGCTCCGGACATATCAGCAACAATCAGTCATTAATGTTACCCATAAGTATCTTGTGGGTAACAAGACATTTTGAACCAACTGCCAATGCAAAACTTCCAAAATGTGCTTATTCAGTGAAAATCTTCTGACATCCATCTTACGTAACCTAAATATAAACATTTCTCCTCGTGTGTGACAGGATCCATCTGCTCATCACTGTCAGCTGCATGTGGCCTCTCGTCGGAAAGGTGCGTGGTGGGTAAAGAGGGGGATTGTGGTAAACGTGTCTCTAATTGGGCTGAGAGGTGTCAGAGCGGCGTTCACACCAGAGGACTGAAGCGGAGTGTGTCTGACAGGTCCGGAGCCGCAGTAATTGGCTTCGAGAACCACGTCGGCCGTCACAGTCTTTGTGTCAGGAATCATAGAAGGCAAATGGGCACAGGCAGACCAGAACGGGGGTTGTTTGGAATTGCGCAATCCAAAACTGTGGAAATAAGACAACTAGAATGTTTGTCTAAATTGAAAGTTTTCCTAGCCTGATGCACAGTTGGTTTCATTTAACAGTATGGCGTGCCATTGGGGTTTGCTTTAACAAATCTCTGCTTATTGGTCTTGCTTTGTGTGGTAAACATTCTAATTAAAAGTACAATATATTATTCTAAGTCAGTATTCGACGTGAGGTGAAAGGAGGAGCCAACTAAACTTTTAAACAATGTAGTAGACCAAAGGAAGTCTTGGCGGACTGAAGACTTGTCCCGCCATCGACCAATTAGTCGACTAAAAATGAGGTGTCGAAAAAAAACCTTTTAATTAACAATTATTTTATTGATTTGACCCAATGTGTGCATGAAAAGACTACAAATGAAATGAAGTAAACAACAATGTACGCAGAAAATGAATAGAATCGAAGGAGTATTACACCAATGATTAGGTCTCAAGTCTTGATTCACCCCTTTTTGTTGCTGTTCGATATATTGGTATAGTTTATGGACTAAAACTAAAATATCAACCAATTAACCAACTATGACCAGCACATCACGTTGCTCCTGTTCGTTGTTGGTTGTCTGCAGTTCTGCTATACCCTGACCTAGTATCTCCATTGAAATAAAATTGCACAGAGGCACTAGGTCGCCTGTTGAATGTGCTGCAATATTGGTGTTGGTAAATATTTATCTAGATTGAAATGGTATTGCAATTACAAGTATTTACTGACTAAAATGGCTCAGAAACATTGCTGTAGTTATTTTGAGAGAGCTACTTACTTTATGCCAAGCAGCCAGACTAAGTTCAAAATTAATGAGGTAAGTGTTGGATGATAAAACTTGTATCATGATCTCATCCTTGTGATGTAATGAGACTGTCTGCTCAAACTCTCTTTTGCCTCACCCATGTCTCCTGGGTGTGAACATGAATAGTTACAGTGTGTGTATTTTAAGAGGAAATAAATGACTTACTTATTGCCTATTGAAGGCAAAAGAAAAATACAAAAGGCCTCATTTATCAAGCATTTTTTGCTCATGAGCTATGCGATAAATAGTATTATGTACAATGGTATTATTTACAATATATGACTATACATTATGAACAACTGCAGCAGATGGACAAAATAAATAGCCAGTCAAAAAATAAATATGAGGTAAAATGTCTTTGATATAACTGTGTTTATGCACAGAGAAGCATTCGAGAAGGTGTAATAGAGGTAGAAAAATAATACCAGATAAAGAGACATCATTGAGTTGCACCAAAGGATGATTTACAGTCTGACTGCGGCAGGAAGGAAGGACTTGTGAAACCTTTCCTTCACACACTTACAAAAACCATCATAACAAAATGTTTGTCCATCTCCAATACATTGTAATATTAAGTGTAAATTCCGGACCAGACTGTGGTTGAATTGAAGAGGCCTATATGCGCTTTTTTTTTGTCTTTTATAAATGCAGTTGATGCGGCCTATATCAAGTGCGCTCAGTAGTGCAAAAAGTATGCTCATTAGCTTTCATGGTTCGTATACTGTTTAATCCAATGGATGGTTTCTTATGTGGCAGGAAGCAAGCTTCTATTGACCCATCCCTCTATAGCTTTTGCAAGTTGTCAGACCTTTATCTTGTGCTAGGCTTGGTTAAGACAACATAACCACATGGTGTGAAACTGAGGTTAAAAGTTACAGAAGCATTCAGCGACAGGACAAAACATCTCACAGTGTTGATTCTGTTGAGTGCGAAAACATTTTGAATAAACGCACTAAAACGCCTCTTTGGTATCTCAAAATGATTTAAATTCTTTGTTGTTATCCAGACTAATGAGTATTTTAGCACTGACTGTACTTGACATTTTGCACAGTTCCTTCATTACACAGCATTGTTATTTATTGCCTAAAGCTACATTGTGTCACTTTGCATCGAAATCCAATCTGTTCTTATGACCTGATTTGACCCAGTTCCTGCTTTTCTGTCCTACTTTCTGTCTCCTGAAGTGACTGTGTCTTGGTGTCCTCTGTTGACACACACAGACAGTCACAGTACTGTATGTTATATTAGAGAACAGTGGCTAGTTATACTGTGTGTGTGGGGGGTTGCTGTTGGTTTGAGTTGTGGCTTAATCCCTGACNTTTCAAGGACACAGTGTCGTCTGATATCTGATATTCCAGCTCCAAACTCGCGAAGCATTATAGATGTGTGGATTTTATTACGTTTCAGTCAACGCTAAACCTTATTAAACGTCTCAGGCTGCAAGTTTAGGTGCAAATTGCAGCTTATTTCACACTCAGTTTTTTTTTTTTTCACTTTGCAGAGCACAAAGCTGTTAAGTCCTCTGTCTCGGGTCCTCTTTAAAAATGTAAGAGTTCAAATCGATGGGCTCACACACACACAGAAAGGGAAAGAGGCGGCCTATTACTCAGTCTAAAGCACTGGAACGACCACGCGTTCTTCAGACACACTTAATATTTCACTGAACGCACCAATCTGTTCAAATGTCAAGTCTGGACCCCGAAATAGCAAAACAGCGCTGACGAATATGACTTAAGTTTGTCAAGTGTGGTAATAGCATTTCCATCTGATTATTATTAAGTGCCTATGTTGGCTTGAACTACTCATTTCATTAAAACAAAGTAAGGATTGTTATATTTGAGATTTCACAAACATTTTGCTAAGTTTATTCCAGTTTAGCCTGTCATTCCCCAATCCGAGTTAGTTGCCCAAATGGAGTCAATCATACTAGTAGTTAGCTTGACTATTTTCATTGTTTAAACTGCCAGAAACGGCTTAAAATGTTATCTGTCAGTTGTAACCTTAAATCGCTTATCATATGCGATTAAAAAACGTCTGTTAATATTAATAAGTTAAGTTAATAACATTTATTTTTGTGAAAATCACGTAAAATCTCGTACTTTCTACACTCATAAAAACATTAATTTAATGCTAATGTTGGTGACCTTGAAGTTTCACTGAAGTTCAAGGTCATGTCAAGTTTATTAACAGTTAAATATTACGTCAAGCATTACACTCATATGTAAGCTAAAATCAGCACATTTAAAAAGTAAATGATGAATATAGCATATTCTATGTTGTTTGTCCTCGTAGTGTTGCCGTAGTCAAACACTAACGTTTATGCGCCTGCGCATAAGCTTCTGGGCATGTGCACAGCAATTTTTGACTCAAATTTGGCACCTGACTCCCGATTGCGAAATGACAGCCTTTTTATAGGATCTAAAATGTACTTCCTGTTTATAGATGATGACATCAAGCTAGGGAGTTGCCTAGTAACCAGTGGTGGACTTTTTTCTGTGGGTGGCCAGGCAGGGACCATGAATCTTACAAGGTGGCACAAAAATTAGCGTTCATTATAGTTTATTTTGTGGATATTTCGTTTGTAGATTCATCTACAAAAAATGCAATGCAAATACATAAATGCAAGCCAACGCATGAACATAAAAGTACTTAAAAGTTAAGGTGCTGCTTACAGGAATACAAAGACACTTAACATGAACTAAAAAGTGCCTATTCCAGTTCAGTTTTTTACATGAAAACAAAGACACTCTAGATCTGCACTGCTATTAACCATATTATAAATTGGGCAAAGCTACTGGAATGTAACAGGATTGTACTACTTGAGACATAAAACCCTAGAACACATTCCATTTTATTGTTACGTATATATCCTAGTGTGATGTCATAATTGCTCGACTTCATGTTATTTTCAAAATATTTTCTAACTTATCTTCACAAACTTGTTCTTGTTCTGATTAATGTAATTAATGTATTATATATTTTTTACAACAGCAACTAACCTCCCAAATTAACGTGTATTTTGGGGTGTCAGATCAGTTAGGGAGGTGAAAAGGCCACATATCACATTTAGAATCTGTAATTTGCATAAAAAATGTATACGCTGGAATGGTTGGATTAGGTTTATGCGAGTAACCGCTGAAGCGAATAATGAAAGCTGGGAATGCAGTTTGCAGGACATGTGGTTAAAAACAAAGCCTTAAAAGTACTATACCTGATTTTGCTTCCTTAAAAAAACAAAACAGAAAATAATTAATTTTAAATTTTCTACATCAGTCTAAATGTTTTACTCACTTACCTAGTGCATTCGGAGCCTCCAAATTGTCCACAACAAATGTTTTAAGTTTTTTTCACAGCTGTTAGAAAGTAGTCGTATCTGTTTGTTAATGACAGTAATGTTAACAAAATGAACAAAATGGATTTTAGTGAACAAACTAATTACTAGACATAGTCAGCATATTGCAGGCCAATTTCTACCTGAATAGATACATTAACAAGATATCTATGCTAGGGCTAAATTGATTTTAAAGTTATTTTATTGTCAAAAAACAAGCAGAGTCTGTTTTCGACAATGAAAGTGTTGCACGTATTGCTGTGGGAAAGTGAAACTAAACAGATTGTTCACGGCGCACGCTCTGCAGCATCAGTGACGCCACAACATGTAGCCATGGTAACAACACCCAGTTCTGCACTCAAACCCTTTATGGAAACAGAGAAAGACATAAAGTTGTTTTCGTGATTCGATTTGCCAAAAGTCATATTAACCTCCTGGTGAGTTTATCCTCTGCATTTGACCCATCCTGCAATCCCAAGAGCGCTACAGTCCTAATCTTAGCCCATCTCTACTTGACCTTGGTGCATGTTTGGGGTTCATGAGTGGGTCATACAGTTGTTCTCATCCATCCACAGAGAAACAATCAGATACCAGACAGAACTTTCTTAGTGTCAGGCAAGACTAGATCCAGTAGTATCTGCATTAAGTCCGACACAGTTAAGGTCGTTGCGTTGAAAGTTTCTGGGTCAAGATCATAAGCCATAAGAAATCGACTGTGTCATGTCATTTACCGCTGTTTGGTAAGATGCCAGTAGCACGGTTTGACTTCAATGGCTCTCTCTCTCGTTCACTTTCAGTTAAAACATCTGGATCTCTTTCTCTTTAACTATTGCTGTCAGACTTGCCTTTGTGTTTTTAGAAACAGTTTACACTTTGCATGCTGGGTCCAATAGGTCGAACCTAGAACAATAAAAGATAGACTTGCCACCGCAGAAACTCACAAATTGTTTTATTTCAGTGACACCACATATAATTTTTCGAGTTTTTCTTCAAATATCAAGAAGGGCTGAAGAAGAGCTTGACCTGAAGCCTCACATGTAGTGTGTCACTGAAATAATTTGTGATCACCAAAGTACTGCTGTGCGGATCTATTTTCTTTTTTCTAGACTCACCAATTTGACCTTAAAATGTTTGTTTCTGTTTCACTATTCACTTTGTAATGTAAGATACGAACAAGCAAGGGCTATGTACCTTCTACAACTTGATTCTGGCTCTTGATTGGCTCTGTGGTTGCCATGACACAGTGCTCTGATTTCCACTGACCTCTGCTCTATATTAGGTGCTATATCTATTAGTCATGATGTACTTAAATGCAACAGTATCTGCGTCTTTATATTCATTTATTGCATGTTCTCTGAATATTTATATTTCTATAAAAATGCCACCAAACTAAAAAGATAAGCCATTACAATGGAGAGTTTAGACCACTTATGTTAAATGTCAACATTAACAAGCAGATGGTGTTCCATCACCATAAAAGTTGTCTAGTTATGCTTTTAGAATAATGCTCAAGCATCAATCCATATTCATTCAAGCTCACTCTAAATTTATCAACTAAAGTAAAGAAACTCGTTCAAAAGAATTAATCAAAATTTATCCCAGTGGGCGAATTTCTTAAAAGAAGATTCAAATTAGAAGTTGACCCGTGTACTTTTGTAATTTGTCAAATGAAACAATGAATCATCTTTTCTATGAAATTTGGTGAGATGTTTGGAATTGCATCAATCTAAAAATTGAAAATCTTTTTTTTTACTTTTCAGATGTTTCACAGCTCTATATCTACTCCTAAGGACTGGAAATCTGCTAGAATCATCTGTGAACAGTTATCTAAAGCGCTGTTATTTTTAATGCTCATAAGTTTTTTTGTTTTTTTTTTAATATATATAGTATATATAGTCTTGTGAAGCATTTATTACTGTCAGTAATACAGTATTCTCCAATAGCTTTTACACACCCTAGCGTGATACATTTTTTGTATCTAATAATGCTCATGCAAAGAAAAACATGTCTGGCCTTATATGTACCTTTAGAAGTCATAAGACCTGCATTGTGCATCGAAAGCTAAAATCTTAGCAACAAAACTGCAAGAATAAACCTACCACAACTTATTTTTAAATAATTCTGATGAAGATACACGTTTAAACGATTGATTGATTGATTGATTGATTGATTGATCAATTGATTGATTCCTAATTAAACTTGCATGAGACTAACATCAGAAGACTACAGCTTTCGCAAGTTTTAATGTCATCCAGTTGACTTTTCTCCCACACTATTAAAACATATAAAAGCAAGAGTGTTTGAAAGAATGCAATCAAATAAAACATATTCTGGATAATCTAGTTAAATGCCCCTCCGCGACTCCTATTTTTAACCTCTCCGTTAACCCTAACTCCTTGTATGAGAAGCCACAGAAGACATATTGGTGTGATTTATGATCCGGGTTGGTGCAGATGACGTATGAACTGGCCTATATTCATTGGTATTCTCCATAAACACAGCTCTATCTGACTGCATTAGAGAGATGAAGAGGAGTGGACAGGAGCAGCTGGCAGAATGTAAATAAGAGAGGTACGGCAGGTTCAGTGTGTCAGGTCTGGTTTGGGCCGTTAAAGGGAAAAAGGCCAACAGGGAGTTTGAATGTCGTTAGCTCAAATGGAAAAAGAGAGTGCAAATGACTCAAGAATGGACTTAAATTAGAAAAGGGAAAGTTAAGGTCTTGATTTTGGTAACATTTGGTCTTAAGTCTTACATTTAAAGTTGCTGTTTTAAAGCATTGTTGTTCAAGCTGAATAATCTAAATAAAATAATAATGTTTGTGTATGTGTGGGAGATTTGTGGTGAAAGCTTATCATGTAAAGAAGCGCACCAGCTACTCCAGTTGTGCTAAAAATACACTTGGCTCACCAAAAAACGTCTTAAAAGAAGTAAAAAGTTTAGCTTACTATTTCCTTCCTCCCAAAGTATGACGTATTTACGCACAGAATATATACTTTTTTTTTTTTTTTTTTCATAAAATTGTGTTTTTAAAAGTGCACAGGATCTTATACTTTGATAGTCCAAATGTAAAGTCCAGGACAGGTCTTTAAGCTTCATACTAGAAGTTGTGCAAGAACCAAGGATAAATCTTAGCAAATAGAAAGTACCTAATTAACTCCATTAACTCATAAATGTAACTTCTTTGGGGTGTGAAACAACTGTAAAGCATGGTGTGTATTTATTATTGTGTCCTTGTTTCCCCAAAGCAGATTTGTTGAGATAAAATAATTTAAAATGGATCAGCCTTCTTCCCGAAATTCCAATTGGAAAATTCACGGAAGATAGATTAGAAAATCTTTTTTGGATCCGCTAATACTATTATCTTTGGCATTACCACTTGTTTTTGTAAACCTCTTCTTTGCAAGCATCTTAAAAACACTTTATTTGATTTTTCTGTATGCATAGATCCATAGAAAAAAATCTAAAATTTTACCATCACCAAATTCTTTTTTGAGCAAAAATCCACTTACTTTAGACTTCTTGGACCTGAAATAAGTCACAATGAAGAAATATTTAAAGTTTGGAAGGGGCTCAAGTAACATGCAATAATAAACTTATGGTCCTTTCACTGACAAAAATTTCATTCTGAAGTTTCGGTAAACAAAAAAAACTACTTGTTTGCAAAGTAAAAAGAAGATTCTCACTATACTAAGTCTTATTCTTTGTCTGCATTTTGTCTTTATAACTTTCATGTCTAAACCTCTCCATAACAACGACACTCTTCATATTCCCACTTCCTGTTTTGCTCGACGACATCATCAGCGTGCGCCTGCTCGTTCTTCAGTGTGATGTGGAAGCTGAGACGTGTGTCGAATTTGGCGCCGGCCTCTGCTCCCGTTGTTATGGTTACGCTCTGGGGCCCCGGCAGCAGCTGCAGTTAGACCGGAGAGCCAGCGTGGGAACTAAATGTCAGCCAGCTTTGTTTGAGAATTAGGTACTTTTTGAGTTTATTGGCAGATTTGTTAGTAGTTGGGGAAATTGTGTATAGAAAGTTATTGTTATTCCAACACACGCTTTAGCGCTTCTTATATACAGGATTATAATATACGAGAGTAGATAAGCTATATTTGCATAATATGTCTCGTTAGTGTTGTTCTAATACCGATCCAATACCGATTCCTTATCTCACTGTAGTTTGCTGACACTGATACGAGTTCAGATATTAAATTGCATTATAATGGCTAAAGAAGTAAACAATATGTACAACATTTAACTCAACTTGAATCAATAATCATTAATAATTATGACTTCCGCAAATTAGACTCAAAAAGCAAAGTAAATATATAAATAGAGAAAAAATAATAAAAAAGATAATGGTAACCAAGATGTGTTCATTGTAACTGTTATGTATTTGGATTTTTAAACCTATTTAGACTCAAATGTAATTGTCATTAAACATACAGTAATTGTGTTGAGTATATTCCTATTTAGTCCCTTTTTGAGTGTCATAAAAAACAACAGTGAGGTCTGTAAAAAGATGCTCATCCTAATGAAATTCAATATAAACAAAAGTTTGAGTTAGCATATTAGCTTGTTAGTGCTGCTAGCTAGTTCTAGTCCATTTTTTAGAGTTTAACCACAGTTCTTGTTTAAAAAAAGCTAAATAAAACAGCACAGAGGTAACACAGATGTTTGTCTTTACATATGGAGTTATTTATGGTTAAACTTTGAAAAACCTCCACAGAGCCTTTTCTAGCTGCTAGTCGTAGTATTAGCCACGAGCAGAGAATAGCTGCTGCTAATGCATCTACTGGTCCTCATTCAGGACATTACAGGACAATATCGGATCGAAGTATGTGTTCTTGACGACATCGATACTTGATTATTAATACATATTCATAATTTTCAGGTATTTTGACCTGTATTATGAAGCACATACAACAAATGTGTCCTATTTTATTGATTTTAAATGTCAATAATTGAATCCATTCCAATGTAACTCCAAACTCTTCCAAAAACTATTTAACATTCTTCTCATCTTCACTTTGGCCCAGTCTTGTTTAATCCTCATCTCTCTTACTAAATGTGCAATATCACTCTATTAGGCAGTACATTTACTCAGATATTATCATTTTAATAGACGAGCTAAAGCCCAACCTAGGAGAACATCCGCTGGAGCTTAAGGACTGATAGGGCTTTAAACACTGATATTAGGATCAGAACCGGCGTGAACAACTCTCCCTGTCGGACTAAAAGGGTCTCAGGCGAGCGATAGTTCTATTATATAATGTGTAATGATATAACTAAAGTATTCAGTCTGGAATCAGGGTCAATCAGTTTTCAGGTCATCAGTGATCGGAATTGAAGTTTATGCTCTACTTTGTCCAAGAGGGCTAGTTTTGTTGCATAACTTCAGTCTGGCAGTTTTGCATGGGGAGGGTATTATAGCAAAGAATGAAGCTATGACAAGTTACCGTACACCATTTTCAAACTCAAATGTGTTACTAAAGAATATAGATACTAACTGATGCTAAAACAAATGTCAAAATATTCATTTGAAATATTAATGATAAAAATGTAAGTTATTATAATGTCATCTTATTAGCCTGGCTCTTCCAGATAGACTCTTGCAGTATTTGTGATTTTCTGGAGAGACCGCCATCATACATTTAAAGACAACAACTAATCACATAAACGGATCTGCTGGGTTCCACATTCTCCATAGCAGTTAGGCGCAATTAAGAGGCAATTTTTCCTCTTAGTAACATTGGACATTGCCATAAAATGTTTCAAAATATATTTGACCCATTAAACTTTTGTGATGCAAAGATAAACTACATTTAAACAATGTTCATTTTAGCTGCCTTTCCATCTGATTGAAATAACATTGGCCTGTAGAATGTTGGGATGTCATCTGAAACCCAGCAATTATAATATCTGGATATTGCTAGCATGTATAGGCAGTGGCTGATTTGCAACAGTTTTTCTCTAAAGCACAATACAAGCAAAGACTGCTTGTATTCAGTAGAAACAGCACCTACAGTTTTAATATGGGTCGGAACTTGTGGCAATCGTTTTTCACACCATAAACTTTTTTCCCGTTTAAAAGTCTTTAGATTCGTAGAAAACAACTTTTAAAGCTTTAGCTTCAGGTACGGTTGCTCACTCGCTGAACTCCAGCTCTGGCTGGTTGGTGGATCGTCCCACTCGTCATGCAAAGAATCATTGAGGAAACACAAAGGTCCAATAGCATGTAGAGCACCTAGCAAAATGGTAAAGCTAATGGTCAATATACCATCAAAAGATGCACAGCGACTGCCATATTTGATCACCGGGGCTTGCAATCATAGCAAAACCAATCACAGCACATCAGTGGGATTTGATCGGAAGTGCACATTTGAACCAAAACAAACATGGCGGCGCAGACAAACAATATTTTGACTTATTTTAACAAAATATTATTTTGACTTTTTCAAAAATGTGCACACAGATGAGATTTGTGCATTTTTGGACAAAAAAAGATGTGCTTTTTGCTTGACTGAATAACAAAAAAAAAACAAAAACAAACAAAAAAAACACGTGACATTCTTAACTACTTTTGGGCTTCAACCAATTTAAACACTGCCTTGACATTGCTTTTTTCCCGATGACTTTCAACAGCTGTCATTCCAGATTGATGTGTAGAACTCAATTCAGAGTGATACACATACTTTCTTACTTCTCACCTCAAATACCATTGTGCATATTGCACCATGATCATTTTAAACCTATTCAGCTCTGCAGCATAGAAAAGTACAAAAAGTCTGACTCCAATTCCAATCACACACTTCTCATAATAAATAAATGATAAACCTCTTTCTCAGCCTGTTAAATATTGACCGCAGCTCTCATTTTTCACAATCCTCAGATATTATATTGATATTGTTCCCTTGTGTTTGCTTGTCTGAGAACAAAAGGACCCGTGCTTCTCCTCAGACACTTTCAGATGAATATTCATGGTTTGTATTCTTTTTACTCATGCTTGAACTGGAGCTGATCAGTGGGTTATGTAAGACAAGTCACAGCCATGTAAAGATTTTCTGCTTCATCGGAACTTCATGTCAGTGTAAAGAGATGTCTTGATTGGTCATGTGAAGTTTGTGTGCTTTTTATTATGTGTGATAGGGCTAAAATCAATCAAGTGTGGATTACAAAATACTAAAGCAATCCTGTATGTGCTGAAGTAGCATTCTGTATCAAGAATTCCAGTCCTCCGTCTGCAAGTTCTGGTTATCTGTTTCTTGGTAAATTACAGACCCAACTCTGTACCAGGAGTTGTAAATAATAGAGAGAAATATCAATTTAGATTCTCCAGAAGTTTCAAAGTGCTAGAAATAAAACCTTGGTGTAGGGCTGGGCAATTAATTGAAAGTTTAAAAAAGAGATTGAGATTGAGATTGTATCATGTCAAATCATCAAGTATTTAGTGGGGTCTTGAATTAAAATATCGATAACCAATCCCTTGTCAGTAAAAACTTGTGGTTTGGAAAAAAAGCCCAACTTTAAGGCAGAATATTGACATATGTTGTAATATATTTTTTATCATACTAATCAAATATCTGTTTTGTTTGTGTTTATCATTACTAAAATACATTTTGGCTCTGTTTTGAAAATCAAATCAAAAATTGAGACCAATTTGAGGGTTAATTGATAATCGTGATTATTCAAGACACAATATAATTATAAGAACAAAAGAAAAATAATTGTGATCTGATCATTTTACAAGCAGACATTTCTTTTGGTTCAAGTCAAACTAAGATAGGAAATATATTAATTCCATTCTGAAAAAAATGTGAAATATTACTTTGCAACAGTGGTAAGTTTAATACTAGAATTTGGTTATAGCTAATTGTATAAAAATCTAATTGTGGCCATTTTAGAAGCTAGATTTAGTATTTTTAATTTTATTGTTTTACAATGGTAAAACAAAAGCATCCATTTGATTTCATAAACTTGGGGGGAAAAGTGACGTGGGCGAGAAAAAAGTAAATAAACTAGATGAGAATGAAATAAATTAAAAAGTAATCGTGAATATTCGCTGAATCGCGATACCTTGTCTTGCAATAATTGTAATGCTAAAATTCAACACCGTGACATCGCTATTTAATGTTTTCTCAGATCGCCCAGCCCGAACTTAGTGGTTAAACTTTAACCTCTTTAACCGCTAAAGTATTATCTGGGCAACATTTCTTAACATTTTTAGAAAGAGCTTGGACTTGATCAGAACTTTTTGGACAGTATATCTGATGTTTGCAAATATTTCAATATGGTCTTTCTTGATTAACACAAGGGAGAGCAATAGCCTGAAATGATGATCGCGGTCTCTTTTTGTCCGAAAACATGTATGAGAAATCATCAACAGCACTAAAAAAATAAGAAGAATGCTGACCATGCAGAACTCCAAAAGTCGACATTTCAATTTGACGAACTTGTTTAATGGTTAAAATCCCTTTTATTAGTGCGGGTCAAGCTCCTCGCTTTAGAGGTTTGGATCAGCTGCAGACGAGACAGCTCCTTATTGTTTAGATAAGAAAACAAACCGTTATAGGCACCCTAGTGTGGGGTTAATGCTAATCACAGTGCCTCACTGTGGTTCGGGGTGGAAGCACACGTTAGAACCAAAGAAACACACACATTTGTCGATGTAAAAGATGTCTATAACTTGTCTACAACTTCCGCATAGTAACTCTTCAACCAATTAGATTCAAATATTTGCCACGACATGCACTCTCACCTTCACCTAAATTAAATGTATTTTAGAATAGCATTCCAATATACAGAAACGGCAATCTACTAATTAACTTTCTAAAACACAGATCTATTCTTCTCACATTACATTGGTTATGTTGGATTCATTTTCCCGACTGCTTCCCCGATGGCTTGATTTAAGCAGAAGTTAATTGTGTTTTAATCCTCACGGTGGTTTGCTGCTTAATGGCGCACAGAGAAAGGCAGAGGGGAAGTTTAATGGAATCCCTCACACTGGGCATTATGGGACGGACAGTTAGTATTATGGGCTGGCTGGAGCTGCTTATGTAACCGGCTACAATAAAAGGCTAGCTGGCGAGAGGCGCCTGGCTCTATGGATTCACAGATAAATGGCTCGGAAAGGGCAGCAGCGATTTGGTTTGATTGGCCGAAGAGTTGGAATTGGATTTGTCGTCAAAGCAGGTCTACTGGAAAATGATGTGGAAAGTGTATTTCGATAAAATAGTTTAACATTGATTGTTGTGTCATGCAAAGCAAAAAGACACAAACCCATTAATAAGACATTGTTATAGTGAGTCTGCTTTTTCTTTGTACGTAAGTAGAATTGACTATGTGCATGTGAGCTGTTTATTTTTCAAGCTGTAGCGTAACTTCTCTCTTGATTTGTAAAGTCTGTTCACTGCTAGATCTTTTAGTAATTATTCATTTTAGACTAAGGCAGTGAAAACCTCATAAAACTAAACATTAAATGAACATGCTGGCCTTTTTGAAAATAAAAAAGCCTACTGACGTTCTGTGCACATAGTCAATTCTACTAGTGTTTTTGTTCTTTTTTTGTGTCACATTTCAGACAATTCAAATAGAAAATTAAAAGAACAAACTATTATTGTAGACAATACTATAGTATAATCTATGTTAATAAAAGCCTAAGATAAATTGTAGCATGCCTGCTTTAAAAGTGATGCTGTAGAGATTTTGTCAGAAGCTAAGCAAGTCAAAGTCAAGTTAAGTCAAGTTGAATGGTTGTGGCTTTTTTATTTGTGCTTTTTGGCAAGGTACTTTACCCAGATATGAATTTGGTGGGTATAAGATGAAGATTAGCAGCGTCACTTCTAACAATACCCAACTAGGGTTGGGTATTGCCAAGAGCATTCCAAAACAATACGTATCCTGAAACGTGGATCACGATACTATACATATCAATACATGTTAATGCTGATACAGATCCCTTAATTTGATACATATCATCATATCATCATGTGATGATATGATACATGTCATCATACATACATATTTTACTGACCAAAATGAGAAAATGTAGAAAAAAAATATAGAAAAGTGTTATATATTACCTGTAAAAAAAAATTTCAACATGTTTTTGAGTGCAGGACTCCTTAAATCAATGTTAAGAACATAACTTTGATTCTGTAGAATGACCAAATGTAGAAGAATTGTATTTTCACACTGCTCTCACTGTTTGATACAAGTGTCTTATGGATAAGACCATGACATCCTCTTGCTGAGACTAGAGGACTGGGTGGGAATCTCAGGCTCTGCCCTGAAGTGGTTCAGGTCTTATCTTGAGGACAGGAGGTATTTTGTTGAAATTGGAAACTGCGTATCAGAACAAATGGCACTGACCTGTGGTGTGCCTCAGGACCCCTTCTCTTCAATCTTTACATTATCATAACTATGCAGATGACACTCAGATCTATGTGTCACTAACAGCAGGTGAATATGGGCCAGTGGATTTACTCTGTCGCTGTATCCAACAGATCAGTGTGTGGATGCAAAACAACTTTCTCCAACTAAATTCAGACAAGACTGAAGTTATCATATTTGGCCCACAGAAACAAAGAGAAAGTGTTAGCAGTCATCTTCAGTCTCTCTCTTTGAAACCATCGAGTCAAGTGAGAAATCTGGGGGTAATAATGGACTCAGACTTGAATTTTAACAGCCACATTAAGTCAATTACATCAGCAGCTTTTTATCATTTAAAAAACATTGCCAAAATCAAAAATATAGTGTCAAGACCTGACTTGGAGAGGCTTATCCATGCATTTGTCTCCCGTAGGTTGGACTATTGTAACGGCCTGCTCACCGGCCTATCTAAACGAGCGGTAAAACAGCTGCAATACATCCAGAACGCTGCTATTCGTGTTCTGACCAGAACCAGAAAGTACGATCACATCAGTCCTGTGCTTAGGTCTTTGCACTGGCTTCCAGTGGCTCAGAGAATAGATTTTAAAACAGCTCTGATTGTTTTTAAATCTATCCATGGACTAGCACCAAGATACATCTCAGACATGCTTGTGCCTTATGAACCATCTCGTGCTCTAAGGACGTCAGGGACCGGCCTCCTGCTGGTGCCCAGAGTTAGAACTAGATATGGAGAATCAGCATTCCAGTTTCATGCAGCTAAAATCTGGAATAATTTGCCAGAGATTGTGAGACAGGCCTCTTCTTTGACTGTTTTTAAGTCCGGGCTCAAAGCGGTCCTTTTTAAACGTGCTTTTGATTGAAATATTTTATTATTGTTTTACTGTTTTATTGTTTTTATTGTATTTTTATGCATATTTATATTCTGTGTTGTTGTATTTTAATGTTGTAAAGCACTTTGAGTTGCAAAGTGTATGAAAGGTGTTTTTTTAAATAAATTTATTATTATTATTATTATAAGTCACTTTCAGCTTTAACTATAAAGCCACGATCCAGGATCCAAAGTGTACATTTTTATGTATTTAGTATCCCAATACGTATCCTGATACAAGTCACTGTATCGATATATTGAATACAGCCCTAGTGTGATGGTAACTGCCTGGAAAATGCCAACATGTCCCTCTTTTCAATTTCGGTGGGTGTGATTGACAGATTAATTAGCCAATCAGGGACATGCATCGTCTTGCATAAGAAGCCAATATGGCTGGTTAAAATAAAAATTACATGAAAAACGATGTTGAAAAAATATTTAGTAAAACTGAAAAACATGGCGGATTTCTGCAGAATCAAGGAGCGAATCAAAAAACGATTTTAATGTGCGGTGTGAAGGTAGATTTTGGTCTAAATGACAGACAAATCAGCTCCTTTGTTGCATGTGCGTCTAATCTGATTGCCTGGTACTTTGTGGAGTTGATCTGTGTTTCAAACCCACTCTTCGCAGTTTGCTAAGCGTGGGCTCTACATTCCAGGCAAGGCAACTGTGGCTGTAGTCAAAGCTTTCTACCATCACGTGCAGAACCTGAATATTGCACTGCATAGCACTTAGCTTGAAAGGTGTTATATAAAAGTATTATCATCATCTCTCTCTCTTCTTATCCAGGATTGGCATGGGCATTGTTAAGTACCTCACAATACAATATGGTCACACTAGACAGAGTGCACTTTGGTTTGAATCCAACTTGAATCCCTGAGTGTCCTCCTGACCAAGAGGGTCAACTGATATCTCAGCCCTGAAACTGTGACCAGTGCCTATTCACAGTTTTAGAACCTGCAAGTTTTGGATCCGTGACAGGGACATATAAATTACAAACAATAAAGCATATCATCATTACTAACAATGATGGTGTGAATCCTCTGAGTAAATCTAAACAATGGTATTATGTAAAGTCGTTATTATTTTTTGTTTGTTGAAAAGGATTATTTACTTTCTCTCCCGCTCCTGCAGGAGATTTCCAGTGGGAGTAGTCCTGCGGCCGACCCATGTTTGCCATTTAAGGAAGTAGCTTCCTTAATGCATTATTCATTTTTATGTAAATAAAAACAAAGCCACTGTTAGTGCTCAGAACTTGTATTTTTTATGAACGTTTGAACAGTAAACAATCATGTTTAGAGTCTATATTCAGAGATTCATACATCAGTTATAACGCACATTCAGTCAGCACAAGTTCACAGTTTGTTTCTTCAGACATTGGGGCTATTCTTTTAGAGCATTAGCAAAACTTATCGATTCGATTCGATCACTGCATACTTCCAACGATTTTCAAAGTTTTCAAACTCTTTCCTAGCCTTAGTAAATAACCATTCCTTGCTGGAGTTTGGTGAACTTGGCGTAAAGGCTGTTATGGATTAATTCTTATGAACATGTGAATCTGACGTAGAGTTTTCTCAGCCTCTTCTTACAGTGACACTTTCATGAATGAGGCCCTGTGAGCTTTGGCAAGAATAATAAACAAATTATCTGTCCCAAAAAATTGAGTCACAAACAATGAAAGAGAGTGTTTTCTGCATCCAACCAATAACACATGAACACTCACAGGACACATAAACAAGCTCTGGACATATCAGCAACAGTCACTCATTACTGTTATCCATAGGTATCTTGTTTCTCAATCATTACCAAGACATTTCGAACCCAACTGCCAATGCAAAACTTCCAAAATGTGCTTATTCAGTGAAAATCTTCTGACATCCATCTTACGTAACCTAAATATAAACATTTCTCCTCGTGTGTGACAGGATCCATCTGCTCATCACTGTCAGCTGCATGTGGCCTCTCGTCGGAAAGGTGCGTGGTGGGTAAAGAGGGGGATTGTGGGTAAACGTGTCTCTAATTGGGCTGAGAGGTGTCAGAGCGGCGTTCACACCAGAGGACTGAAGCGGAGTGTGTCTGACAGGTCCGGAGCCGCAGTAATTGGCTTCGAGAACCACGTCGGCCGTCACAGTCTTTGTGTCAGGAATCATAGAAGGCAAATGGGCACAGGCAGACCAGAACGGGGGTTGTTTGGAATTGCGCAATCAAAACTGTGGAAATAAGACAACTAGAAATGTTTGTCTAAATTGAAAGTTTTCCTAGCCTGATGCACAGTTGGTTTCATTTAACAGTATGGCGTGCCATTGGGGTTTGCTTTAACAAATCTCTGCTTATTGGTCTTGCTTTTGTGTGGTAAACATTCTAATTAAAAGTACAATATATTATTCTAAGTCAGTATTCGACGTGAGGTGAAAGGAGGAGCCAACTAAACTTTTAAACAATGTAGTAGACCAAAGGAAGTCTTGGCGGACTGAAGACTTGTCCCGCCATCGACCAATTAGTCGACTAAAAATGAGGTGTCGAAAAAAACCTTTTAATTAACAATTATTTTATTGATTTGACCCAATGTGTGCATGAAAAGACTACAAATGAAATGAAGTAAACAACAATGTACGCAGTAAATGAATAGAAATCGAAGGAGTATTACACCAATGATTAGGTCTCAAGTCTTGATTCACCCCTTTTTGTTGCTGTTCGATATATTGGTATAGTTTATGGACTAAAACTAAAATATCAACCAATTAACCAACTATGACCAGCACATCACGTTGCTCCTGTTCGTTGTTGGTTGTCTGCAGTTCTGCTATACCTGACCTAGTATCTCCATTGAAATAAAATTGCACAGAGGCACTAGGTCGCCTGTTGAATGTGCTGCAATATTGGTGTTGGTAAATATTTATCTAGATTGAAATGGTATTGCAATTACAAGTATTTACTGACTAAAATGGCTCAGAAACATTGCTGTAGTTATTTTTGAGAGAGCTACTTACTTTATGCCAAGCAGCCAGACTAAGTTCAAAATAATAATGAGGTAAGTGTTGGATGATAAAACTTGTATCGTGATCTCATCCTTGTGATGTAATGAGACTGTCTGCTCAAACTCTCTTTTGCCTCACCCATGTCTCCTGGGTGTGAACATGAATAGTTACAGTGTGTGTATTTTAAGAGGAAATAAATGACTTACTTATTGCCTATTGAAGGCAAAAGAAAAATACAAAAGGCCTCATTTATCAAGCATTTTTGCTCATGAGCTATGCGATAAATAGTATTATGTACAATGGTATTATTTACAATATATGACTATACATTATGAACAACTGCAGCAGATGGACAAAATAAATAGCCAGTCAAAAAATAAATATGAGGTAAAATGTCTTTGATATAACTGTGTTTATGCACAGAGAAGCATTCGAGAAGGTGTAATAGAGGTAGAAAAATAATACCAGATAAAGAGACATCATTGAGTTGCACCAAGGATGATTTACAGTCTGACTGCGGCAGGAAGGAAGGACTTGTGAAACCTTTCCTTCACACACTTACAAAAACCATCATAACAAAATGTTTGTCCATCTCCAATACATTGTAATATTAAGTGTAAATTCCGGACCAGACTGTGGTTGAATTGAAGAGGCCTATATGCGCTTTTTTTTTGTCTTTTATAAATGCAGTTGATGCGGCCTATATCAAGTGCGCTCAGTAGTGCAAAAAGTATGCTCATTAGCTTTCATGGTTCGTATACTGTTTAATCCAATGGATGGTTTCTTATGTGGCAGGAAGCAAGCTTCTATTGACCCATCCCTCTATAGCTTTTGCAAGTTGTCAGACCTTTATCTTGTGCTAGGCTTGGTTAAGACAACATAACCACATGGTGTGAAACTGAGGTTAAAAGTTACAGAAGCATTCAGCGACAGGACAAAAACAATCTCACAGTGTTGATTCTGTTGAGTGCGAAAACATTTTGAATAAACGCACTAAAACGCCTCTTTGGTATCTCAAAATGATTTAAATTCTTTGTTGTTATCCAGACTAATGAGTATTTTAGCACTGACTGTACTTGACATTTTGCACAGTTCCTTCATTACACAGCATTGTTATTTATTGCCTAAAGCTACATTGTGTCACTTTGCATCGAAATCCAATCTGTTCTTATGACCTGATTTGACCCAGTTCCTGCTTTTCTGTCCTACTTTCTGTCTCCTGAAGTGACTGTGTCTTGGTGTCCTCTGTTGACACACACAGACAGTCACAGTACTGTATGTTATATTAGAGAACAGTGGCTAGTTATACTGTGTGTGTGGGGGGGTTGCTGTTGGTTTGAGTTGTGGCTTAATCCCTGACTGTAGATAAACTTGAATGAGTGTCACATGTTTTTCAGGGTTGTTATGTCTGAGATCACACTTAAGGGACGGACAGGGAGATATGGTGATTATTTTCTCAATAGTCGCAGAGAGAAAATTACTACTTCAATTGTGATCAAAGCTATTTTTGTGAAATGTTTGTAGCTGCTTGGCATGTAGTCATTTTGTTGGTCTTGAAAAGGTATAAATGTAACCATTTCAGTGGCAGTGTCATAGCATCAAAGCCGTTAAATAAGCAATGTGGACAGACCTGGACGTGCCAATACCCTAGCCGGTACAATGTAGGGACTGAGAATAGGATAATCGATATATTGGCCAGCTGATAATCTTTTTCGCTCTCCATTCCTAAGTTTGCAGTCTTGATTCTGTCATTAACATGTCTTTTATTCTTGTTCTATGACTTTGAGTGCAGCACAAGCTTTAAAAAATGCTTGTTTGTTTGTCCAACCCGATTTCACAAAAAAGCGTACATACTGTATACGACATAACAGGACATGTATACAGCGTATGATTAGCACGTGTTTTTTTTGTGTAAATATGCCACGTGTTGCAGTCCCAGGTAATTTCTATGGTGGTTGTAAAAATGTGTTCCTATTCATGAACATTAATGAAATCCTAATGCTATACTTAACCTAAGCCAAGCCCCAGCCTTGATGCCTAAATTTACCTGTTACACTTAAAAGAAAATGTCTCCACGTGGCTTCAATTAAAACTCGTGAAAGCTTGTGTCGATTGTATGCTTTTTCATATTGTGCTATATCTACGGTTTAGGCTGGGGCATTAAACCCAAAGAAAATGTCGCCACGTGGCTTCTGACAAAATTTGTGGTTAATTTATGTTTTGATGTGAAAATGTGCTTATCCTGCGTTTTTGACATTTCGTTTTTGTTTTTCGGAGACTGGGCTTCTCAAAACTCAATTAACTTGTCATATCGTGTTATGAAGCTGTAATTTATTGTGCAATATCAACTTTATATGAATAAAATGTCAATCATTATGAGATGTTTTGAGTTAACAGCAGTGTGTATTAGTCTCATTGTTGTCTATCAGTAACTCCAGAGTAGTTTCTGATAGAGTTTAGGCTTCATGACTAAAATACACTTAGAGAACTAAAATGAATCTCAGTTCAGAGCATCAGTGGCTGTTCCATGTTACACACACATATTCCATTTCTCCTTCACTCTTGTTCCCACAGCAGAGAGCTGTCTGATTTGTTCCAGTCAAAGACCAGTCTTTCTCCTCTGCACATCACTCTGGAGTAAAACCACTAGAGCCTCTTGTTCTGGATCACTGCTCAGACCTGATATTAATCCTGACTTACACAGCCTAACCTTTGTACTTACAGGAGATTGTACTTGGACCACTGCACTGGGCCGTGTTAATAAAAATCTAATGTATTTATATTAAAGAGATATAGTTTCTCTACATTGCTGTATTCTTAACTTTGTGCCCTTCTTGAATTTGAGGGATAGAATTATCTAAATATTTATTTTCCGCAAAAAACGACGAATAAGTTGGCTAAAAATCACAGGGAGCTTACGTTCTCCAGATTCTCTCATAGTTAAAGTGCACAGGAACCATTCTTCTGAAATGCGTTTTGTGCACTCCGCAGACACTAGCTTGCTTGTTGTGTCTCAGTGGTGATGCTAACTTGACTTATTAAGCGATGACATGATCAAATTTGCAAAGTCATAATATTGCACTAAATAAAATCAACCAAATAAAAGTTTAATTGGAGAAACTAGCAAAGTTACGGTTTGCTGTTTTTGTAGAAGAAAAGCTGCAACTTACAAGAGTTTTGGACAGATTTTAAACTTAATGCGCTTCTACAAGTTTGGTTTGATGTTGGCCAAAAGATCTCTAAAGTGCGACTCTGTTACAACTTTTTGCCATTTTGCCTCATCATAAGATTCCAACATGTGCGTCTTCTGATGACAAATGTAGAAAATAACCAAGTTTGTGGGACCTTTTATTTCACACCTGTCAAGATACCAGTTTCTTTTCTGTACAACTGTCCTAGTCTTTACAAGCTAGTTTAAACCACTTGCGTTTCACTATTGTCTTATAATACCTACAACTGACAACACTCGTTCATGTGACTCACTGTTCGAAATAGCTTTCGAACTCAGCATATCTGTGGTGTTCCTGTTCTTCCTACAACATGATGCAGTTGTTGTTTTTTTGACACATTTATAGTCTTCACAAATCTTCACCACTCTTCACTGCAGTTGGTCCAAAATACTACTACTCAACTCCTAAATACCACAAAGAGTGAACAATCTACATCACTCCAGTCTTCGCCCAGCGTCATTGGTTCCCAAAGAAGTATAGTGTTGATATCAACGTTGTGCTGTTAGTGTTTTAAGCCCTCCAGGACTCTGCCCCGGCGTATATATCAGACTTTCTTACCCCCTATGCAGCTCCTCACAGCCTCAGGTCAAACGCATTTGTTTTCTGTCCCTCCTGCACGTCTGAAAAACTGAAGTGATTGGGCTTTCTCTGTCACTGCTTCTAAACACGCTTCGTCGTTATTTTAGACTTTCTGGCTGGAACATTTTACAACTAACTTAAATACACTTTTTTAACATGACATGTAAACTCTTTCCATGTAGGATTACTTAATAGATATATTGAAACTATAGGGTCGCGCCAATAATCGAAAAAAATCGAGAGATCGTGATCGAATCAAAGAATCGTCAATTATTTGGTGGTGAGTTTTGAATCGAACGATCGAAAACCAATCTTTTGTTGTAAAAATTAGTAGTTTAGAGCAAAAGTCAAACTTTGAGGCAGAATATGATGTATAGTTTCAAATAATCTTATAAATGGGATATATAAGAGTTTTTTGTTTTTTTTCGTTTATGTTCAGGAATGGCATTTTTTCATTTGTTTTGAAGAGGTTAAACAAAATTGAATAGAAATTTGAGATTGATCAAATGAAGGGATAAAAATCGTAATTATATTTTTTCCCAGATTGTCCAGCCTTAATGAGCTGGGATTTTACACTTTTGTCTCAATGACACAATATGATCACGATACAAAAGGCTGCGATATAGTGCTACTACAATGTATCGCAAAACGGTTTGTAGTCCCGGCCCTATTTAAATAACATGTTTCATCTATTCTTTTCTCTGTCGTGTTCTGTTTTTATTAGATCTTCTATAATGCACTTTGTACAACTTTTTTGTTGGCTTTGACGATTAATCTTATTAATCTCAGCCAGTTTTACAATACAGTTTTTATACTCCGTTTAATACGACAAACCAAAACCATTCATATGTAGATAACACATTTACCAACCGTACTCTTAAGAAACTAAAAAAACGTGCCTTGTTTCATCCTTGACATCCTTGGAAATGACTTTTACAGTGATAATACTTTGAAGGTGACTGCACACAAGCTCGTGTCTAGAACGCAGGTTTACATTGGGATTTACAGTAGAAGTTAAGCTCTGTACAGTGTAGTGACGAATGATTTCCCTCCAGCTCTGATCCTCTGTTCCTAACCTCACACAGCCCGGGCCTATAGAACACACAGAGAGGATATAGTGTGATGTGGACCTTCAGAGAGTCACCTACAGGACAAGGACGTACTCACTGCCTTCAAAGCGGCAGTAGAATATGTTTGATAATGACATATTTCATCTTTGCCTTGCTCAAAGCATAATTATTATTCCATATATTCTATGTATTTTATGCCCTGGAGGTTTGGTTTGTCTTCTGCTGTGTTTTGTAAAAGAACTTTGTTGAAAAAAGGACTGTATGATGTCATTGCCTATAAACCAAGTGCTAACGGCAAATTATGGAAATGTACTTTCAACATATTTTATATCTTTATGCAAACAAACAGCACTAAATATTAGAGATGGGACTTGCCAACAGGTCTTGTGATTTCATGCACTTTCTGGAAACAGTCTGAAATTGCACCTATAGGGTTCCGTCGCTTCTTGGTTTAGGGGTACTTTTTTACTTTAACAAATCGTGCAGTCCAGCGATCTTTGCCGTTCTTGTGAGATAAACTTACGAAAAACAAGCACAAAATCAAATTGGTCAAAGGAGACAAACATATACAGTCTGTTATCTTAACTCGGGCTGGTTTTGGCCAATATATCACTTCATCTCTGTTCACTCATTGAACGATTGTACTTCCTGCTTTTGGGAATCGTCTGTAGTTCTGCAATACTTGAACTAGTTCTTTGAAAGATATGAAATATCAGTAGGTAGCACCAGCCTGCCTGGCTACTTTTGAGATTCAATTGCCTCAAAATAGTGCTCACATAGAAAATGCTCTCATGACATTTTATTTGGCTTGGAATACACTGAGACATAGCAAAAACACAGAGTTACTCTTTTTGAGAAGCCGTAGTTACAAAAAGCAGTGCTTTAAATGACCACAAAAAGGACAGGTTGACATTTGAAGGACTGTCCTTTGTGGAAGAAAACAATCTAAATTTAATAGAAAACTGTGTTTTTTAATCAATTGTTTAACAACTGCAAGAGCATTTATTGTTCCAAATGCAGACCCCAGAAAATTACATTAAAATTTTGACAGTATAATCTCACGCCAAAACATGCCATAAGAAATGATGCATACGTAGTTGAAATTTCTAATTGGGAAATTTGGAAACATACCATGGTACTAGACTCTGAATACTGTAAAGGTGTTTGTAAATCCAATGTAAATCTTAAACTTACTCTACTTTGCTAATGATCCATGCAATGTCCAAACAAACTTAAACACTTTCTGATCAAATCGCTTTTTTCTGGACAATTTAGCAGCAGCCAAAGTCCCGACAACTCACTGATTAGAATAATGGGATGGAGTACAACGGAGAAAGAATTTTAGCCTCAGCTCCAGCTCCCCAAAATTCAACTAAACACTTGAGTTTAATGAGGTCAGTGATTCTCAAATGCTTCTGGGAAAGTTTCAGTTTAAGCCTCATGAATACATTTACCCGAGACACGAATCGATGGAGGTTTTGTGAAAATCAGCTCTTTCTCTGCGGCTCGATCAATGGGACTCTCATGAACCAAGAGTTTATTAAAGCCACATCACAGGCTCCTCGCTATCTCATAACGTGCTGCTAAATTACTTCTTCACACTGAATCTAAATAACTCACTGTATAATGCCATGAGACTTGTTACGTTGGAAGACCCATTGTGTTGCAGAGACAGACTATCGAGATCAACCAATGACAGCAGTGTGATGCTCTTCAGATTTGCATGGTCACGGTTACCTTAGATGGAAAGTGTGCAACCTGCGGCTCTTTAAAGACTTCATTATGGCTCTTTGTTCTTGATTGAAAATAAGGAACTGCCCTGTAAAAAGTTAAGCATTAAATCCAATGACTGTTAGCTCAAGCATTTGGCAAAATTTGTGTAAATAAAGCTTTTGTTGCATAGATTTTATAATATAAATTCCAACACAGTCTTGGAAGAAACGTAGATTTACAACAAAATGTCAAAAAGGTATGATAAGCACGCTGTTTTTGTTACAAAATGTGTTACAAAAAAGGGTGCAGGGAGCAGAGTGGTTAGAGCTTTGGCTTCCGTTGTCGAACATATCAAAACGTCACGGTCTTTCTGGGTGGAGTTTGCATGTTCTCCCCGTGTCACTGTGGGTTTTCTCCGGGTACTCCGGTTTCCTCCCTTCTCCAAAAACATGTATGTTAATTGGGCATCGCTGTAAATTTCCCTTAGTGAGTGAATGAGAGAGAGTGAATGGTTGTCTGTCTAACCCTACAACGAGGTGGCCACTGTCCAGGGTGTTCCTCCGCCTAGGCCCAAAGTCACTGAGATAGACTCCTAATGGGAACAAGCAGTAGATAATGAATTAATGTTACGAATACTCAAAACGTAAAATACCAACACATTTTTGTTGAAGCCTCGTGGCGACATTTCCTTTGGGTTTAATGGTTAAGTTTAAGCTTCAAGGTAATTAGTAAGTTTAGGGCTGGGATCTTGGGGTAGGTTAAGATTTACACGTTAAACCCAAAGAAATTTCGCCACGTGGCTTCAACCAGTTTTGGCTTTTCGTAACAATAACGTGAAAACAGCTTTTTGTACGTTTTTAACACTTGTATCTCAACGTTTTCCCCAGAGGTTGAGCTGATTCAGTTGTGGCTTTTTTATGTTAAAGGTTGCAGACCTCTTCCTGGGATAGCAGACTCTGTATACAGTCTCCTCCTTTGACCTTGTGTCAAATATTAACTTTTGATTTTGTACTGTCACAAAGGTTTTACACCCCTCCTTACTGGACTACACTGATGTGTTCAGGAGCAGCAATTGGTTAAAACAAAAAGTATCCACATGCCATGGAGCAAGCAAACACCAATGGTGTGATGTCAGACAGTTTCCACGAAGTGAAATGGAAACGGCTGATGCACCAGGCTAGGAGAACAAAAGAACCAGCAGTTCTCTAAAAACCTGCTCCAAGAAAGATAAAAGCAATCACCAATGCCAAGTTTAAAGAAGACCTGTTGTTTGCTTGTTTTTTCCATGAATTAAGTAATAAACTATGGCATATGTAGATCAGCATTTTACATTTTGTTCATTGTAAAACATTTGATAAAACATTAACAAGTTCATTGACTTCCTGTTGCTATGTAAAACCTAACTTTGTAAAGCACCAGATTTCTTCCTACTTGTTTTTATTTTTGGAAAGTGACTCTGTGACAATATCTTTTATGTTTATTCGAAATTAGAACTTTTTGAGTAATCAAAAGTGGGCGGGGATAGGTGGTAGATGAAGATTTGTCTGCCCTATTGCTGTCATCATAGATTGCTTGAAGATTTCAAAGTGCTGCTTCTGTTTTAATCTATCCGACAGACATTATGGAATGACTTGAGCTGAGATGTAACTTTGGCACTTAAATGGTAAAATTCTCAAACATGAAATTAAAAGTCACCTCATTCTCAACTTTCTACTAAGCTATGACTGACAGTTATCAGTTTCGTACATTAAATGTGTCTTGTGCTTTACACATTTTCCATCCTTCCATAGCTGCTTGTTGTGTGCAGCAGGTGAACGTAGTGGCCCTGCAGAACTCAGCAGTGAGAGCAGATGGACAGTGAGTGGGCGACAGGAGACACATATGCCGCTCAGTCTGGCAGCTGGAGAAAATATCAGGTTTAAGGCTGCTTTGGACGACTGTCACCAGAAAGATAGACATACTATGAAAAATGTAGTACTCGCTGGCACAGTGAGAGGTAGTGATGTAGTTAGCAGGTTCAGGGTTAGATTTCCAAATAGTGTCAGCCTAGAGGCACTCATTCAGACCAAAGCAGTTTATTTTGTGGCCACTTTAAGTTATTTATTTAGTGCAACAAGACAGCTGAACTACAAAACATGCCATTATAAAAGTCTGATTTTTGGTTAAGTGGTACTGTACCTAGGGCAGTGCAATTAATCAAATTTCAGTTTCAAATATGATTGTTGCTGTAATTGATTGTCATGATTATTAGCTGTAATTCTGAGTGTAGGAATTGTCTATCCCAGACGATTTGTTTAGAATTGTAGAATATATTTACAACAGGATATTTTTGTGACATATACTGTCGTATATGTACAGTCACCTATTTCATTATATCTGTCCATGTTCTGCTTTTAAGTGGCCCCAATGCAACTCATCATTTGAATAATCATGATTACCATAATTGAGCAGCCCTTCATAGACCTTTAATTGTGCACTTTGAAACATTTAGAGGTTTGACACCTGCTTCTCTCAATCCAAATACTATTGTTTTAATGAGTATGTTAGAATAGTATTGAAAAATGTTTCAACCGCGGATGTTTTTATTGCTCTTGGCTTGCCCTGTCTAGGCGGGTGGAGAGTCCTGGCTCCAAGTAGAGGAGATCAAGTATCTCGGGGTCTTGTTCATCTGTGAGAGAAGGATGGAGTGTGAGATTGACAGGCAGATCGGTGCAGCATCTGCAGTGATGCGGTCGCTGTAAAGCTCTCAATTTAACGATCAATCTACGTTCCAACCCAAAATGAGTTTCCACATGCAGCTCTTTAAAGACTCCAGTGTGGCCCTTAGGAAATGCACCTCTAAGAGAAAAAGAAAGAACATTCTATTATAAGGTATTTATTTGTGTAAATGGGATACTTGTCGGCATACTGAGGACTGTCTCTGAAACTGCTGTCTGGTGCTAAAAGTGTGCTTTTCTGTCGTTATTAGCACACTCATAGTGATAATTGCATGATAAATCGTACAATTTAGTGTACGGCTTGTGCAAAGTCACAGATGAGCACTAAGGGACTTTTCCCCATTTTGGCCAATCGTATTTTGGCTGTCCAAACTTTATATACATTGTTATTTTGGAGGTTGATGACTTTATTCCCCATCAGTATAGTATCTAAAAGGCTCCAGAATGTATAAAGTGACACAATTTTTTATCAAGCAAGCAGGATAGACACGTTTTTGTTTGTATATTTTTAATTTAATTTCGGACTTGGCCATTGCTGCTCTTTTGTGTTTAAAGGTTGCAGACCTCTGCATTAGAGGAACTATGTCTCTCGACTGACCTGGGAACACTTCAAGATTTCCCTGGACGAGGTGGAGAAAGTTTGTGTGGAAAAGGAAGTTTGGGCATCCCTGCTCAGACTGCTGCCTCTCTGACCTGTCACTGGATAAAGCAGAGGAAAATGGATGGATTAGATGAATGTATTGCTCCACAGATCTGGGCTTCATAGATACTTTTGAAAATAATAACTTAAGCTGCTAGTTCTAAACTTCGTTCAGGACATTTCCAAGATCCGTCCCATTTTTCGCTTTCTTTGTTCTGTCTCACTCGCCAAACACAGATTCTCCGACACCATTATTTTCTCGCATTTATTGTTTGAATATTTGCTTTTCTGCAGGAAGCACTGCTCATCTCACACTCCTGCATGTTTTTCCTCTTCGCCGCAAGATATCAGCTCATAGATCAAGTTGTGACGCTTCTGCAATCTTTTTGTATTAAAATTATTGCACCAACCCGGCTCCAAATGCATACAAAAACAACTGGTATCAGAACCCGGACATTTTTCTTTCTTTGCAGCGCTGACAGTCATTTGATTACCGCTGTAGAGTTGAGGACTTTGATGATAAATAGCGGTGTTTAAAATGGAACTTGCGGTTGTTGCTTTGTAGTAACAGTTCAGTGGGTTTTGGAGGCTGCAGAAATTATTACCTCTTTGGAAGTTTTAATTTATATTCCGTGGGACAGTGGCTGCTCGATGATATTTTGGTAAATTGTACGTGCAGTCTGCTATAGGCCATTAACTTTTCTCCATTAGCATTTCTAGAGAGAGAATCTTAAAGAAGCAGTTTAGCTTCAATTGGGTTTGGTCATGACATGATTATGCATTTTCAAAAGTGAAATGGACAATAAACAATATAGGGACTAATTTAATTTGCAAACTCGGTCACTGCAAACTCCAACTGCCTTGTACTTATGGTTAACAAAAAAAAAAAATAAATAAATAATAAAATACATAAAAAGAGAAAGGCTATGAGCATACAAATCCTTGATGAGTATGACTTAGGGATGTTCATAGTTAACCGATTAACCGGTTAACCGTGACTAATGCCTTGTTCGAGTGAGACGTCTTTCACCGGTTAACTGACAAATATTCAATTGCTCCAGCAGATGGCGCTAACTGTCCCTGAACAGTTCTGGTGTTTGTCAGAGAAGGAAAAAAAGATCGCTAAAACTACAAAAACACTGTTTATCTCATAAGGACTGAGCAAACCTGCATGGCATGCAGTGTTTATGGACTAATATCAACCATGCATGGATTAATTAACTTGGATTTTACGTTGGTGAAGAAAACAGACTGGGCTATTTAACTTGCCTGGGAAACTATCGATGTTTTACCCTGTTCAAGACAAGCTAAGGTAAGCAGCTAAAGTTAGCAGCAACTTTAAAACATGACTCCTTATTTGAGAGTAGTTTTATATAATACATAGTGCAAAAGTGCATTAAAACAGTGTTTATAGAGGCTTATATTCAGCCGTGTTGTGCCCAGTTTAAAGGCCTGTTGCTGACTCGCTGCTCTAAATTCACTCTCGTAGCGCTGCTGTGTTCAATTATAACACGTCCAGTGAAAATAACAGCAATAAAAAAGTACCGCGTTAACGTGTTCGGTTAACCGATTATTGACCGTGAAGAGCTCCAACTAACGGTTAAAGAAAAAAGTGAAAACGTGCATCCTAGTATGACTACATCATTTGCAGAAAAGAAGAGGAGGGAGTTATGATATTGATGAAGATTTTTGTGTCATTTCTGTGGAAACTACAGACTCACAGTAAACAGATTTTTTGATTGCGCTGATTTCTTCAGAAGGTTATTGCATGAAGAACTCAGGACTCTGGAGCGAGCCATTGTTTTTGTTTTGTTACCGGTTAGCATTAGTAATAATTTGCGATCACTTGTTGTTCCTACAGCTGTTAGCGACTAACTAATAGCGCTGAGAAATAAAGTTATAAAAAGTTTCAATTGGTGCAAATCATGTGGAATGTTTGGAATATGGATATGGAATACATTAGGAGAGAGGTCAGTCATTGAGTTTACAAACCGTGTAGTGTCTTTAGTACTTACTGGTTTTGTAAAGGAAGTCCTGGGAAAGGTGTGCGATAGCTGCCCATGTGCACGCAGCTTCTTAATGATCTAGACTCTGAATTTTAAAAATGGTAACAATTTTAATTGACCTTTATTTAACCAGGAAAGTCCCACAGAGATTCAGATTCTTTTTTGCAGGGGAACCCTGGGGAGGGAATAGGAGGCATTAATGGACATGTTTTTAGTGATAGGGGAAACCGGAGTTTCCAGAGGAAACCTACGCAGACACGGGAAGAACATGCAAACTCCACATAGAAAGGCCCCTGGTCAACTGGGAATCAAGCCCAGGACCTTCTTGTTATGAGGCCAGAGCGCTAACCACTGCGCCACCATGTCGCAGTGTGGGAATGGGTGTATAGAAAACAAGTTTGTCTGGTTATTGGCCTGATAGACTTGGAGTCAAACTCACTTTTTTCATAGGATGTCTTTTTTCATGTTGTGACATGCTGCACTACAAATAATTGTTGCAAAATGTCATACCTGTGTCCTGCTGTTATTTTAAATCATCCAAAAATCTTGGACTATTTTCAACTCCTCTAATGAGGCCCATTTGTCTATCTAGACAATTAGCTTATTCATTTTATGTTCACCTGGACTTGAAAGTAAAAAAAAATAAAATAAAATCAACACTGTCTAGACTATTTTGGCATTTTTGGAGTATCCCTGGAATATTTCTCCATCTCTCTTTCTCTCACTCTCTCTTTAACTCCATCCATCATTTACCAGCCTTGTCGCAGTTACATCGTCTCCAACGTCTCTATGGCAACCCTGATGCTGTGGTTGTCATGGCGATCGTCTGGAGGGCAGCAGAAAGGGGGAAGAGCCAGGAACAGTCTTGACATGAGTCTGGGGTTGTTCTTTTCTTTTACTTAGGTCTATTTTTCTTACTTAAGACAAAAAGAGTTTGTTTTAGACAACTTAAAAACAAAACGTTTAATAATTGTAAATAATTAATGGTGCAAAAAAACACATTATTTTCTTTAGAAGCAATGAATTTGAGAAAACATAAAATATTTAAGAACAAAACCAAAAATCAACTGTTTGTAGGTTTTATACGGAATAAAAATCAGAAACAGAAAAGTAGTCGCTGTCTTTTGTCGACCTTATTAATTCCACAGAGTCAAATCATTAAGTCTGATCACACACTGCGGTAAAACAAAACAAAAAACAGCTTTCATTCAGGTTTGTAAAGAGCTGTTGTGTTGTTTGTTGCCGGAGTAAACAGGAGGAGCCGGGTTCCCTCCATCTGTCAAACTGGATCTGACACAGAACATGCAAAACACAACACATCCAAGTCTTTTCTCATCACCATCTGGAATTCCCATCACCCCTGAACGCATCGTGTTTGTGCATACTGAGGAATATATAGGCATGTTGGTCATTTTTACATATGATCAGACCAGGTTGTTTTTGTGTTGTTGATTCTTGCCGGTTTGAGTATCATCTCCGGGCTTATTAATTATTCAAAAGAGTACAAAAGAACAAAAAGAGTAATAATCGTGAAAATTATAGAAGCAAAATTAAGTCATTTTTACTCCAGTCTTAATGGATATTTATCGATATTTATTAAAAGGAAAAAGCTGATATTTAGTGCTGATGTGTTTAATCCAAATAAAGGTCTTTATTTTTTATTTATTTCTTTGTAAAAATTTTATTTGTGTTTTGTAAGCTTTCCAAATATTTGTATTGTACACATCAGGAGGTCAAATACAGTATGTGTCGGTATTGGCAAAAAAACAACAACTAATCTCTAATAGTGGCCATTTTAGAAACAACTTATAGAAAACTTTACAAAAAATGCAATTTTTCCAATTAAAGGTCCTATACCTGATTTTTTGCTTCCTTAAAAATGTAAACAAAGAGAATGAATACATTTAAACTCTTTTTTCAGTCTACATGTTGCTTTCAGTCTACATGTTGCTCACTTACCTAATGCATTCTGAGCCTTTTTTTTTCACCGCTGTTGGGAGCGACGCATGTACGCTAAAGGTAGTTAGCTACAATTGGTGATGCACCGATACGATAGCGGGATCAGGTATCGGCTCCATGATTATCGGCTCGACCAATATCATTGTTGTGCCTTTAATTGGACATAATGAGACTAATTTACTGGCTGATGTTGATCCAGAACATCTCATATTATTGGACATTTTATTCAGATTAAGTTGTTAAGTTGTGGCTTTCACTAGAAATAACAGTTACATAACACTTTATGACAAAATGTCTTATGTTTTGATAAGAAAGAAAAGCAATTTCAGTTTTTACACTGGTATCGACTGATTGTAATCAGTGAGATAAGTAAGAACCCTGGATCGGTGCATTCCTAGCTGTTATGCAAATGACAAAAAACACTGACAAATTTAGCGGATGTTGGTGAACAAACGTGACATTATTAGACAGAGACAGGACATTTTTGGACTGATATTCACCTGAATAGATATCTTTACAGCATATCTGTGCTAATGATATTGATAATGTTTGATTTGATAAAACTCGTCACAAACTTGAGAAAAAGTGACTTGTGAGACAAATAAGTGTAAATAAATCTAAATACGTGCGAAATTGTGATATTTTGTCTAGAAAAATTGTGATATTTTGTCTTAAAAATGTAATAATTCATATATTTTTTAAGCATTAACCCACAAAAGCTAAAGAACTACAGAAGTTATATTTTCCATCTTACTGTCTCTGAAATGCATTACCAATAATAATAACTCCATTTGTTTGTAAGTTTTTAGCAGGTGGTTGTAGCTGTGACTGGCAGCAGGTTGACCTTATACTATTGAACCCTTTCTTTATACATTTGCATTATTCATGTTGTGTGTGCTGCTTTTGTTGATATGTGGACTTTACCCCCTTCCCCCAAATCCCCCATCTGCCTCAGCGCCTCCTCTGGGTCCTACTGCCCCGGGCACTTGAGCAAAGCAACTTCAAATCAACCAACACTAGAAAGCTGTGTGTTTTAAAGAATTTGTAAGCAGCTACCTTCTTCACCCCATCTGTAAAGCTACATTCAGGGTTTGTACAGCTGACTTGCACCAAAATATAGTTTATTGTGGAGATCTAGATTATTTTCTATGTTGCAAACTGTCCCAGAGAGATTTCATGACATTAATTCTTACTTCATACCAAATTATTTGCCACTGGTTTAAGACAAGTTTACTTACCTTTTGGCAAATCTGATTTCTTATTTTAAGCCCAATTCTCTTGGAAACACGTTGAAACTGGTAAAATATTCTTAGTTTAAAAGGTCAGAGTCCAATGCATTTTAAAGGTGCACTGTGTCAAAGGTCAGCAACGCAGTTCAGTGGAAGTAGAAATTTAAAAACATACGTTGGAACATTCTGATTGGGGATTAAAATGTTTTCTGCCATAATCCTAAAAGTACAGCTAAGAGAGCTACTTTTTATGGAAATATACAAGAGAAGGTCCTCCTTTAAGCCCAATCTTTGTCCCTTTTGTGGCCATGTGCTATGCTTTGGGTTTTGACAAATCTTCTTTAAAAGCTGAAGGTAATTTAAAAAAAAAATATAGTTTTAGTCACTTAAAATATGTCTAAAAAGTATAGATGGAGCCCAATGTTTAACAGCATTTTTAGGTAATTTTTGTTAATCAGATGAGCTTTTAAACCTTCACAGAGTCATCTTTGAATGGCTTAATTGAACCCTATATATTTATGAGAAGACGAACTGAATTGATAATATAGAAAAAAGGTGGGAAGTATTGCACTTGTCCCCTTGGTCCCTTAAAGAGTTTGAAAGTGTATTTATTTATTTTTTTTATTATTTTAAAGTAGAAAAAAAGAGAAAAAAAGAATTAAAGTCTGCAGCACCAGGCCAACCTCGTACAGGGCTGTAGAGGCCAGTGCCAACGTCCCTAAACTGTAAAACAAAAACACTAACTAAACCTATATTAAAAGAAAAACAGAAAAGCAGGCCAAACAAAAATAAAGTTAACTCAAAAAACAAATTGTGCAGCCATGCTGTTGGAGACGCCTGTTTTTTTTTTCTCCAACCCAGTTATGCCACACACCATCACTTCGCATTGGTGGCTATGTTAGCAAAAGTTTATGTTTTAAAACATTTACTTCAGAGATTTGAGTAAGGTTAGGGTTATGTTTAGTTAATTTAGTTAAGTTGAAGGATTTGGGAAATGTATGTTAACCAGGTAGCAGCATAACTGCATTGGAGAAACTAAAGACACAATCCTCTGTATTTTTCTTTATAGCTGTTAGCAATAGCCAAAAAGAGGATCAGCTGGTACAAACTTATCGACCACATTTAGAAAAGGCCAGAGCCATGTCACAAGTCGTTGAGTTTACAAGCCTTTTAGTGTTTTATTGTAGATAAACATTAGCTTGTAAAACTTCCCTTTAAGCTAACGGCTAGCAAACATTAAGATGACATTTCTGTTCTTGTGCATCTTGTAAGACACTAATGACCACTAAACATCCACTTTCACGTTACTACTGAGAATACCAGACAAATGACATAACAATATCCAAAAAAAAATTGTATATATAGCTTCACTTATCTGTAGAAGACCATTCTGTTAGCCCGGATAGCAAGAGTGATCGGTTTTGCTAAACATTTTGTGTCTATGAATGTATCAGTGTGGGAAATACAGCCCATTTTATTTTAAAATGCTCGATAAGAGACACATCAGTCCATTTTACCCATGATTATGCTGGAACTGCCTGTTTTATAGCGTTTTATCAGTAAGAGTGCAGCTTCTGCCTTTGTGTTTGTGTTGAATCAACTGAACAGAGCCACTTATAGCACGTCTACTATTTTCATGTCCATTGGAAGTTCTCAAAAGGTATTTCACTTTGTTTTGCTATGGACTACTATCATCTTGTGACTGTATTTTTGAATTCAGTAGTAAACAAATCAGTGTTAGTAGGCTAAAGTAAGTACTAACCTCACTATTACTGCTCTAGTCTTGTCATTTGTCAGTTTTATAGCTTTTAATCTGATCTCATGTTATTGGTTTCTCGTAAAATGTAGCGTTGGCCGTCAAAATGAACTGTCTGTTTACTCAGCTCTAAGCACCCCTCCGGTACACACAGAAACAATGTTAGCTGTTACACTGTATTGATCCCATCTGAAGTGGGCTGATGGCTTTTTCTGCAGCTGATTCTCACACTGAAGTAACAACAAACAGAAGGCTCCGTATCTTGTCAAGGCTGTGGAATAAAAGACGTTAAAATGCGCAATCACTACTTGAAAGAACAGTGAGTTTAGTTTTTTGGCTGAGTGGGGAATTTTTGAAGAACATCCAAGAAATGTTGCGTTGGTATGCATAACTTAAAAAAATGAAAAAGATCTAGTACTGTCATGCCGTCAAATTTGGAGTTTGCATGTTCTTCATTGGCTAATCCATCTGTCAATCAAACCCAGTGAAACCATGGAGATAAAGTAGAAAATACATAGATACAGTCAGCAACTTGTCATATTTGGGGGCGTGGCCTGCTGTGGGGGAAAGTCATCGGTAAAGTCCTATGTTAAGAGAATAGAAAGCTAGCTTTTTCCTTTTTAAAAGCATTTTCTAGTGAATGAAGTATTTTTTTGCAGCTACATAATTCAAGTCGAGTCACAAATGGAGGCTGTTGATTTGGCGTATGTCAGAAAGTAAAGAAAAATTCTGTGGCTGTGAAAATAACGGCAGGCAGGCTAGCATTAATTTAGCTTGAAGCTACCGTTAGCATTGTTGCATATTTTACATATTTGGGCAGTTGGATCACTTTATTCTCCATGTTTATCTAAATTTTACACAATATTTCTCGTTGGTGCACGTCTAACTTTTTGACCAAAAATAAACTCAATAAAAAGCAGTTTTTTCATTTGGATGACTTTGTGGCAATAATTATAAAAAAATCTTTGTCTTGACATTGTGCAGGCTTGTATGACCACTAAATGGACTATTATTTTTATTTGTATTCTATTTCATATAGACCGTATCCCCATTTAGAGTGTCCCAATAGGCCCTATATTTTTCAACTGAATTGTGTAGATGACTTTTCACTTGCAGTAAGTTACACGTGCATCTTTAAGTCCACATTTCTGTTGTAGTTGTTGAGCAGTGAGTGATAAAACTGCAAGTATCAATGTACTGTCCACATACTAAAAAAAAATCTGATCTAAGAAAAGCAAGGGAAAGGATATCAGTTTACCTGCATATGCTTACAAAATCAGTAACTCTCATACATGTGAGCATAGATGCTATGTTCCTGTTGTTCATCTGGTTTTCTGCTTTTGAGTTGTTTACTGTTGCTTTCAGACTGTAGCATTTCTTTTACACTTTGTACTGTATGTGTTTTGATGTTATTTACATCACAAGTATTTGTAACAAAATAAAATGTGTTATTTTACTGTAACACCCTACTCTTTCACACAGAACACACAGAGAAAGAATCTGTCTCCCTCTGATGGTAACAAAATGTATTGCACAACTTGAGATTATTTAGGAACACTGTAAAGTTAGTATTTAAAAGGCAAAGTATATGGACTTAGTGAGGACATGGACAGGTAAGACCAGTGATTCTCAACCCACTCAGGGCCCAAACTTTGGCTCCCCAGAGGTTTTCAATGGGTCCCTCCATGAACTATTTTAGAGAATTGCTTTTATAAACATTTTTATTAACCAGAAAGTAGTCAGAATATGTCCAGAAGTTCTTTAGGTAGCAGAACGGTGTGAGGATCACCAACATTAACTGTAAATTTTATCACAAACTGCAACTTGACTGATGTTTATGTTCTTCACAACAAACAAATCATATTTATAACCTATAAACACTTATTATGCATAGACACCTATAATTAGATCCATATATAGAAGTCTCCAACTGAGTTTTCTACAGAATATGACGCTCCAAATCACTTTAAGCCATTTAAAAACACAGTCAAGACTTGTCGCTTTCAATTTCCCGTCCTAAGCACAAACTCACTGTTACAGCTTGCGTTTTTGGCGAGAAAGCTGCAGGGATTTCCCGTCTAAACTCTTCACTAATGAGTCGTACTCCGTTCGGATTTTGTCAACTCTCCTACACACTTTTATCTCCAGCTCTTGCCTCCCAAACAATTCTAAATATTGCTTGTATAAAGTCTTTCTTTAAACTGGATTAGCTCGGAAAATGGATTTTAATTCTTTTTATTAGGTCGTGTTCTGGGATTTAAATTTTGTTTTATCAGAATAAAAGGTATTTCTGTCTAATTATCGTTTCATCCCTCCATTCTCTCCTTCTCTTTCTCCTCTCTCACTTGGGGCTTATGTAACTCTTTGTTCTTTGTTCCCAGTGCAGTGCTGGTTCTGGCGGACATTAGAGGAGAAAGGAGGAGGAGGAGTGGCCGGAGAGTGGACAGATCTCATTATAATGTGGATGCAAACACTTCAAATTAATGACTTTTTTCCTAGACCCCACTTTGAACATTGAATTCGAATTTTTAGGCATAAATTAAACGTAGAAATCTTCTTTGCAGATTTGGTGTAATTGATTTCTGTTTTCAGCAGTCTGACCCAATCAAAGTAGGATTAGGACTTGGTTAATTCTATGTTTAACCCTGGTTTAGAACTAAATTAAGTCTGGAACTTGCCCAATCCCCACTTCAGTGTTTATTTTTGCCTGAAGAAAGAATTGAAAACCTCTTCTGTGTTGCGTGGTAATAGCCAAAAAAAAAAAAATGCTTGGAGTCTCTTACTATCATACTTAAGTGATTGCTGCTGATGGGGAAAGTCGTAGATGAAATACTATTTTAAGTCATGGAAAGCTAAACTATAAGATGTTTTTTGAAGTTGAGTCACAACTGGTTTAAATAGAGGTTGTTGATGTGGAGTGACACAATATATTTCCACATTAAGTCAACATTTGCTGTTGTAGTTGTTGAGCAGTGAGTGATAAAGCTGTTGTACTGTCCCACTGTTAATGTAAGCTTTCCCTCTGGGGGTCCGTTAGTGGGCGGGGCCTCTGAGGCTGTATCTGTATATGTAATACTCCACTTCCTGCGCAGACTCAGACTCTTTGGTGTATGTTGAAATGCTCATTTTCTGTAGAGCATCCATTGACTCAGTTCAGATATGATGACGGTGTTTGGAAACTTACTCTGGTTCTAACGACGGGGAAAATTATGGGCAGTGCTGTCCCTCTGCACCCTCAGGAACTTTATGAACAAGCCATGATTAGACATGGCTAGTTCATGTGCTGTACTCTAAATATGAACTATTGAGCTCAGGGAGGTACAGCCCACTGTGTCGGAATAACAGATACAAGCATTCATTTGTACCAGTTTCAGTAAAACAGTTAAATCAAAAATGAATGAAGAATGTGGGTAGGGATGTATTGCACCTTGTTTTTGTTATATTATGTGCAGTCCATTGGGTCCAAGCAAAATTTCTCCAAAGAGACAAATAAAAGGAACCTTGAACCTTGACTGTATTTATAGCCTTTTCCACTGTAGAACTTTTTCAGTTTTATCCTTTTTATTCTGTCTCATTTGGACGTTCCACAGAGCAGAACTATGACTGGGCACCTTAGGACTTTTTACTCTGCTCTGGGCAGTACTTCCAGTCAGACCAGGAACCTTTTGGTGACACAAGCACATTTTACACTGCTAACTTTGTTTGTAACATGTTTTACACATTCTCACATTTAGATAAACTTTCTTATCGTACGAAAATTATTTAAGGCATTAACCCCAAATATATTTTTTATTTGTAAATAGTAGCCTATAATATATTATTAGGAATTACAGTGGATCATTTTTTTTATTATTAATCCAGTGATGTTTTTAAGTTTTGCACATTATGTTTTATGTGGAATCGAAAAAGACACTTTTGTTTTCTAACACCACTTAATGAATTATTTAAATGTTCCAGACTTTATAGGTGCTAATGCTAAAGCTAGTTAGACCACTTTCAGAAACTGCTGCTGTTAACACAAACATGAGACAGGTAGTTCCTCTGACTAAACAGGACTGGAGAATTTGGGACTAGTTCTTGTATTTCATGTGGAAACCTTATATGACCTGAGAGAACCTCCGCTGTTCCCTTGGCTTTATAAAACATAACTAAATCATTAAGACATTTCTGAAGTATACTTTTAATTTTCTGTTTAAATACACAATGTGTTTGATCAACTCTGTTTAGGATAAAACACTTTTCTTCATCTTGTGACATCATAGATTGAGTTTCAAGATGTTCTGTGCCATTTTTAATTCCAGAAATCATCAGAAAGTTGTTCCGCACATCACATTGCATTCTTTACAACTTGGTGTGAAACAACAATTATTTAGACAATCGAGTAATCTGTTGAATATTTTGGCTCTCTTTCGTTAGCTTTTATCTTTTGTCTTCGTTAGCTTGAACTCAAACTAAATCAGTCCAACAACATGCTCATAATAGTTTAAAGTAGACAAAGAAGACTCAAACAAGACTAAGCAATATATAAGAAAATTCTTATTGATGAGTAAGCTAAAGAAAGACAAAAACATGAAAAGAATAGTATCCTCATAATACACTCAAACTGCAAATGACTTCACTTAGGTATCAAAGTATCTTCTTCTCTGAGCATGTGGCAGGTGTTCAAGTTGGCGTACAGTTGACTATTATTACATTTTTGTAGCTCTTTTTACAACTGCACGTCTGCATTTGTGTGTAAATGGCAGGGTTGTTTATCTTTTCTACATTACTAATAATCTCCCTCAGACAAACTCATGTAAACTGAACCTAACCTTGCTATAATCTCGTCCCAGGCTGAGACACATAACATGTATTTTGGGCCCTGTAATAACGCTCTGTCGATCAGCTGTCTGCAGGCTGCTGACGCTGGCCGGAGAGGAAAAGCACTGCAATTATAGCTTTTCCAAAAACGCTGACTCAGAAATGACAATCATCCAAGCGCACTTTAGTGGAGGCTTTCTGCGCATTTGCTTAAAAAGTGGACATGTAGGAAAAAGAGAGTGGAGTAACATGTAATAGATCTAATTTGTTGTTGTCAAAAAGCTTATTTGACACTATTTTTGATCTATGTTTGTGTCTGGAGTTGTGTTTTCTTCAGCTGAAAATTTTGCCTTGTGATGTCATTAAGTGGTGAGATAATAAGTGCTTCAATGTGTTAAGAATATGTTAAGATTAGACATTCATATACTTTTTTCCCCAGGATCGCTCTGAACCTGGGTGATTACTGTTGTTCAACCAACAACCTCAGCAAGTACAAACGAACCAATCACACGTCAAGTCTGTGTATAACAGGGAAAAAACAAGCACGCGGCATTCACTCCATTCACTTTTACCATCTAAACAGTTCCAGTGGCTTATCTTTAAAGCTGCAGCTATTGTTTTGGCCTTGTTTAAACCTTCGCTGCTCAATGCAACCAAAAGCAACGCTTTTTATACAAACCTCATTTAACCAAAAGGTAAAATATATTTTTCCTCCAAATGACAATGACGAAAGGTTCTTCTAGTGATTTCTTGAGTTCAATTGAGACTGAAATAGCTGTTAAGATTAACAACAACATCACAAGGTGAAATTGATTGCCAAATATCTCTAATAAACTCTAGTTTTCTTTTTGATGAGGTATCAACCTTCTACCATGACTCACAACTTTCTCTTTAGTCTAACATTTTTGTTTATGATGCGGATTTGAGGATCTGATTGGATGTTTCGTGGAAAATAACATTATTATAGTCAATTTTGCTTAATATGTGTTCTAATCAAAGAGTAAAATTACTTATTTTGAACCCATTTAAATGTATCCAAGCCTGTGCTCCTGGTGCAGGCGGCTCCTCTGGTGGTGCTTTCTCATCTGGTACGTCTCTACCCAACATAATGCACTTAAACATATTTTAATGGAACCAAATTGTATTTTAGTGGACAAGTATTCAAACCATTGTGAGGACCAAAAGTTATACACACAATCACTTTACGGGGACTTGTCTTCCTTATGGGGACAAAAAGCAGGTCTCCATGATGTAAATCCTTCATTTAAGATCAACGACATGGTTTTAAGTTCAAGTAAGGTTAAGGTTAGGATTAGGTGAGGGTTAGGTTAATTTAGTAGTCACTAAGGCGAAGGTTAGGGTAAGTGCCTGTTTGGTCGTCTCTGTTAAAAGCACTTTGTATTACACTTCATGTATGAAAAGCGCCTTATATATAAGTTTGATTGATTTAACTCGCAGACTAAAAAGCATTTAAATACATTCACACACGAGGGTTAGAATTGCATAGGAGTTTTGTAAATTACATTTGATGAAGGGAGAATAAGGAAACTGTGCAGACATTGATGATTTGCACAAGACTAGAGACATACTGTACAGTGCTTCACCAACTGTAGAGATTGGGATTGGAACACATCAGTGGAATTGTCAGTTCGCATTGGTTTAAAATGCTAATATTGAAATCAGTATTTTACATTCTGGCACTGTAGAATGACAAGCAGACTTTTCAGCACAAAATACTTTCAAAAATGTAATATATTTTTCATATCAATACGTCTCCTAAAAGGTACTGGTTTTGATTCTTGTTTATTCTATTTAATATCAGATTTTTGATACTTATTGCAACACCAGTACTTCTCAGGTCGTCTTTTGTTTACTTTAAATGTATTCCTACAAAAGTTTGGCACACTTGCTGCAAAAATATCCGATCTCTATGGTTGCAGTTGTTTTCTAGCATCCCACCAAGAGCTTCAAAATAACTCCAAATTACGTACTACTACTTCCTTGTTTTGGTTCAATATCCATCACAAAGCAGATGAAAGCTCTACAGAGAAAATACCCAACCTGCACATGCACAAACTAAGCATATTCTGACTTTTTTGGAAGCATAATTTGGGCTACAATACTGCCAAAACAACAATTCTTCCCTCTCCTACAGATATCATAGCATTTCAGCCTCCTTTTATTTACTAATCACCCAAAAGTGCCTCATTATTTCCGCTTCAGACAGCCATTCTCACCTCTCGCCACCGCCACCTCCTCCTCCTCGTCTCGGCATGCCTCTCCTTTTGTTGTCGCCGCGCCGGTTGCCGAGGACCGACTCTGTTTCCATGACAACTCGAGGCCGGAGGAAAAAGAAAGCTGAGGGATGCTGAGGCTGCAGTGATAATGCATTTGTGTGCGCACCACTTCCAATAAAGAATCGTGATTTATATGCGGCGCGGTTAGCTTCTATTAGTCTTATTATTTTAGTATTCACAGTTCTCACATTTACATTTATTGCTTTGCGCCTCGAATGCAACACTCCATTTAGTTTGTGTGATTCCGGGCTGTTAGCACTGTCACTGTAGGATGGATTGGCTGGGAAATGTTGCCATATTAGCCATTAACATGAATTACATTGTTTGTCTTGAGACGTATTTGCGGTCTTATTGTGAGGTTGCTTATGTTTGGTTGTGACGACAGAGATTAGTGAGGAAGAGGAAGAGATGGAGAGTCTGAGGAGGTTGATGGTTTTGCTGCTGCGGTAGAAGGTTGGTGTGAGAGAGAGAATGTCCCATCTTTTCACTGGTGCAACATGAATGGTGAAACAGCATGATTTTTGTGCCCAAAATTGACGTTGAAATAATTTTTTGACATATCTTGATCAAGATATTCAGTCGATATAATGTCAATCCAACTGGAAAATGTTCAAACGTGTCTTTAATTTTATTAGTTCAAGTCAAATATGTGACTGTTTGGACACATTCTACTGATCAGTTAGTTGACTAAAAGGACATGCTTCCTTTTCAAAACTAGAAAAATGTATCAATGATTTGACTAGTGCTGTAGTTCTTTGGTCGTTTAGTCAGTCGATGGAGTCAACCAAGACTTTTATCTACATTATAAGGTTACTGGACAGCAACAAAAAGAACAGAGCTAGCAGATTATTTTGAACCTAAATACTGGTTCATTTTGTTTTTTAATTTTTAAATAAATACAGTTTTTCTTTGTTCTCATTTCTGCATATTTGAGTAGTTTGAGTAAAAAAAAAATGGTTATAACAAAAAGATACTTTCTAACTTCAGATCCATCAATGTCTTTATTCAAGCAAGAGGCCTAGATTTGACCAATATTCATGCTAGTAAACAAGTTTATGTTAATAAAGTTCCCCAAACATATTTTGGTTGACACAGTGAGTTATTGACTGAATGATTTAAGACAAAAAATTTAATATAACAGTGAATGAAAATTTGACTTTTTTTTTAGTTATTTGCAATACATTTTGTAATTTTTTTTTTTTTTTATTTGCCCTTATGCTTTTTTCTTTGTTTGGTTAAATGACATTTTGCAAGTTCAAATTCTCACTGTTTTAAATGGATATACTAAGATGCTGAAAAATCTTAATATTGTAATGTAAACTGTCTCAAAGTTATATCAGTATTTGTCATAAGATATCAAATATAAGCTCATTTGTTTACATTAACTTTTTTTTTTTATGGGAATCTGCACAGACCATAATCCTTTGCTGCTTTTGAGTTTAGACATGACTTTTTAAGCTCTTATGTCCTAATTGTTTGGATTTATATTGTGATATTTTTTGTACAAGACATCATCGTGACATTTTTTCCACAGCAAAAACACAGCTGGTGTTTTGTCTGTAAGATATACTGTCCTTCCCTTTGAGCCTCAGAAAACACTGTTCCAAAATGCCAATATTTGTGTAACACGCTAGGTATATCTTCTTCTTCTGTACTGTTTTAGGTCTATATTACATCTGGTTCTATTTGGAGGAACATCAGTACATCTGGCAAAATTGGCTTGATTATTTTAGAATGCCATTAAATGTATAATAGGACAACTGATTCAAGTTGAGTCACAGCTTAATGGAGGCTGTTGATGTGGTTTACTTCAGAAAAGTTGTAGATGTTGGATTTGTTGGATAAATTTACAAATTTGGGTTGTTGAATCAAGTTATACAAACATGTATTTTCTACATTTTGTACAAGAATGCATGCAAAATGGTGGAGTAAAGGAATCTTATGAAGAAATAGGATTTTTGATGAAAATGGTCATCATTGCTGGTTTATTTTGCTGTGTTATACTTTGACTTTATGTGTTGCCGCCCTGGGCTTATTTTTTCATACAACAAATAACCCATGGGAGTTGGAGGCTACCGTGTTTAAAGTAAACTTTTTATTTCTTTTGCAGAGTGCCCAGAAGAAAAGAGGAGCCAGAGCCAACAATAAAGGCGAGAAGAAGCCGTGCCCTCAGGTCAGTGCATTCACACAGCTGTATTTACTGGTAAACTCTCTCCAACAGCACACAACAAGACCTTTCTCCACTTCAAATGCATGCCCACATCTGACCTCTCTTCTGTCTGATTCAGGTGCTCAAGGTTGGCTAGTTTCTGTTTTCAACATTCAAGTTTACTTACTTTTTTGCTTGACATAAAAGTTTAAACGACAATATAAATAAACCTAAAAATAGTTTAAACGTGGTTGCTGCCAGTAAGTAGTTCTGTTTCCTGATACCGGAGGGCCCCATGGACCATCCATGTCACATTGCTCATGCAGGATTTTGTCAAATACCTAAACCAGGGTCCTGCAACTTTTTACAGCAAAAGAGACACATTTGCTCAATTCAAACCAAATCAAAGTCAGAAAGAGCGCAAATGTGTTTAGTCAAAAACTATGAATATAATAATAATACTGATAAAATATTTAGACAGTTAAGTGAACTAACACAATGTTTTGCAAAATAAAATATTGTCAATTCACTCAAACAACAAAAAATAACATAATTATGGCGGCATAAGCCTGAGGCCAATCAGAGAAAGCCCCATCAGCCAGTGTTAAGTCTGGTTCTGTGGACATCCAGCAAAAGCTGGTTTATTGATCTTAACGCCAACTTAGGTGTTGGGCACTCAGAAGCTCAATCAACTAAGAAGGTGCAAAGGTGTAAGAGCATGGATGTGGATAAAGTACTGCAGCTCCCTCTACAGGCAATGTAACACAAACTGCTCATATTCAGCACAAAGAGCATATACAGCTTTAAGAACGTACATTTTTACCTACTTTCACATAACAAACTGTTTTTTGGTTCAAAAGTTTAGTTTTTCTATAAAACAACTTTTAAGCTTTAGCTTTGGCTACCGCAGCTTGTTCTATAGCTCTCATTGCAATCTTTTTTCCCTCGCACGTCTGACTAAAATCAGTAAAAATTCACACTAAAACTGTTTCTAAACCTCAAGCACCACGAGCACAAGAAAATGTCTGGAGTGATTTTAAAGCTGTGTCCCTGTAGTTTTAGACCTTGTCCACACAAAGACAAAAAACAACCATTGCTGTTTACTGCCTGCTGCTAATGCTAATGCTAATTGCCAGAGCAGCTTAAATAAACAGCTCTGAAGATCATTTTGAAACACAAAACATTTGTGTTACTTATTTGACACTTTTATTTTGCCTTTCAGTAGAAACAGTTTAAACTACATTAACATGCACAGAATTAAGAGTTAATAAGGACTGTATAGTTAGCCGCATGAGAAAAGCACCTTATTACAGGTATCACTGTTGTTTTGACAGCTTCCCGAGGTACTGGATGAAAAAAAAAAAAAAGAAAGAAAAAAAAAAAAAACGTATCGAAACAACCCTATGTTAAGATTCACTGACAGTTTTTAGATCTGGACAGGTACAATCACAGTTAAGTCTGAGGGTTTTGCTCATCATATCCGATCCTGTCCTTGTCTTGCTGACGTGCAGGTTGATTTGGGTCACTGAATGTTTCCAGTATCATCTCCTGTGTGTGACCCATATATGCCCCAGAGGTGAATCTTATTTCTTCGCAGGACACAGTGGGAAGCCTTAGCTCAGCGCTTTCTCTCTGACCTTATCTCCTCCTCTCGTCCTTCGGTGTTGAACTTAATATGATCCTGCTGCTCCGTTTGGATCAGAATTACAGATATGAGCGAGGACTGTATAGACACATATTTCTCTGTGAGGTTTGATAAAGAAATTGGACCAGTGACATTGCATTGCTTGTGGAAAAACACACATTCTAGTTTGTATGTAAATTTGGATGCACCGTGTCTGGAAAATTGGAAGTTTGATTGTTGTTACCATACTGTACGATAGCCAGAGTTTCAAATACTCTTGTAATATTAAGCAGTTGTCCAAGAAATTTCTCATGCAGGAGTAGAAAAAGTAGTTTGGAAAACAAGTAAGAAAAGATTTAAAAATGTATGTCGGTACATAACATCTGCTTCGTATTATGGGATTAGAGTTAGGGTTAGAAAGTGGGAAGACTAAACCCAAGCAAAAAATGTGACAAGAAAACTACACTGAAGAGTACAATTGCGAGTAACTCTGTAAATGTAACTCTTTTTTGTTTTTGTGGCATGTTTCCACATAAGAAGGACAAGGAACTACAAATACCAATGTAGGAACAGCAACTATGTTTGCAATGTTGAAGCAAGTTATAGCTCTAGGTAGGCATCCTCTTTGTTTTGTTTTGTTTTTCCGAAAAAATAAATCTAAGAAACGTATTGCTTCAAGGTCTTTTTTTTTTTCCTCAGTCTACTGTAGAAATCAGAAATCTTGCTGCAGAACGATCTGTGATCTGACTATGATGGTGAACTGACTAGACAGCACCTGGAACCTGAATAACTCTATAGACAGAAGCTCAATGGCAGTACCAGACCACATGACGGAAGTTTAAATCACTCTTTTAGAGTTTGCCTATGGCAGCAATGACAGCCCTCCTAACCCCTGAAACACACTGCATGAATCAGCTGGAGGCGCCCGCAAAGAGCAGCGGGACATTGTGCACTTCAAAACAATGAGGTTCAGGAATACAATCTATATTTATCACACAGCAACTATAAAAAAAACTATGGCATGACTGTTACAAAAAAAAAACAAACAAACCCAAACTCAAGAACCAAGCTGACATTGCTGATGAACCAAATTGCTGATGACTCTCTTTTGGGCAGTGCAAATACAAGCTGCTGTGTTTGTGATTGTCAAACACACCATCACTAAGTTATGTGGGTCTGGAGTCATATGGATGTCTCTACAGATTTGCAGCTGTGATCCCAAGACACATTTTTTTGTTTTTTTTTAGGCTTACATAAATTACTTAAAGAACAAACATTTATTTCCAGTCCAATTTTCACACCCTTTTTTATATCTGTTTTATCTAACAAACATTTTATTGACATTTTCCCACCAATCACTGGGCTTATGGTGATTCCAACTTTGAAACATTGGCTTTTCAAGTCTCCAATTGGAAAAATCTATTGGGATGCCATTCAGTCTCGTAATTCTTACTTTTTGTAGCCAGTGGTTACAGCATTTAGCAGTATTAAATCATTTATCGAGCCTCTATTCACTCAGAACTCCTGCCCAAGTTGAAATCATCCAACACGACCACACCATTACTTTAAACCCAAATCCCCAATACTTCTGTATCAAATATCTCTAAAAACAGTGAGTAGGTCAGTCGTGGGTTTAATTCTCTCCCTGACGTCTGTGTCTGTGGTCTGGTCCAAACCACCGCCTTAAATGGAACTTTGGGAAACACGTCAAACATCTGGAGACACTGTTTAACAAATACACCTCTCACGTTGCCAACAGAATGTGTAAGGTTGGTCCAGGTCACTGCAGCAGGAATAATAGGACTACTGTTTGGACGTGGTAAAGAATATGTACATCAATTGTATAACTGTAAGCATGTTGGATTGTTGTTATTATTTTTATGGAGTGCAGATGAAGTTGTACAAGTGGGAACAGAAAGTTAACAGATGGGTTTTTTAATGTTCTGAAATGTTGTAATGTTTCCAAAGCATAACATTAGAACCTGGAACGAATCATAAAAAGTTTTAGGCTGCAAACTCTATACGTTTTTGGTTTCCATGGAAATGTTGTCGCGTTGTGTAAATCCTTACCCCGATCTCACACTAGATCCGGTCCGTACTCCGGTCCGGCGCACGGAGGCTTTCCGTTTCTTGAAAAGTAATGAGAGGCTCTCACACCGCGATCCGTGCGGTCCGGCGAGCCGCGGGCTCTGCTCCGTACGTACGGATCGTTTCGTTTCCGGAGCCCTTTTTGGTGAAGTTGTGAAAACAAGACACGATAAACAGGAAACCAAGCGCTCGCGGGTGAAGAGAATCCGGTGGTTTTCAAAGTAAAAACATTACGTTTCTGCTACTACAACAAATATGCCAAAATGCTCGACATATACGCGACTATTGAACACACAGGATGTAAATAAACGTCCCGTACTTACCCATTATGCGTCAAAAAATCCAACAGAAAATGAAGTGACGTGTAATAAGCCCAAAACACGGCGCAAGTGTTCCCTGTTACATATCCATGTCCCAGAGATCGCGTGAACTCCCTGAAATCCCAAGTTGAGCGTGAATCACCGTGAACTCATGGTCTCGCGAGGCCAGCAGAGTCCGTCCATACGCATGCATATTTGGCTGCAGTGTGAGTGATGACCGAACCCAGACGGATCCGGATCTGGATCTGGACTGGACTGGAGGCAGTGTGAGCCCGGTATTAGACAGAAGCACTGTGATTAAGTGAACTGTAAGTGAAGATGGTTGGACAGCAGCGCAAACATCACTAACATTGACTTTGTTTAAACTGAGTTAGCCATTTACAAGCCACATAGATGTGGTTATGGCACATCAGACGTGGGAGGGGACTAGAGCTGTACTCATTGTATCGTATCGAGATATAGCAGAACAACTTCCAAAACGCGTATTGATACATGGATAAGTATCGGAATACGTATTGTGATAGTTAAGGTTATACATTTTACACTTATGAGCCTGGACTGTTCATAAAACAGGCTGTTTTATTTGACTTTGTGGAAACCGTCTGACATTGCATCATTGGGGTTTGTTTGCTTCACAGGAGGCGGGGACTTTTGTAGTCCAGGAAGTAAAGCATAAACATGTGCGTCAGTTATTGCTACCGTTTCTATGTGGTAAACTTACAAATTAAAAGGTACAATATCATATTAATATAAATTTTTGACACATGGTCAAAGGAGGAGAACCTAAACAGTCTGCTATCTTAACTCTGGTTAGTTCAACCAGTGGTTCGGACTGTAAACCAGTCAGTGGGAGACCATACGGTTTCTGTCGAGTTTGTGAATTCACAAAAATCATGAAAGAATCCATCTGACTGACCAGGTTACATTTTTAGTACTTTGACACACAGAAGTATTTTTAATTATGTAATCAAGAGTTGATATTTTATTTTTTTGAGAATCCACTTTTACTGTATTGATTATTTATATTAAATTATGTCAACCATGTAACTTGCTTTTGGTGGAAAATCAAATGCATCATTATACATCAGTTTTGTGTCATACTGTGGAGCATTAAAGCTAGAGAAACGTGATTTCTATGGGAACAAGCAAAAAAGAACATTGCTGTGTTTGAACAAAATGATTTCTTGCTCTTGCGTAGGTCTATTGTTTAAATGCTAAGCTGCTCACCAATAGCTGACCCATGCTGTTACAGTCTGTTCCTCACTGTATTTCTGCCACTGTATATTCCAGGAGGACAGTTCAGACTTGAAATGCCAGCTACACTTTGCCAAAGAAGAATCGGCCCTGATGTGCAAGAAACTGACCAAACTGGTGAAGGAGAGCGAGGCCATGAAGGAGGAGCTGTCCAAGTTCCGCTCCATGTACGGGGACGTGGACGCCAGCCTCACCGTGGAAGAGGTGACCGCACGGGGCTTACAGACAGCAGGGGCAGTGTGGAGGAGGTGTGGAAGATTAATGAGAGAATTAGTGAGTTACAAAAGAACTGGTCAAGAGGAGAGAGGGAGCGAGAGAGAGGTTCAGATATGGATGGAATAATTGAATTTCCAATGGTCTAATTATGATTATGTGTGGTGTGATGGCTGTGTGTGGGAATTAGAATGTCTTAGATAGACTTTCGTACTGATTTCTGTGGGTTCAGTCAATTATTGTTATCTCATCAGTGTCAGATTAGATAAAGTATAATTGAATCAGTTATAAATGCATGTGTTATTATGGCAATACATATAATTATTCTTGTAGATTGTTTTAAGCAGGCTTGTTTTTTGAGTGACAGTTTGTATGCTGTCTTTATCAACTAAATAATGAATACAGTTACAGCAAAAGTAAATTGATTGTCAGGTGGCGGACTCCCCTCACACACGAGAGGCAGAGGTGCGTGTTCACCTGAAGCTGGTGGAGGAGGAGGCTAACCTGTTGAGCCGCCGAATCGTAGAACTGGAGGTGGAGAACAGAGGACTCCGAGCAGAGATGGACGACATGAAGAGCCCGCAGGGTAAACAATACACAGCACACACAACAGTCAGTTTAGGCAGCTAGACTCAAGTTCAAACGTTTACACTAACAGGATTCTGATTCAAATATTCTTAATCATCAAAGTCTTCTGATTTATGACAGTGTAGCTGGCAGATAAGATTAAGTGAAAGAATCAGTTTGCAGATATATAATTTCTCATTTTTTGTAGCTGAATACTTTTACACATGTAAGCTTGCAAAACCACAGCTGTGCGTCCACATGTAGACAGCAGAATGTGTGCGTCAACACGAGAAACTGGCCCATATGTTTAAGCTGTTCTGTTTTTATGAATTTGAATCAGTTCTATAGTGAAAATATCTTCCTCCTCTGCACAAGCTAATCATGGCAAGTGTGAGATTTTCAAAAGTAAATTTGAAAGCTCATCTATCTGAAGCTTAGCACGTCATGCAGTCAATTGTCCCAGAATCTGTTGTGTTGATGACTAATCCATAAATACAACAGTAGATGCCAGATTTCTTTGTATTCTGGCCTGGATACGTGCCCACGCTCACATTAAGCGCCAAAAAATAGGCTGGGTTCTATTTTCTGCATTACGCAAGACGCGCTGCTTCATACAACAAATGCAAAATGTGTTATGCGCAGACAGAGCGGCATTTGCATTCACTTCAATTCAAAGTTTTCAAACTACAAAAACAGCAACAGCCTGAAAGTTTATGTTTGTTTAGTAGATTTTAGACTTACAGAGGGTGAACGGGCTTATTCTTTTTAAAGCTTTAAAGCTGCACTTTGTGACAAAATGAAAGTGTTGCGCACTGTTGACGTCTAAATATAATTTACTTCACCAAACCAGAAGTTTGAGCTGAATTGGACGGATTTTGATCAATCCTCAGTTTTATTTCCCTGTCTAAAAATAAAAAATCTCACACTCTGACCACTTGCAAAAAAGCTACATTTATTTACAGGTTGTGAAGCGATGTTTCAGCTACTGTACCTTCAACAGGCATTTTAGATTCTTTTTTGTTGCATAGTAACGCACTTGCTCTTGTAAAATGATGTGCAAAGCATTTACTTCATATTTCCCCATCTAAAAAGTTCTTCTTAAGATGATACAAACTCAAACAGTAATGCATGTGATTAAAGGCACACCTGTTTGCCCCAAAAATAAACCTTAGTAAAAAAAATTAAATTCAAATGGGTTTGTCGCGCTACATAAATAATAAAAATCTGTTACTTCACATGGTCACAAAATGGACAGTTATTTGTCCAAAACCAGGCTGTCTTTTGTATTATTTCATGAAAAGCTGTTCTTTCAGTTATATATTTTTCACATTATGACATATAAAGTATTTCTTTTCATTATTGTTCCAAAAGTAAAATTTTAATTGTTATTTCTATTGAGTTGTGCTGTTGACTTTTCAGCTACAAAAAGTTACACAGTTACAACTAATTAGATCAATTAAAAGATGGATTTTAGTACACAGCTTTAAGATACTGTTAGCAAGAATGCATAAAGTTGAAGGTTCTGCGTCACATAAAATGACCTGGTTGAAACTATTTACTCACCTGAGTAGCAAAATGTTTTTAGGATTTACAGAAATCATATTTAAAAGTTTCCTCTAGCTATATCTAAGTTTAGCTGAAAGATATCATTAATATAATCTGTATGTTTTTCCAGACATCTCTCCAGACCTGCCAGGAAGTCTCAGCCCGGACTCGGCGTCGGGGCGGGGCCATGCTTCTCGGGGGCGGAGCTTCTTCAGAAAACGTGATGGAGCTACAGCGCCACCTGCAGTTCGTGGAGGAGGAGGCGGAGCTTTTACGCCGCTCTCTGATGGACTGGAAGAACAAAACAAACTCCTCATGAACGAAATCAACCGCTACAAATCCGAACTCCCGCCCTCTCTGTCGTCCAATTCGCTGGCCTCTTTGACGGACGGGCTCCTCAACGACAGCCCGGTGCACTCCATACAGGAAGGGGCGGTGCTTATAAACGTCAACGCCCCCTCGCAGGAAGAGGAGCTGCGGTTGGCTCGGCTGCAGATCGGGGAGTTGAGCGGGAAGGTGAAGAAGCTGCAGTATGAAAACAGAGTGCTCCTGTCCAATCTGCAGAGGTGTGACCTGGCCTCGTACAACGCAGCCTCTTCCTCCGCCTCCTCCACGCTCAGACTCAACCTGGAGACCGACGCAGAGGCTGGGGATTCTGCCGAGTGCCTGCCCAGGTATGAAAAAAAAGTAGGATCGATTGCCAGAATTGTGCAATCAAGAAATCATGATTATTAAAGGGGAAATGTTATAAAAAAGTCTACTTTTTAACAGTGTTCTCTCATCATTAGTTTATCCAAAGTTGTATTTGGATTGATTCATGCATGTTTGTGTTATCTTATAATGTCCTGCAGTTGATGCTCTAGTGCTTAGAAAATCCCTGTCTTCACCTACCTTCTATCCCCACCCACTTGTCTGTATTTACTTGCTCAAAAAAAAAAAAAAAAGGATGGCAAGAAAACGTAGGGTTCAAACTTGTCATTTAGACACTTTCTAACAACAAAAAATTTGTGTTGTTATTATTATTTTTTTTTTAGTCAAAGAGGAGGTGGGGAAGTCAGTGGACCCTTTTCTGTTTCTACGTCGTTTTAGATAATTTTTGTGTTTTACAATGAACAAAATGTGAATTATTGATCTGCAAATATCATAGTTTCTTCCTTAATATACAGAAAAACCACAATAGGTCTCCTTTAATCGTAACTAGGGATGCACATGATCCGATACTGGGATCAGATATCAGTGCCGATCCAGGAAATTTTGCTGGATCGTGTATCGGCCCCATGATATCAGTTCAGACGATATCCTTTTATTGGACCTAATAAGACTAATTTATTGGCTGGTGTTGACCCAGAACGTCTCATGTTATTGGACATTTTATTCAGATTATGTTGTTAAGTTGTGACTTGCACTATAAATAACAGTTACATGACACTATATGACAAAATGTTTTAGGTTTAGAGAAGAAAGAAAAGCAAGTTCAGTCCTTACACTTGTATCAGTTGGTATGGTATTGGCAGATACTTAAAGACAAAGTATCGGAATCTGTTTGAGAACTAAAAAAACTGGATTGGTGCATCCTAATCGTAACCCTGTTCCTCTTCTTGTTTTTTACTTCAGGAATCTGGGTAAGGTAGGTGGATCAGGGTTCAAATAAAGACGAGTCCAAGATAATAAGAACGGTAAATGCAGACAGAAGCAGCATAAGTATTCTTTAAAATCCAATGTTCTGATTTTCTGTGTAAACCAGGAGTTCACAAGCTTCTCACACAATGCAGCCATCCTGGGACTCACGCTGCAAAAATAAGATTTATGCCTGTAATAAACTGAAGTAGCCAGTTGTCATCATCTGTGATGTTCCCTCTTCTGGGAACTATAGGAAGACAGCTAGCCTTGTAGAAACATCAGGCTCTGTTCAGCACTGCCCAGCTCACTGTCCCACAACGCTAATGCTAACTTTCAAGATAATACATAAACATCCATTTTCGAGGTACGTTTTGGTCTTCAAAACCAGCTTTACTCTGGCACCACTAGGGCTGGGCAATATCATATTTTATATCATATATCACGATATTCATGTGGAAAAGTTGCATATTGCAATATCATGATATGATTCCCCCTGCACCGAAGCTCATTTTGCAACTTTGACAAACAGAAATTGTGATTAATTCCCTGTGTTACCAGTAGGCTGTAGTTCTTTAGTCGTTTAGTCGACTAATCGTCGATGGGGCTTTAGTCGACCAAAATTTGTATTAGTCGACCCAGCCGAGCCCGCGCACGTCGTGTCCGAACCCGACCGGAACTGTGCCTAAGCCCGAGCCCGAAGAGAGCCCGCCCCGCCCACTCACTGAACTGTGGCATTTTAATGACAGAAAAGGCTTCTTATGATGTTTAATTAGTGTGTCTCGCCGCTTCCTCCACCTCACATTCCTCTCTCTCTCTCCCTCTCCCTCTCCCTCTCCCGCCCTCCCGTTCCTTCTTTTCTCCCGCGCGCGTAACGTGAAAGGAGAACGAAAGATGTGCCTTCCCTGTCTTTCGTTCTCTCTCTCTCTCTCTCTCTCTCTCTCTCTCCTCTTGTTCCTTCTTTTCTCCCGCGCGCGTAACGTGAAAGGAGAACGAAAGACGTGCCTTCCCCGTCTTTCGTTCTCCTTTCTCTTTTACCTGCTCCGCGCTTATTCACAAGTCTTCTCTCTCTCTCTCTCTCACTCAGTCTCGCGCCGTATAGTTGGCCACTTAAACGCTGACTTTTTTTTATCACTGTGGTGGTTTTGCGCTGTGTTCTGACGCGGCTGTCAATCATCCGCGAAGCGCACATGTTCAGTGCGGCTCTGCGTCTTGGCCCGAACCCGGCCGGCCTACATTTCTCACGTAGTTGTCGGCCTGCACGGGCTCGGCCCAGAATCTAAACTCTAAACACACTGTCATATTCATTTCTGTGTAATTGGTTTTTTGCAAGAACTCCATTGCACTTTTGCCTTTTTGCGTCAGATAAATTGTCAGATCAAACTATATTTTTTTAGCTTCAGAGCTTTAGCCACGCCCCCTTTTTAGTCGACTAATCGGTCGATGGGACATGTCTTTAGTCGACCAAGAATTCTTTGGTTGACTACAGCCCTAGTTACCAGACTTTTAAGAGATTAAAAAGCGACAAGACTTTGAAAAAAGTCAAAACAAACAAATTCGTATCATTAATAAACACTTTAAAACACAATTTGTGCTCCATATTTCAGTCATTAGTGGGAATATTTTTGTGGATCAAACTTGAAAAACTGCTAAAATTCACAACCCCTGACTGTCAAAATTCATAAGCGACTTTCCAAATAAAGAAGCCCACAGTTCCTACAAAGATGCAGACTTGGCAACTCTTGACAATTTTCATCTGATCTCTCTAAACCTTGAACAAAAGTAACCTGTGCCCAGACAGTGGAGGCTCTGTGCCCAGACAGTGGAGACTACAACACAAATTATGAAAGAAGTAAAACATGGTATTTGAGAACCTACTCTAAATCAATAAATACAGTCATGTTTCAACTGGCAAATAAATACTATAATCACAGAGTAAACCAATAATCTTTTTGTAATACAGTATTTTGCTTTACTTTGTTATTTGCATCGTCAGTGTAAATAATTCTACACTTTTTTTTTTTCCAGTCCGCCTTCCCGTCGAGAGCCAGTAGGCGGAGAGACAGACCCTTCAGACTTGAAAGAACACAAACGCAGGTTCGAGGACAGCGCAGACTCCACCCACTCACTTCCTGTCCCGCTGGTGCAGAAGGACCACGATGCCTTGCTGTCGATGAGGGATCAGGCACGCTTGGTCTCCACGGCGATCCAACTTCTTATCTCACCCGAGTCCAGCTGCCTCCAGTCTCCCTCCATTTACCACAAGGTCTGCACCAATGAGAGCAAAGAGGAGGCAGCCAATCAGGAAGAGGCCGAAGAGTCATGTGACCAGGACAAATCGCAGAGTAACAACAGCCAGGTATAGATTTTGTTGAGAAACTTACGGTTAAGTTGGCCAAAGCTTATCTCACACACTTCTTTCAAATGCCAAAAACTTTATTCAATTTACACTTTTAAAGAACAAAGATTATGCAATACTATGACATTGTGACTTGGCTCTACCAGATGGATGCTCGCAATATTTGGGATTTTCACCTAAAGGACAAATATGATGCATTTTTTTGTGTTGTTTTCTTCCTTTATTCCCCACTATGTAATCTCATGCACCAGAACCAATAAAAAGCGTGTAGTAAAGCACTCATGACAGTCATGTGTTTCCCAGATCAGGAATTGAGTTTGAGATCTATCTACTAGCGGTGTGCCTATAATCTGGCGATACAATACATATCACAATACGTATCACGATATGCATGTCACAAAACTATATATCCCGATACAAAGGCTTGCAACAATATATTGCAATTTTCTTTAACTTTTACAAAGTGAAAAATATTTTTTGTTTTGATCTGTCAAAAAATAAAGTTGTACCATTATAACCTATAGGTTTTCTGTTAACGATGAATGGCAGTATTGATAGTCAATGATTCTCTCTGACAGTATTGATAATGGCAACACAAAGCTAATCAAGTTTCTAAAAATAATAAACCACGTGGTGCGGCCCTCTACTGTCCTCGCTGAATAGGCATTTTGAACCACTATTCACATTGAACATGCCGTCATCAAAAATGTCAATATTGATATTGATACAGTGTTGGGAGATCAGATATCGCGATATATCGCTGAAGCGATATTTTCTAACACCCCAACTATCTACTGACTCAAAAGTAAACCTCACAGGATGAAATTGATCTTGCCTGATGTGCTAATGTTGCAGAAATGCTCAAGCAAATCTGGATGATTTATGGACTGAAAAATGTAGAAGAGCTCAGAGATTAACTATGACGTCACAGATCAGGGGCATTCAGGGCAACGAAAGACACAGACAAAACTTCAGCAGTGTTTTTGACAAAAAGCCAATTTCAGAAGAGCAATAAAACTTTATAAAAGTCAATTTTGCATAATATTTCCTCTTTAAGCCTGGATACTCCAAATATATCTGTGATGATGATCCATTTTCATTACAAATAAGAACATTCTTACTTTAATTATCAACCAATACACTACATCTTCCAATACCACTACACTGGTATTGATCCAGTGTCCAAATCAACTAAAGCCGCAGGGGCAAGTGCACGTGCACGGCCCATCCTCTCAGGCACACTCCATAGAATTGCCCATTTACATTAGCATGTTGGAGATAAGCTTGGTTTGTTTATCTCCCTCATCTCCTTCTTTCTGCAGGTGGAATGATATGAAGTCCTGTGTTTTAATGTCCCATGGCAAGCGTCGTATTTTCATCTCCTCTTTATCTCTCTTCTGCTTCTGAAATGCCCCGTGTTTGTCCCCAGATCTCTGAGCTGTCTGACCTCTCCGACCGGCCTCTGGTGGGAGCCCTGACCAGCCGTCTCCAGGCGCTTCACTCCCAGCTGCAGGCCTTCGTGGAGCGGGTTGACGGGCTGAGCAGAGCGCCACATTCTGGAGCGGGGTTAGGAGGGGTCATCACACCGGAGGATTCTTCACTGGTTGCTAACATAATCAGCTCTGAAGAGAACTCAGCTGCTCATAAGGTACAGTCAGAACGCCAGATATAAAGTACAGTTCTTTACATATAATTTCAAGATTTAGTTTTATATTAATACATCGAATATGAGCCGCTTTTTTCTGCGACCTCTTGCTATATTTTGAGTTTTAACCAACAGACTAACTGCTGTTATCAGAACACGCTCAGTTTGTCCAGTGTAGAGGGGTTTACATAACAAGCTCAAATCTATTAGAAATTAACCCTTTAGGCACCGGGGTTGTTCACTCGAAATAAAACCTAGAAAAACTAGAAACTCCGAACTGATATCTCTCTGGAGAGTCTGGAGAACCTGCTTAATGGGTAAATTAAAAGAAGAGGAGGAAAATTTCACAAAATGTCACAAAGATAAAAGGTGAACCAGAGAACCTTGAGCTTCAACATGGGAAGATTTCTAGATTAGAAAAGTGTTGATACGAAGAAATTAAGTTTGGAAACACAATGCGATTGATTTGGAATTAATTTAATTAATTAATTAAAATGAACCAACCATTACCCATTTTTTATACAATGATTGTGAGCTAAATGTAGATATTACCTTTCTAAATGATTAAAGCTCTATGCAGTGCAATAAAGTAGTTCTCTCTTTGAAACATGGCTGCCAAGTCAACATGTATTCAGTGGACTACAATGAAGAAAATACAGTGTAAAAGGTTTGATTTACATAACATTATAATCTTGTAGTTTAATACAGCTGACACATGGCCAATTCTAAATATTTAGGGCAGGGGTCCCTAACCACCGGTCCGGGGCCCAAAACCGGTCTGCGGGCCATCTTCTACCGGGCCCCAGAGGATCTTTTAAAATGTATTTTATTTTTTATTTTATAGTTTATGACTATTTCCTTGTGCTTTACTGTGAAAATATTGTGCCACTTAACCAAATAAACAGCAAATTCAGGCCATAAGAGCTAAAAATATGCACAATAATCAGCTTGCCGCTACCCAACCTCTACCGGTCCCTGGAAAAGAAAATTGTGACTGTACCGGTCCTTACAAGAAAAAAAGTTGGGGACCACTGATTTAGGGTATTGACAAAAATATTCTGTGATTTCATGTTGCAACAGTTCTGGATCAATTCCAATTTGTCAAAAAATGATTTTAAAATACATCAGTGTTTGTTCTTTGCTCAAAGTCCTGTCATAGTAAAAGGCACATTTTACAATCTAAAATTACAATGTGTCAGATTTAAAGGGCCAGTAACCAATTTTGTAAACAAGATGTTAAATTTGTTATAAATGTTAATTTGACAAATATATAAGTAAAGTCACTGCTTTTTTTTTTTTTATCGAAAGCAATACCACATTAAGCGTAACTAAAGCATATGATTTGAGCAGTGTTGTGTAAATCTCTTTAGTCCTGTGCATTGTCCTCTGCATGAGCTGCCCCTGACCTGCACTCAGAGCCTCACTTGGAGCGTGCTATAGTGCACAAAGGAAAGCTACTCTTGTCTTTATTAAAACACTCCATCAGAACAGACACATGCTCGAGACACTATACACTATATATATATATTTATATATATATATAGCAATAGGCTGATATTATTCTGTAGTATCTATTATAAAATGAGCATAAAAAATTAAAAGAACAGAAAGAATCTAGCGTGGTGCTTGCCATTTTTTATACTATTCAAATGAAACAAGGTCATATTTATTGTGTATCTTTTTCTTTAGAACATGGTTGCTAGATAACAGTACCTTTGTCATTAGTGCTGCCTATGTCTAGCCTAGAAGTAAAATTATCAAACAGAGACATGTGCACAATATTTGGATCAAAGATGTAATTTTACTGGCTATGTACACTTTAAATGAAATATAATGATTAAGCAGCATTTTTTGTAGTAGTAGTACTAGTTTTCCAATATTCAAAGTGCTCCATCTGAGGCCAACTCCAACTCCCTGCTCTCTCTCCTCTCCTCCTTCCTTGCTCCCTTTGTTCTGTCTGTGCCCGGGCTGCGTCTCACTCCTCTCCTCACCCTCCTCACCTCGCTTTTACCCCCCACCCCACCATCGGCTCCTTTCTGACTCCCATCCTAACGCCTTCCTTCCTTCCTTCCTTGCCTCCTTGTCGTCCTCGTCTCCTCTTTCTCAGCCGTTCATCCTTCCTTCCATCCTACTCTTCTTCCTTTTCTCCACTCTTTCCTTCTCGTCTCTGACCAAAATCTTTTTCCTCTACATCCTGTTTTTTGTCTTGTGAGTCTCACTTTTTTTTCTTTTGTTTTTGATTTTTACAATATTTTACGACATGACATTTTGTATTTTTGTGTTTTATTTTTTTCCTCCTTTCATTTTGATCATCCCTCCCTTTGTTTTTGTTAATTTGGCACGGTCTCTCCTCCACATTTCTGTCTTGTTTTGTTTGGTCATTAACGTGCCCATGCATGCATACAGCAGCCTGACTCTAGGGACCAATCAGAGCCAGAGGGCAGAGGTCAACGTCAAGAGAGCAGCCAATCAGATGAGATTACAGACGCTAGCCATGTTCAACCAGAGCCGGAGGTGAAGGAGTCGGAAAACGCAATGGTAAGTTCTAGAATAATTTAACTCAATTATAGATAGATACCATTGCGTTTGGTTTGTTTGCTCCTTTGCTAACAAACAAACAAACTGTGCCTTGCTAACTGTGTCAATCAATTTTCTTTATATAGCACATGCTTTAACCCTTTAAAGTCCAGTTTTAGTTTACCTGTAGAAGTTGTATTATCTGTGCTTCAGGGCCTTGTTTTCTGCATCCTGGTTGATTATAATTTTAATCCTGGATTAGAATTGATTTAATCTTGTTTTAGTCCTGCTTAAGTCCAGTTTTAAACACATTTTATTCATGTTTTAGTCCTGATTTATACCTACTTTAATCTCAATTTTGACCTGATTTTAGTCCTGATGTTGTCCTGCTTTTGTCCAGTTTTATCCCCAACTAAGACACCAATTCTGATGTAGAGCTGTATTAGTACAGTTTTAGTCCAGTCTTAATCCTAGTTGTGTTTGTTGTAGTTCAGTTTCTCTTTGTCTCAGTCCTAAATCCAGCTTTAATCCTGATTTAGCCCAGAGTTTTTGGGAAAACTAAGAAGCGTGTGTATGTGAAGAAAAACTGAAATTGGCCCTGACCAGAAACAGTGGTACTGAAAGAGTTAAACAACCACGATTGACCAAAGTGTGTCATGACAAGAATTCTAGATCAATAGAAAGGTGTGAGTGTGTAAAATTGTCGCCAGTGTGAAGTTTATTTCACTGTTAGCTTTGAGTTGTTAGCTGCCAATCCATAAACTTTATTAATATGCTACATTTTTAAAACAACCATGGTTGACCAATGTGCTTCACAACAACAATCATAGATAGATAGCTAGAAAGATGTTAGTGTGTAAATTGTTGCATGTGTGAAGCTTATTTCACTGTTAGCTTTGTTAGCTGCCGCGCTAGCAAGCTTTGATCATCTGTTTCAATCAGTTTATAAACATTTTTAAAACAACCATGGTTGACCAAAGTGCTTCACAACAAGATAAATAGATAGCTAGAAAGTTGTAAGTATGTGAAGAAATGTGCTTAGTTCTCCTTTAGCTTTGGGTTGCTAGCTGTCACGCTTGCAAGCTATAATCATCTGTGTCAATCAATCAACTTTATTTATAAGGCTTATTTTTTGAAAACAAAAAAAACAAAAAAAAAACTATGGTTGACTAAAGTGCTTTAGAATAGAAACAAGAATAATAAAAAAAAAACAATAGAAATTGGTAAAACTCATGCAAGAGTTTGAATTAGGACCATGGTATCAGCTCCAAAAGTGTTAAAAGCCAATGAAAAAAAGTATGTTTCAAGTAATGTTTATAATTTTCAGTAGCTAGTGCTCTAATGTGAAGAAAAGGCTGTTCCACAGTTTGGGAGCTGAAACTGAAAATGCAGCTGTGTGTGCTGTTTGTGAAGGGCTATAGATAGAAAAACATTAAAAAAAAACAGGATTTTGCTTTAAAAGAAAATGGGGCAGATAAAAAACAAAACGAAAATGTTTTTGTCTGAACAGCTAAAGAGAGCTGTTTTGATCCTTGACATAAACATTCTCAGAGTCTCACACCTTCAGAAAGACTCTTCTAAAAGCTAAATGCATAAAACTGAATTTTTATTTATTCCCCATGTTTATTCCTGACTCTGGGCCTCAGCAAGAAGTTGGTCTCTGAGGTCTGAGTTTGCAGATCTTTGCACTCTGGGACCTGGTTTAATAACATGTTGTTTTGATTCATGAAACACCTGCTTTGTGTGGATGAGATATTGTGATAATTGTGCTAATTTGGACTCAGGTGACAACACTCACCTTATAACAGACTTGAACCTACAAGATTCTCATGACTGTAAACATCCATTGTTGGTCAGTTTTAATGTATTTTACAACCCTCTCTAGAGAGACATAAGGCAGAGACCAGTTCTCTGTCAGAGAAACCAAAGAAGCTACTTGAATGAGTGGTGAAACATCCAGTATTTGCTCTTAAAACATTTGTCCAGTTAACAGAATTCATTTTCTTTGGCTCTCTCACAGTAAATTGCATAATGGTCTAAGTTAAAGGTGCATTGCGTAAGTTAAAATGTTCAATATTACGATATATCAAATTACCGTCCATTGGCACTTGCCTGGATGTGCGCCATGACGTTTTGTAAACTTACCGAGTTTGCCTCTGTGAGCGCAGACAGGCTCATAAAAGTGAGTGGTGCGGGTCGCATTTTCCCGCGCTGGTCCTCCTTCACTGGATTATCGTGATTATTTCTATTTATTTAGCAAAAGCTCTCGGTTTTATACAATGGACGGCTGTTGTAAAGGCTGTTTAATGAAAAATAAAATAAATAATCATTGGTAAATACTGCCATCTAGCTTCCGAACCCCCGTAACACACGGAAGAATTCAAAACAACTAGCCCACCGTAACGGCATGGCATGAAGCCGACTGCAGGACCGAGAAGCACTTGGACATGTTTTTGAGAGAGAGGAATTGTGCTGGAGATTAATAAGACGCTCATCTGGCGATTATTTTCATTAGAAGGTAAGACTCTCAGGCCTGTCCAAGTACATCGCACATTTAGAGACAGATTTAGTAGCTTAGCGCTTAGCTGTTTGTCTTGGTAAGGTTTATGTTTTATTAGAGTAATAAATTGCCATTGAGCATTTAGTTTATGACAAATGAGGCCTGTAAAAAGCTTGTTTACAGTTTTCTCTCACGCTAAAACAAAGCTTTTCCTCAAACTCTCAATAATCTTTTCTTGTGTAACTTTTGGAGTGTGTAAACTGATCATTCAGTCAAAAGAACATAAAATAGCCAGCATCTACTTTTTCATACAAAAACCTTTGTCTTCTTAAGTCAGAAAACATTTAGCAGAAAATAACGACGTGTCAAAAGAATCTTTTCAGCCGTAAAATACGTCTTCAGCTGCTGATAGTAGGGAGGGTGCAGTGCCACAAAACGCCAAAGATGGTGCCCTTGTTCAAAACCTTTGCAACTTACGCCATGCTCCTTTAAGATTAGGTATTAGGTACTTTTTCAGTTCCGATACTGATTTCAAGAACTTGACTACAAGTACTTTGCTGATGCCCAATATATCGACATCACAACACCACACAATATAGGTATAGAGTTTACTGAAAATGTTTATAGCCTATGCGTTTTCCATTTCAAAATGCAGTTAACTTGTTAGAAAATGAATTGTAACAGTTTTTTTTCTTTTTTTTTTTAATCCACTCGCAAATAGTATAAATAACTGACCCATCAAAATTTCATGAATTGGTGGGAATATAGATCCAATATCGGATTGGTGCATCACTAGTTTATGTCGCACTTCCACCTTTCAAGGCTTTTTTTTTTTTTTTACAATAAAATAACTTAAATCAGTTACCCCTTGCACAGATCTCTTGCTATGTATCCATTCAGATGAAAAACAGTCTGCAGTGTCCTGTCTTTGCTTAGTAGCCTATTGTTATTGTTGTTAGCATTGTGGCTAACTGCAGTTCTTGCACGTCTCGCTCCTGACAGCTGCAAACTAAGCTTATAAAACATTATGGTGAACAATTCATTAGCTCAGAATGCATTAGATAATAAAGCTAATTATGTTGTCTGATGTAGGATATTTTAAATGAATTATTTCTCTTTGCTTACATTTTAAAGAATCAAAGGACGTATAAGCTAATACTAACATATACAATTGCAATGTTATTTTATTATTCCCACCTTGCCTCAAAGGTCATTAAGGTTCATCAGTACACAAACACATGTACGGTGGCTCACGTGGGACATTCTCTCTCAGCAACAGCTCATACACAAACAGAGCTGTCATTAAGCACAGTCGCTCAGAGGAAATCAAAGGCCCTGTTTGTTTGACCTTTACGGACGGTTTCTATAGTAACCAAACCCTTGTGTGTGTGTGTCACTGAGATTGTGAATGGCACCAGATCATGGGACAAAATAGATTCTGTAAGAAGAGATACTAAAAAGAGAGAGAGAGACGATGTGTATCAAAGTTACAACAGTAATAGTCACATTTAGGTTTATTTTAATGCTCTAATCTCCACCCACAAGCACATTTGCTAAACTGGGCAGTGCTGGAAGAGTAAAGAAGAGGGTTAAAGGAGGGGTTGAGGAGGGGTTTAACAGCAGGTGTGATTAGAAACAACAAGGGCAATCCACGCTGTCACAACTATACAGAAATGACATTGAGGCACAGTTTTTGTGTCTATTTTGACCTGAAAGTGACTACTGTAATTTCTGCCCTATTGAGCGCACCTGAATAATAAATAACTGTAAAATGTGAATTGAGGTTTTAGTACAAAATTACAAATTAAAAAAATTCCTGCTATAGCAAGCTACAGACAACTAACAATTATTTTGGTTAGTTAGGTAGACATTTATTCTTTCAATGAATCGATTGGTTGTGTTTTCATTCAATCTAGTGTTTACAATAAAAAAACACAAAATGTACACAATCTTTATTGTTTTGGCATGTGTTGAAGCCTATATGAAGACCAGCTACTTCAATAGTTGAAGTAGCTCTGATTATCCATTTACTTGTTGCATAATATATTGTAAAGAAACAAAAAAGATGAAGAAAAAAAAACACACAAAGCTGTGCAATATATCGAATTTTAGATAATATTGTAAATGTTGTTTTGATGCTATCCAAAAATTGAATATCGAGTATATCAAGCAGTAGAAACTCTTTTGCCAGAAAAGAGTTCTTTTACAATAAACTACGAGTGACGCTGTACTTTCTTAAAGACAAGGCAAGTTTATATATTGTATCAGAAGTTGTACATTATTCAGTTCAAAGAACAGCAAAAAATTGTTTATTATGGGAGATTGCTGTTTTTTTGCGATTAGTTTGACAAATATTTGTCTGATAATGAAACACACTAGAAAAAAATTGAATAGAAAACAGGGTTGTGTGCCTAGAATTAGTAGTATTGTATATATATATGTTTTGAGTACATTTTAGCCTTTGAATTGCCAACAGAGCAAGTATAACATACAGAATCTCATTTTACTACAAAAACAAAACAAAAAAACACTAAAGTGAAACAAAATCTTCTTGAGATGATAATAATTATTGTTCTACTTTATTTAAAACAAATCAAATCAAATCACAATAAACACTATGTCATTCAGTCCATTTTAAACCTATTAGAATATTTAGGGTTGCCGTTTTTCCCAGTGTAACTAATTTGAACACAGATTTTAACACATTTATGTTGAACTGACAGAATATCGTCTTCATCGAGATTTGTCAAAAAAATATCGAGATATTCATTTTTGTCAATCCGACCTCTGCACTGTTATGTCTCCGTCTGAACATCGTCAGCAAAACAATGCAACATTTGAGGTTGAAACAGCACAATACCTGTCCTTTGTTTTTGCGTTTATTGTCTATTTGGTGTTGCGGTGCCTTCTTTGCAGCTAAGCCTCAGTACATTCTGTCCCCGGGGCCGTAGTGTCCTGCCCTGTGAGGGGAGAACAGAGGACATTAGCGGGACAAGGCTGGGTCGATGGATCACACCCGGAGCTAATGATCCGTGTTCAGACGTGGGGGAGAGTTAGGGGCCGAATCGGAGGTGTGATTTAAGGACCGCTGTGGGATCCATTTGACTTGCCCCACACTTGTGCTGCACTCGCTGTGTGTCATGTCACGGAGATGTATCGAGAACATAAAAGGCAATACTATTAAACAGCAGCTGAGGTTTTGATCTACAAAGCTAGCCTTATCTTTCACAAAAGCTCGGCAAACTGTTTCTTTCAGTCGAAGAATAGACTACGAAAAAATGATCTTGAACTCATAATTCCCTCCTTTGTGTCGCTGCGCTATTGTAATAGTTTGTTTTCTTATCTGAACAATAAGAAGCTGTCTTGTCTGCAGCTGATCCAACAGTCTACAGCGAGGATCTTAACACACAAGTAGAAGGGTTCATATTTAATTTAAAATATGAACAAAATAGTTGCAATTGTATATAATCTGGACTTTAATACTCATCGCTGTTCCCTCTCCAGTGCTCTGAACACAGTCGATAAGTTTCAGCCCAGGACGACATTTTTGTCATGTTTTATGAGGCTTCTACCGCCGCGGTGGTTTGCTCTATTAAATCTGCAGTCGAAGAAGTACATTATCTATTGATGGTCGTAACTCAGTGAATATGTGTCCTGTTGATGTGAAATAAAAACTGGGTACAACTTTAGAGTGGTAGAACTGTTATTATTATTATTATTTTTTGGCTGTAATTTGGCGCTCACTTCATCAGAATGCGACCAAGGCAACTGCCGAGTTTACCTATGCTTAAAACCACCCCTGGGAACTTGCAGAAGAGCATCGTGTTGCATAAAGAATGTGCAATTATTTTCTGTTAAAATGTGGTTTGAAAATTGTTTAAAGCTTTGACCTAGTTAAGAGCATGTTTAGTCTATTGCGGTTTCAAAATTGGATAGTATTTTCCTTGGTATAAAAAACAAGAAATATTGTGGCAACACTGCCTAAAACATATCCACACTATTGCTTAAGCTGATTCAACTGACAATAGTTTTGGTTGAATAATAACTTAAATAGCACTTTGCACACCCAGTTTGCCGACGTAATAAAAAAAAGGATAAAGTTTTGGCTAAAGCTTTTGTCAGATTATTTTCACTTTGGATTAGTGCAGAAAAACTCAAGTGTTTTTTGAAGCGGTTGTTGTTGTTGTGAATGTTGTTGTGGTGATGTGACGATTGCTTATACAGTCCATGGGACTGTGCACAGGACAGCTGAGGAGTGTGTGTGTTGCTGCTAGTTTGATGTACAGATCACGCTGTCAAAGCGACTTTTACAACACCAAAGGCACGTTGTAGTTTCCCTTTCTTTTCAGCTGCAGCTTACGTACATAGATCACTCTGTTTGGCTGAAAGTTACTCTTGTTGGTCTACTCTAGAGAGTGTGTTTCTCACATGGACTTTATGTGGAAATACAGTGTGAATCTTCAGAGTAATGTGTGGATCAATTATAGCAGAGACATTTAAAAGCATGGCTCAAAAGGCAACGCGTCAGTGCAATTTGTTGTTGTACAATCTGACTCTGTATTTCTGAGATCTCTGTTGTTGTGATTTTGGTTATACAAATAAATTGAAATTGGAAGTTGTTGGTGGTTGTTGCTGTTGTAGCTGTTGTCTTTGATGTGGTGGTTGGTGTTGTTGTAATAGTTGTTGTTGTGATTGTTGCTGTTGTTTGGGTTGTTGTAGTTGTTGTTGTTAACAGCAGTAGTATTCTATAATCTCATACTTGTTGTTGGCATTTTTTCCTTTCCTTTTCCAGTGTTTCGATCTTCAAACGCAGTTGTCCCAAACTCAGGAGGAGCTGGAGCAGGAACGGCAAAGTCACACAAAACTCACTCATACAATAGCACAGGTATTTTAATTATTTAAAATTTAATAAATGAACTACTGAAACAAAACAGCATACATAAGTGCTTTATCCGGTCCAGTTGCAGGAGGAGCAGCACAAGGCCCTGGTGAGGAGGGACTTCCAGCTGCAGAGTGTGGGTCTCCAGGCCAGGCTACACCAGAAGCTTTGGGCCCAGGAGAAGAGCGTCCTCCTGCAGGAGTCTCAGCACCTCAAACACACTCTGCTCCTGCTCAGTCTGAAGCTGCGTTGTCTCCTCAAACAGTGGAGGCTCCAGGGAGGGCAGGACGCACAGTGGAAGGACGTACTGGAGGTGATACTCAAGGCTTTTTTAAATTTGTTTTGATTAGTTTTATTGGGAGACAAATCTCATTACGCTTTTTAAGTTAGAATGTATCTGATTCTGTTTCTGTTTTGTTCATCAGATTAACAGCCTTAAGGACCTTTACCTCCTATTGGATGAAGAGAACCGTAGCCCCTCCCACCAGGCTGCAGATGCACAACCTCCCAGTCCTACTATAAAAGTACAAATACTACCACATCACTGCTCTATCATGTCCACAGAACTAAAACTAACCTAAGTATCTCTTTCCTCTCACAGTCCAGTGCAGTGAGCAGTACACTGGCCGACCTGAGGGTGGCGCTGCAGGATTGAGCGCAGAGTTACATCAGGAGAGACAAGGATCTCAAGAACTAACGCAGCAGTTTGCGAAAGCCAAGGCATCATGGGAAGTGGAGCGAGCCGAGCTGAAAAATATTATCTTACAGGTAAGACTCTTTGACATATTAAGGTCTGACCTGGGGTAGAACACTGAAGTTTCAATAAGATGTATTTCATATTAAGAAAACTGTAAGCTTTGAAAATGTATCTCTCCAAAAATATTCAGTCCCAAACATTTAGAAAGAGTGTTCTCTTTGTCTGACCAAGAGGTGAATAAGCTCCACCCTCAGAGAAATCTTCTATCCAAACTGCCCAACATGCTCCTAAAGTAACATAAGTATGTACTATAAATAAAATAAATACATGCATAAAAAATAAACAATAATAATGAAAAAATAAATCTGTAATTTTACAGGGACAAGAAAATAAATAGGATTAGATTAAAAAAATACTTTTTTAGGTGGCCATAACTGCTTGTCAAAGCCTGATCCCGTCAGATCTCAGACGCTAAGCAAGAAAGGGCCTGGTTAGTACTTGGATGGGAGACAGCTGGAACAGCAGGTGCCACAGTGAGACGACAGGAGTAGATTGTCGTTGTGTTCTTGGGCAAGACACTTAACCCACACTGCTTCAGTGTCTGCATACACTCGGTGAGTGGATCCCTGACAGTAAAGCGCTTTTAGGAAAAGTGCTATATATACTGTATACAGACCATTTACCATTTACATGTTAGGTTTATAATAAATATATTATTTTCCTGAGGCACTATATAGCTTTTCTGCTGAGTTGTGTTCCACCTAGCCAGCTGGTTTCAGTTTATTTGACCACAGCTACTGGAGGTATCACAGAACTCTCGAAAACCAGGAAGTAAAATGGGCCAATCATTAACAGAGATGAAGCAGTGTGTTAGTCAGAGCCAACCTGAGTGAGAGAGCAGATTGTACTGTGTAGTCCTTCTTTGATCTCGTTTAAAATATGAAGTTATGAATGATTTATGATTAGAGTTGATTGTGGGCTGCCAAAAAACTGCACATAACAATTTAAACCAAATGTGTGTTTTATCATACTGTGTTAACCGTACTGTTCAGTTTGAGACTCCTGATTTACACGCAACTGTTCTTACATTTCATGAACGATTCCAAGCTAAACGTATTTATCTTCATTGAAACGACAGTAACACCACAAGTTCAGGTCTGGTTTTCAAGGTATTTTAGTCACAAAATCTGTGATGATTAATAGAAAATAATGTGTTAATGATACAATGGTGAAGTGTGCTTCATTTACTAGTTTTTGTTTTGCCTGAAATCTTCCACAGCAGAGGTTATCCTTACCCTTGTGTCACTTGCATTCTTATTGCTCAAAATCTCTTCAAAAACATGGATTCTTGCGTTGCCTCTTAATGGAGATGCTAAGTTTAAATGTGGAACTTTTAGACCTAAGACATCCCAGTACAATGATAGCCTCTGGAAAAGTTACATAGTTCACCTTTAATGCCATTCTGCAGAACATGTCAGGCAAAGCAATAATCATGGAGACAATCACATGCTTATCATACACAGTGCACCTTTAAATAGTTTGAGCATCTTCTATCTTAGATTTAGGCAAAATCACTGAAACCTTATGGTGTTTTCCCTGCTCCAAAACAAACATCTGGACCGCTCTCTCCTTCTGTCTCCTGCACCGCTTGTGTGTATATCTGTGTGTGTGTGGAGACTGAAGAGGTTTGATAAATGTCCGCTCAGCCAACCACATCATGAGCACCTCCGCCTCCTGGCTCTGCTCCAGCCCTGGTCCCTCCCTATCCCAGTCTGCTGCTTCTCCTCTGTTCACGTCTCAATCCCAAAACTCAACACATGAGCAGACAGAGGAATTACCGTCACTGTTCGCCTCCATAAACAAGGCGTCTAGATTAGATTAGTACGAGCAGAGTGGTAAAAAAAGATGCGAGATAAATGTGATTTGAATGGGATTAATCTGATGGTTGTAAGATAATCAGTTGAAGAATCATTTAAGTCAAATTTAACAGGATGTTTGCCTAAAGTAAGGTCCTAAAAAGTATTAAAAACCCTTAGTCACCCTGGGAGTAATATACATAGATTTTATTTTGATGATTTGTTATTGTTTGACAGTATGTTCAGGTTTTGCCACACAACCAATGGCATTAAACATAATTGCAAACTTTAATTTAATTTTAAATTTCAGTTTTGTTTGTTTTTATTTTGTCTAACTCTCCTAAATCCTTCGACACATGGTTCATATTGACATGTATTAATTTTGATTGCAATTAGACTAATAAACTTCTTTTTACAAACAGCAAAGTGCAACTGGAGACAGCCAATCAGAGCGCTCATTTATTCTACAAAGATAATAAGTCTACATTTGATATATATATATTTTTGGGAAAACACAAAGTTTAGTATTTTTATAACTAAAAAGGTTAAACTAATTTATAGACATAGAACATACTATAAAAGCTCCTAGAGTTATTGGTTCATGAAAATTCTGCTCTACTTAAAAGCACAAAAGTGCGTCTTTCTCCTGAACTGAAATCAAGCTGTTCATCTTGGGATGTGAAAGTGCTTCACTGTTTTTGAATCTTCTCAATATTTTTACCCTTGTGGTTGTTCTCCTTTGAAGATACAATTGTTGTTTTTAGCCTTGTTTAAGCTGCTTCACTTTTGTGCAACTGAAAATTTTGCGATAAACTCAACTAAACAAAAGATTCAACTAAAATATTCACGTAATGTAGGATAACTTTAGATTTTATTTGATTTTTGACAAAAGTCAGCTAAGCATAGGCTAATCTAGAACTTAAGAATACCACTGAGTGACATCACAAGTTGAAACAGAGTATTTAGAGCTGGGGAGATGAGCTGGTGACTGAAATCTCACAGTCAAATTGATGTAAAATCTTTGAAAAAACTGATAATGATGAATGATAAATGATAATTAGTGTTGTAACATTACTAATATTTCAGTTTGATTTTTCACACTAAAGAAAATGTTTGACATTAATAGAACCGTTATAATAAGAATTGTTATTGTCACTATGTGGTCCCACAGGTCTTATATGAATCAAAACTATTATAAAAGGAATTGATGAGTTATGATTAGCATTTGGCGCTGATAATATTTTTATCATTTGACCAATCTGAAAAGACAACACATTTTATTATAAAAATAGAACTTTAAATTCCTTGAACCACAGACCTAAATATTCTGAAATATAATGAACAATTTATACACAATTGTACTATTTATTCAATACTTTCATTGTACCCCAAGTGACTATCCAGTTTTGATACTAATATTAGCAACATACAGTAATACAAACAAATAGGAATGTGCCTGGTATTCCCCTTTTATTTAACTCGTCTTCTGCGAACTGACAGAGTAAGCCAGAATAAATATAAATTCTAAAGATTATAAAACCTATTAACAATGAATGAGCGTGTTTTTTGTGTTGACATATTGTTGATGTCGGCCATGTTGGGAGCACCTGTTCTCTGTGGGGGCAGCTGTGGTCTGCGACGCTCATTCATCAAAACCACTTCACAAATGAATCAAACTGAAGATAAAGAGGCAGGGGGCGGGGCTTCGAGACGTCGAGAAAGAAAAAATATGTCCCCGCTATAACCACACCACAAGACAGGATCAGTGCTGACATGATAATAATTGTACTTTTCTGACCATGAAACGACACGTGTCTATCAAAAAACATGTGCAACTTTAATTCAAGGACGAGGAGCTTTTAACCATGCTGTAGCCTTATTCCCTCATCAAAATGTATCTGTTTGTTTAGTAAATCTATTCTCTCTGAGCCTCAGAAAAAACATTAATTCAAATTTCTAGTGCTGTTCGGATACCATTTTTGGAATCGATTTGATACAACAAGAACAGACGCAGTCCAAAGAGCTTCACATAGTGCAGATCATAAAATAAATCAAGGGTCCCCAACCATTGGTCCGAGGTCCAAAACAAGGCCATTTACTAGCGGGCCCAAGAGCATCTATTAAAGTGAACTTTATTTTTATTTCATAGTCTGTCACTACTTCCTTGTTCTTTACTATGAAAATAAAGGGTCTCTTAACCCAATAAACAGTAAATTCAAGCAATAAGAGAGCTAAAAAAAGTATAATAATCAGTTTTAAGTCTTTATCTGTTATTGGTGCTACCCAACCTCGATCGATCCCTAGAAAAGAAAATTGTGACTGCACCAGTCCTTACAAGACAAAAGGTTGGCAACCGCTGAAATGATTATCAATATAAATCAAGAACATTTACCAGTATACTAGTTCGATACCAAATATTGCATCATAAAGGCAAAAAAAAAATTTAAAGGTGTTCAGGTTTACTCAAATTAAAATTTGTATAAATGGCCATTAGCCATAGCATTACCCACAAGCTACATCTCCTCATTCGGGACAATTACTGCAGAATCGGAATAAAGATTTGATCGGACAGTTTGCCATTGCCAATACCTGAAATAAATGTGATACAGTTTCGAACCAACCCCATAAATGTCTCATTTTTATGATGTCATAGGTCGAGTTCTTGACCTATCTTTTCAGCACTTGTTCTGAGGGTACTATATCTCTCTGATAAAACGCATTTCTCAATACTGCCAGTAAATGAAGCTATAACTTTTCAAACTTCTGAACGAAAATCCTGACTGAATAAAGTCATGTCCCCTTGTGTTTTTAAGAGGTCTAAAACATGGTCACTCACTGTACAAATGATGCACAACAACTGTCCGGTAAGGGGAAGTTGATGCAGTGATCTGTCTGTTTGTTTGGCTGGTTGGTTAATTAACTGTGTGGTTTGTACTACCAATGAGTTATAATAATGACTCATTGGTTTGTACAATAACTGACCGCTGAAAACAATATGCACTTGTGGTTTATGTATTTTTTGCTCTGTTTGTCTTGTAGTTGGAGACTAAAGCCGGTAAACCCCTGAGCTCAGCTGATGCTGTGGAAGCTCCTGACCTGAAGGTGGCGCTAAAGAAAGAACGTGAAGAGCATCAGCATCTGCTAGCCGAGTCCTACGCTGCTGTCATGGATTTGACCAAACAGGTGCATAGAATAAATCATATATTTCTAGAATACTATTAAGATTTTTTAGCCATGCTCTAAGTAATCTTTATTATAGTGCGCTCCAGACGCCATAGCTCCAAAAATTCCTTAGCTTCTATTTGCCTTTTATTTTATGTTGTAGATTAAAACCCATTGAGATGCAAAATCAAGAAGACCAAAAGTAGACTTGTATCACCCAACATAAAAACATTTGTGCATTTGCAAATAAAAATGGATTACACTTAAAGTTGCAGAGAATGTTCCTAGAATTTTTGTTTATTTTATAAGTTTCAGTTTCAGTTCTGTTGGATAAGTGTTCCAAGCTGTGCTTCTCCATCATCAGTTTGTTGTTTAGAATATTATTGCAAATAAAAATGTGTATAAAATAATGTGTCATATACGCTATACAGTATAATCAGAATAAAGCAGAATACATTATGTCTTCTTTTAGGCAATCTAAATTATACACTGCAGGTTTGAGGTTTTTAGTGAATTCAATTAGTTTTGCTTTATTAGATGATGTTTTATTGTTATTTATTTTACTTGCTCTGTTCTGCTTATATATAGTTTACCAACATTACATGTACTGAATTCAGTTACAATTACTGTATTTACTAGCACTTTAGAGAATGCTTTTGTTTGTACAATATGTTATAGAAATGAAATGGACTAAATTGGATTAAAAGCATGATGACATTTCGGAGGTAGCTTTTACCTTAGCCTCATAGTCAAGTGTTAGCTCATTAAAATGCATCTTTACACGTCTTTCTGTTGTTGCTGCAGCTTCAGATCGGGGAGAGGAACTGGGGTCGTGAAAAGCTGGACCTGTTGGAGAGGTTTGGTTCAGAACGAGCCCAGTGGGAGCAGCGACTCAGGGAGGCCACAGCAGCGCACAACAAGGTACTGTCCAATCAGAATACTTCTCCACAACAGATGCTCACCACATCCGAATCACTTTAAGTAACAATTCTATACATATCAGCAAGATTTTTTTATGGACTAAAGTCTCTACATTTACTGGATTGTGTTTCAATTGAATAAACCCAGCTCGTAAAGGGTTAACTTGTGAATGTGATTTAGACAACACAAACACTAAATCTGCAAACTCATTTGAATAATTTACAGCTGTTTATAAACCGGTGAATTGAAAAAGAAATGTGTTGGCCCACAAATTAATTTAGCTGTAGAATGATCATGTGAGCAAGTTTTAGACGTTCACATACCGCCCCCTACTGTCCTGTATTGAGTAACACGGGTAATTTTATGTTTTTTTTTTGTTTTTTTTTTTTGCAGTACAGTAGATTAAATTATGAAAATCATTAATTTAAAATAAGCTTAAACACCTGTTTTTGTCCTGTCGCAGTCTAAACCTCAAAGTGGTGACGCTTCTGCTGAAGGACTGATCACAAACGGCTCGGCCTCTCCAAGGTAATGCAAAACAGTATTATATTATATAATTATAAATTATATTATAAGGTATTTATTTAATTTAAATTTTAATTTAATTTTTAATTTTAAATTTTATTTATTTTTTTGTTTGTTTATTTATATATTTATTTATTTTATTATTATTTATTTTTTATATATATTATTTATTTTGCATTCGTTTTTGCATAGTCTTAAATGCTTGAAAAAAAAAGGAAAGAGAAAAAATTGCAAAATATAATCTGAAAAATCAGATTTGTTCTAAGCAACTTTTCTATCCTTTTACTTTAAACCAAAAGGACCAAATCCACATCGGAGCTGGAGGTGAACGGAGCAGCAGAACAGTTGGAGAAAATGTCTCTTGTGATTCGTCCAGAACCCTTCGACATCACCAGGAAGAACTGGACCAATCTGACCAATGAGGTGAGAGATTGTTGTTTAGATTTTATGTTGCGTTTGACAAAATACAAACAAACAAAAAAAACATAAAAACATGAATACATTTTCAGCTACAAAATGTGTTTTTATATTTTAATGAGCGCATTTCTCCAAAGCAACTGCCCACAACAAATCAATATCCATGGAAATTCCGTAACCGTGAATTGTTTGACCATTCAATGTCTAGAACAGTTCATTTTGTATTTATTGCACGCCTATCTCTACTGTAAAAGTATCTTTAGATGCCTAGTTGTGTCCACTTCTAAATGGATAACAGCTAATGATTCATACTGTATATGCATCTAACTGTGCCACATTCAACTTCAATTTTTTGTATTCACTCAGTATTAGTAGCTCACCGCCAGTTTTGTTTTCCAAAAGTAGCTCTCCAGGTGAAAAAGGTTAGTTCTTAAAAAGTACCTGGTCCCAGAGAAACAGAGCTAGTGCAAAAGGGTCAAAGAGGGCTAGTGAAGTCGCCCCATACAATAATGCGAATAAATAAATTGGATAAACACACAAAAAAAAAAAATTAAGTTTAAGTTTAAGGCCTTAAAATTGGCACTATTAAAAATATGTTTTTTTTCCTTGAGGAGCTGGATAGGCAAGTGACCAAAACGTAGACTGCTGTAAAAAAAAAAAAAAAAGGTTAAAAAGAAATTATTCTGTTTGTGATGCTTTAAGTGATGACTTTTCTTTTTTTTACATTTTGAATATAATTTTTTGTGTGTGGTCCCTCCTTTTGCAATGGGCAGAAGCAGCAGTTCAAACTCTCTCTCTCTTGCTCCCTATATTCAAAAATCTTTCAATATTCAAAAATGTACATGTCTCAAACTCCGATATTCCTGTATTATTCTCCTATGTTTCCCCCAGACTCCAGACATCGGCGACACTTGTAAAACATGGGACGGCCCTAGTCTGAGCTCGGAGCAGGATCTGGACTCTGCACAGAGAAGTTACACGGCCCCAGACCGCACCGGCATACGCATTTACTACAGCCCGCCTACCGTCCGCAGAATGGAACAGCTCCGGAACCAACAGGGAGCATCTGAGCAGCCGCTGGCCCAGAACGGCTGCTCCTCTCTGGGTACAATCTCTCCCGCTGGTCTGGATCTCCACGGTTCTTCGTCATACGAGCAGTGGCTGAGCTCCTTGTCCTCGCAGCACAGGGAGTTGTTGGAGAGCAGGGCCATGTCTGTTCCAGTGTCCGCGAACAATGTAGTGAGCAGTTTGCCGTCTTCTCCGTTCCCTGATTTCCAGATGGGAGAGATTTCGGCCAACCTGAGCGACGACATGAAGGAGATGACCAACTGTGTGCGGCAGGCCATACGCTCGTCTTCTCTGGAGAGGAAGTCCAGCAAGGAACCAGGAAGTCCGGTAAATATGTGCTAAGTCTTAAGATGCTTGTTCGGCATGAGCAAACTCTGCAGAGATCCAATCAGTTGTGATCATCAACACTGACTCCATCTTGCATTTTTTCTGCGCTCTCATTGGAAACACGGATCGTCATTAATTTGTGCAGACTTTTCTCACGTCAAACAAGCCTGTAACCTGTTTTTATTCACTCTCCAGTTTTCCATACCTCATGTGTACTGCCTGTTTATAACTCAGGAAGTTAACTGCCCTGATCTTGTTTCATATTGAGGACAAACAAACACAAGGTGGTGGTAAACAAATAGTTGTACAAAATTGAAATATCTCAAAGTAGAATAAGAGGAAGAGTAGAAACCAGTCATAGCTCTAACTAGACTGCCGCCATATACCCCAAAAACAAATAATATATCCATAATTTATCATGACATGGAAATGCATTTACAATTTTGGCCCACTGAGTTCCACAGGTTTAAAACATAACAAATTAAACAACTAAATTAGATTATTAATCAAAGTACAGGCTTGCAAGACTTTTAGGAAATCAGGGGAGTCAGCTACTGTAGCTGCAGGAGGAAGTGCATCAACCTATGATCTTTAACAAAAAAGTGTCAGTATTAAACCAATAATCACAACAAATAACATGTTTCCAAAGGCTCGGGGCAGTATGATACGGTCCTATGCTGCTTCCAATGCGCAAAGCTCATGTTGGGTCCAAAGTGAGCCGCAGACGGCCATACTTTCACCCACCCACATCTCACTGCGGTCCCCTCTTTAAGCACAATGATTGGGCAGAGAAGACACAAGCTAACGTGAAAGCCAGATGGAAAAGAACATTTAGAATCATGAAATAATGTTCGCTTGATCTTGTGACAAACCGGCGTATTTCCGTTGGTAAAACTCGCTCCGATAGACTAAACAGCCAAGCTAGCGCGTTAGCATCAGCTGTTTTGTGTTTGTCAAGGCAAAACACTGTAAAAAAAAATGTTAACCCTGCGCAACATAATCAAACATCAGTGCACTGAATAAAACTGATTTAAAATGCAGCTCAGAGTCGCACAGGCTTTGCAATAAAAAGTGAAATAAATGCAGAAAGGTAGTTTCTTGTTTCCACCAGCCTGACCCTCGTGTCACTGCACACAGACATGAAATTAATACACCTTTTTGTTACGCACTCAAATCGACACCAGGAAAAAAACGTATAATTCAGGTACAATTTAGATTAAATTTATATTAAAAAAAAGCATGTGTTATATGTGAGTGACGTAGCAGACCTTCAGGAGCCTGAATCTGCAGCAGAAAACATTCACCATCATTAACAAAAGCAGTCAAAACTGCTCCAACTGAACCGATCTGATGTATCCAGCTTACAGAAACATAGCTATATACAATGTATTTAGAAGTACCTCAGTCAGCAGTCTTTTGTTCTTTCTCTGCTTGTGACGTAAACGCGGTAACGGCTCTTCACAAAAAGTCAGACAGTACATATCAAAGACCTGCCATAATATTCATTTAACTCTTATTCTCATGATCCTTCTTCCTCCTCTTTCAGGTGGTTGGAACAGCGACACGCTCCACCCAGACCTCTCTCCTCTGCATGAGTGTGGCTCTGCAGACAGACCTGCCCAGCACCAGCAGAGGACTTCACTCTAAAGTCTGGTCTCCTCGTCCCACCTCCTCCACAGCTAACCCTTTAGCCTCAGCCCGCTCCAGACACATCTCCACCTCTCTGGATAAGGTCCACGGGCGCATCGACAGACCCTGCTGCTCCCCCAAATACGGCTCGCCCAAACTGCAGCGCCGCGTCTCTGCAGGTCTGTGGGACTTTGGTTTATGCTAGGAATTTGAATCTATTTGTGCAAAGTTTAGTTCATTAAAAGGACAATTATTTGAATGTTAATTTGCCTTTAAGCATATTCTTGAGTACCTTTACTTTGGATTACAGTATCTAGAACTTGAAATATTCAATCTAATTGTCCACATCGCATTATAATAGGACTGCTCGATTATGTGAAAAATAATAATCACAATAATTAAACTCATAATTGAAATCACAAACAATGTTAATGATTATTTATTTAGAAAGAAGGCAGACCACTAGCACTCCTTAATTGCAGAACAGATAAATTAAATAAGAGACAAATAATGTTTTTTTTATTCTGAATTTAAAAAAAAAAAAAATTACTACTAATTTCTACAAAAGCACTATTTCCAAGCTATTTTTAAGCTATTTTTCAGCTCAACAAAAAACTCAATCATAAGTTAAATGGATTATACTCGATTTTTTTACAATAAAAAAATGTAGAACAAAGTTCCCCTAGCACAGACTCTTGTTAATGTATCCATTGAGGTGAATATTAGTCCCTAATGTCCTGTTTATGTCTAATAATGTTCAGTTTGTTCACCCTTCACTGCTAAGTTTGTCTGTTGTTGTTCTTAGCATTGTGGCTAAGTGTTGTAGCACGTCTCTAACAGCTGTAAGATGTGATAGCTCAAAAATATGATTCTGAGTAAAATATATAGTGTTCAGAATAGTTATTTAACTACTTTTAATTAAAGTTATAATCTGCTGCTTATTGGGCTTAACATTTATAATCAGAGTCAGAAGAGTCACTTCTGCAGTTTGAACAGGAAGTCAATGAACTTTTTCTATTTCTAAGTTTTTTTAGATCACTTCAAATGTATAATAGCTATTTATTTACTTTATAGTCGGTTTCCTTTAAAGCAAAACAACCATATACAATAGGCGTTTTCCCACTTGAAAGTACCAAGAACTAAGTTCTCACGTTCCTTTAGCCCCTGTTTAGTCAATGTTTGTGTTCACAGTACAGCAACAGTTTCTAAAAATGGGGCTAAAAAGCGTCTGTTTAGTCTGGGACATTTAAGTAAGTCATTTTTTGAGAGGTTTTTTCCCTCACCAAAAAAGTTCCTGGTCCGACTAAACAGTACCTGCCCCAGAGCAGCTGCTAAAAAGTCCCTAAAGTGTGTCCATAGTTCCTGCTCTGTGTGAACACACCTAAAATGGAGACTGGAACTAAAAAAAGTACTAAGAACTGAAAAAAGTTCCTGCAGTGGGAAAAGATCTAAGACATCTGCTTCACGTGTCAATTACAGGTTCCACTTCTCGCCTGGACACGTCCTCCTCGTCCCGGGACAGAAGTCTGTGGAGTCTTCAGCAGAGACCTGGAGGTTCAGCCTGGGCCCGCTCCACCACCACCCGGGACAGTCCTGTCCTGAGTGGGCTGACCGACGGCCTGTCCAGCCTCTTCAGTGTGGTGGAACACGCAGGCAGCACGGAGAGCTGTGGAGAGGAGAGCCAGGTACAAATCAAATAAACACGAGAGGGTTTTGTAGGACATAAGAACTATATTTTGAAAGTTGAGCAGTCAAAGTCTCAGTTACAAAACAAAACAAAAAAAAAAAAGTGGAAAAACTACTTAAGCTTCATAAAACAAATATTTCTAGATCTTTCAGAAAGGTCTTGAATCTACTATCAAAATGAGTATAAAATTCCAGAGCATATTTGGAAAAAATAAAGTATATTTTTAAAGGGGACATATTATGTAAAAGCCAATGTTTTAGTTAGTAACCATGTTGCAACGGAGTTCTTCGTCATTAGTTTGCTCAAAGTTATATTCAAATTGATTCCTGCATGACTGTGTAATCTTGTGTTGTCCTGCAGCTGATGCTTGAGTGCATAGAAAATCCTTGTTTTACCTACCACCTATCCCCGCCCACATGTCTGTATTTACTTTATTTGATAAAAAAATTCAGGTTCCAAGTAAATCCTCTAGGGTTCAAAACAGCTACTTTCCATAAACCAAGTAGCCTAATGTAAAATGTGCAGCTTGTAAGAGTAAAGTTACACTGCAGTTCTGAACAGAAGTAACTGGACCTGTATCTCTGTTTTGTCAGTGTTCACAATGAACAAAATGTAAATTACTGACTTACATATGTTGTAGTTTCTGTCTAAATACAGAAAAAACACAATAGTTGTGTTTTTTTAATCCTCTTCATGTATTGAATTTTCCCCTTAGTATCAAAACTAAGATTAAAAGGTTAGAAAACTGTAGTATTTTTATGAACATTTTATAATGCAGGAAATAAATCAAACCAAATGTTTTAGTTGGACATCTTGAGGTAGACACAAAATGTAAACCAGTGGTCAATGTAGTTCTAATCATCTTATTTGATTTTGCAAGTGTCATTTTTTTCTGTGCTACAGCTTGCTGGACAGTCCTGCAGTCAACATAACAATTTTAAGTTTTGTGACATCTGAGGCATTGCGTTGTGTTAAAAATGAACTTTTGGAGTGTTCTGATTTGTGCTGTCGATTTATAAAACCTTTTTTGACTGAAACCTAAGCTTGAGAAAGCTTTGTTTTCCCCCCCAAATCCATTATTTGTCAACAAACCACTTTTCTTTTGTCTGTGACAGTGAGTCCAGCTCGTCAGCCTCCTGCTGCAGGTAAACCCTCTGCAGAGCGTTTTGGAGGGCTCCATGACTTCTACAGGGACGTGTGCAGCGGCCGGACCCAGGCAGGTGTGTCTGTCTCTGTGGAGCGATGCCAAGGCCTGGCAGCTGTGGATGAACCTAAGCCGGAGTGTCTCTCAGCGGCGACAGGAGCAGGACTGGGGGCTCTGGTAGGACTCGGGACAGCTCCAGATCCCGTCACACGCATCGTCAACAAGAGGTTTATGAGACAGACAGCTGGAGAGGAGATGGGCTGCATCATGGGAGGAGGCACAGCAGGGACAGAGGTCAGCACAACTTAACACAAACACATTCTAAACAAATATTCTGTTGGAAAAGCACAAGCGAAATGTGAAAGGAGGAGCTGAGAGTGGAAAGCAGCAGTGTGATTGGTTTGACAGCAGTTGTCATTGACTGAAATTACATTACAGAAATTTACAGCTGTTTTCTGAAAAAAAAAAAAAAATCTTGGGGAAGGACCCTTATCCCTAACTGACCAGAGTGCCAATTTATATACTACTACTATTACTACTAATACTACTTCTATCATTTATGCTCTTTATTGTATAGAGGCATTATTTATTTATCAGCACGGGAGATGCACATGCACCCGGTATGCAAAGAGCTGCTGCTCATTGACACAAGGCCGTGGTAAAGTCAAGCCAGCTCTGATGTTCGCTAAATACAAGAGTTTATCAACTCTTGTATTATATAACAAAAGTTATGCCGCTAAATCAACATTTGTGAATGAAATTTGACCCTACAAACCTCAAACGTTACATTCAGGTGAGTGAAAAAACTGTGAGAAAACACAAGCTTCAGTCTCTAGCTTCAGGAGACAGACATCTGTCAGACCAGTTCAGACCTGATTGAAACAGCTGCTCTCGCCCTGTTTTGTTTATTTTAATCAAAGAAATTACATCCACTGATAATCCTCCATACAAAAATAACACAATATGAGCCATAATTGTACAGGATTTCTGCTGGATCCTAAAAGTCCTAAATAGAAAAGTTTGAATTTAAGGCCTTAAAAAGTCTTAATCTGCCATTGTATTTCTTAAAAATGTTGCACAAGTCTTAAAATGTTTTATGAAGCTATTCTATCAGATTTTCACACTACTTTCCACACTACTGCAGCTATTTCTATCAGAACAATTTCAGTAATATAGCACTATGTTTGCATCTAGTTAATTTGGTTGATGGAGTAGATGGGACGATCTATTGCTGTAAGTTCATAAAAACTATATAGATCATGACTCGCGATAGTTTTAATTTGTATGGTTATAGTCTTAAAAAGGTCTTTAAAAGTCTTAAATGTGACCTCCTGAACCCTGGAGAAACTCTGTTTCAGTAAAAAAAAAAAAATGTAATAGAAGAATAAAACAAGCTAAAGCAAACAAATCTGTAATATTTGTGATTTTCCTTGTAGTTTGATAAACTAGCTCTAGTAGTCATAAACCCAGTCTTGTGTCTCATCTCGTCATGTAGAAAACGCCTCACACCACTCTTTAAACATCTTTAACTTTATTTCCCAGGATGCACCGTGCGACTGCGGCTTCTCCCGACCTTCCAGATCCAGCGGACGCCATTCCCTTGGTCCGTGCAAGCACCGCCCCCAAGAGCTCGGAGCCTCCACATCCGGCACATGTGCAGAGGAGAAGGCAGAGAGCAGTGCTGCTGAGTGACTCCTGCTACTCTTGTACACCTGAGCAATACACCACCACCACCACCAGGCCACTGCCACTGCGACACAACCTCAGCCCAGGCCACACAGACGCACTGCCACTGTTAGAGAGAGCCCACGCACAGACTCACTGCCACATACTGACAAAGGGACATGCAGCATCAGATCTGGCAACCCTGTTTGTCTGGCATTTCTGCAAAAGATGATATTTCATTGAGTATTATGATTTTACGCCAAAAGTCAAAGGTTTGGACACACTAGCAAATATATGAGGCAAGATTTAAGGAATTATGTAGCAACAAAAAAGAGTAATCTTTATATATTTTAAGTTTCTCAAAGTACCACCCTTTGCTTTGTTGACAGTGATGGAAAACGTGGCTTTATCTCAATGAGTTGATCTAAGCAGAGGATCATTGTTTTTAAAATTAACTAATCATTAATTAATTAAGTAATCATTTCCATAAAGACGCAAAGTGGATATAGTCATGAGAGAAAGAAAGAGCAATTTTGACAATGTACAAAAACGACTTTCAATCCCATATGACAGACTTTTTTTCTTATTTTGAGGTCAGTGTGATGTTTTTGTGGTAAATATTTACCATAGTTTTACAGTAGTTAAGCTGAAATTTATGACAAATTCACAAATAAAAGTTTAAAATTAAAGTAATAGGAGTTCTAAAACAGAATCCCTCCTCGTGTTTCGTCAAAAAGCGCCAAAATACAAAGAGTTTACACACAACTGACACTGGAGTTTAAACAATCATTTAACAAAATAAAGTGTTAAAAGTTACATTATCACTCTTGTGTTATTTATGTTGATTTTGACTAGATTCACAATGTGGTTGCTAGGTAATGTGTGGATTCCCCTCACATATGTCATATTTACTGGACAGAGACAAATGAACTAACTGTAATGAGCTAAATGTTTAGTGAACTCTTAATCCCAATCATGTTTACTATGTTAAACTAAAAATGTAGTCAAACCTTTCATCCGCACTTTAATTATGGTTTTGTTAAAGTTACGATATGATGTCGTGTCACAAAATAATTTTAATACGACACGCATGATATATTTGATTAAATTTGGTTAGAAACAATAGAAGACAAACACAACAGAAGAGAAATTTTATGTTCCCATTATATGTATCAATTGCTTGATCAGGACCACCATAGTGTTTTCCTGTACATCCACCCAGACAGAGAAAACATATGCTCATTTTACAAGACAAAAAGGTCTCTTCTGGGCCAATTTACTTTTCTTGGTTCTCAAGGAACCTCAGTTATCAAGTGCTTGTTCACGGTGGTAACAGCCTAAACACAAAAAATAAATCTCACACCAATTGACATTTGCTTTGACACTTTTGACACAAGATGCAGCACTTTTTGGTCTTTCGTTTGAATGAGTATACAAAAAGTGAGTCATGTTTTGGGTAAAAAAAAAAAAAAAAAAATATATAATATTACACAGTGAAATGAGATACTATTGATAAGACTGTCTATTTGTTTTTTTTACTCAAAGCCAAGGGAAAAACACAAAAGCTTACTTTCCCTCACCAACACAAATGTGATCAGGTTAAGTTTTGATGAGTTCAGTAGACAAAGTTTGTGTGTCCAAACTTTTTACTGATTTTTGAAAAAGATCCAATCTGTAGCTTTTTATTTTGGTTGTATAACTTGTAAGATGTGTGTTGAAAGGAACATACTAACTTTTTAACACACCCTGTTATTCGCTGAGTTCAACTTGGGATTTATGAGAATTTGAATACATATGCTGAAGACTGTAAACTTTTTAAAGCATACCATAAAGTAAAAGAGATTCATGTTTTTTGCAGACAAGTCAGACAAGACTGGGTTGCTTACCTGATTTTTTTAAATTCTTACCAGCAGCAGCACAGAAGCATACCACAACCAGGTGAACTACAAAGATGTCAGCTTCAGACTACACTCACACATCCACACAAACGTTTGCATTGTGGGACTGGCAGCCATTTTGGATTTCCCCAACACCCGAATGATGACTTTGCCCACAAACTTTGTCTGGAAGAGCTACATAAACTTAGCACAAAACCCACGGCTTCTAATTATATCTTCTGAAGAGCATGCACTGCTTTGGGTATTCTACGGACGATTTTCAAACTTTTGTAACGTTGCTACTAAACAAACTTAGTCTTATTTGTTCCACAGTCCTAATTCTCACTGGTTCGATAAGGAACATTTCACACTCACTTTGATTACTTTAAATGCTTACGCTTGTGAAGTGCCAATCGGATTTGCATCGATACCAAACTTCCCAGACTTTACAAATGCTATTTAAAGGTGCATTGCATAAGATAAAATGCTCAAGTTCACAGGATCATACAGTATGTAACAAGTGCAGCTAAAATGGCAAAGTGTGAGGCCAAGAACAATTATTAGAAAGTCAATCTATAATAAATATCAAAGTATATTGCATATTTAGACTCAAATTATGTGATTTAGCTTTGCTTTGTTAGCTGTATGTCTTGGTAAGGTTTAGGTCTGGGTACCTACAGTAATAAATTGCGATTCATCAATTTATTCATTAGAAATGAGTTCTGTAAAAAGCCTGTTTACTATTTTCTTACACAAAAAACAGCTTTTCCTCAAAAACAAACAAAACTTCCCTTGCAACTTTTGGCGATTGCGAACTGGTATGTCAGTCAAAATAACAAATAATATCAGCATCTGCACTGTCATACAATAACTTTGTCCTTTTACCTCAGAAAACATTTTGGAGAAAATATCCAAGTGTCGTTAAGAGACTTTAAAGCCGAAAGACTTGTGTTTAGCTGAGTAATGGCCACAAGTGCAGACTTTGTGTGCAGCCTCACGAAACGCCAAAGATGATACCCTTGATCAAAAACGTTGCCACTTGTGCAATGCACCTTTAAATGTCGCAAATTTTCATCTGGTCTCGTTTCAAATGGGCATTTTTAGCATTATTCTTTGAATATTTCTGAAAAAAAATACATGGCACTAAATCATGTTTTATGTCATTGCATTATAATGTGGGCCCAACGCATTGCTAACTTTACCCATATTTTTGTTTCTTTACGTTTTTGTTTCTTTGCTTGTTTTGTTTTGTTTCTTTACATTCCAGGAATATTTAATTTTATATTTTTAATTTATATTTTTTTATTTATCTTTTTTTTTTACCCTAGATGTTACATATTTGTTTGCTCGGCTACGATAAAATAAATGACAGAATGTAGCTTTTAGAATACCGTACCTTTAATTTTTTTTTACTCAAATATAAAGGGCCAATTTTGAATTTTGTTACGTGCGGAAGTCTGTACTACTAAACATTTGCACACAAGCTAAATATTATTCACTTTATTCACAGATCATGTTTTATTGTATGTTTTTATGTGTATTTGGATTCCGTTCTTGATATTTAAAAGTGCCTGTCATTTCAATGTTCTTCAGCTCGCACCAAAACTGGACTTCATCATCAAACCGGACAGGCCTTGTGTAAACTAAATAGCATTAGGATTTAAGTATATTTCTAGACTTTTTGCTGTATGTAGCTTACATACCGTGAGTCTGTACACACAATACCTTTTATGCCAACTAAGAATGGCTTATTTCAGGAAGTTTATGTTCATAATAATCTTATTTTTTGTGGTGCTGTGTGTTCTATAATTGGTGAAATTGGTCCAGTTTTAAACCACATACTGAAGTTATCAATGTGTGTACTGCAGGGTCTCCAGCCTGTAACTCAGGAGCCACTTTCAAGCAGCTTCTTAAAAGAATTAGGCCATGTCCACTCCACATCAAGACAAAACAGTAAATATGAGCATCCACATTAAGAACTGCAAGACCTTTAACTGACGAGTCACAAAACTAGAGAAAGACATTGAGTATGTACAGAAAAATTGTTAAACGCAAGCAAATTTTCAGTTGAGATTTCTTTTAAATTTAGCAAATATTCTGAAAGTACAAAAGAGAAGTGGATTAATTTCAGAGGTGGCTGGCATATAATGGCAAATCTTCAATCAAAATGCACTCGAAGTTATGCTAACCCTTTTTACTCCACCCACAAACACATCTCAAACAAATCAGGTTATAAGCATGAGGCTATAAGGAGAGGCTGAAGGTGGAGAGCAACCTTGTGATTGATTTGACAGCAGGGAATTGTGATCAGCAGACACTGCTGAGTGGATAGATCCATTATGGTATCGCATAGACCCTTTAAATAATAACCGTAGCCATTCGCGACCTCCAAACACAAAATGCAGGCTACATGCAAAGAGATACAGTAGTCTTTGGTCTTATGTGTGTTTTTATTTTGAAGACATAAGCCTAGATACATTCATCACTCTATTTGAAGCTGTCAAACCTTGATTAAGATCTTAATGTTCTTAATCTTGATCTTAATCCTAATGGCACTATTTTGACCTGAAACCTGCTGATTTGCTCAACTTGCATACAAAAACTGCTTTTAAACATTTAAAGACCATATACACAGAATAACAGCCAAAAAAGTAGTTTTAGAGCTTAGCTTCACTTTAATGAACACAAACTCTTCAAGGTATTTACTTATATATTATCCATTGCTCAGTGTCTCCTATAGCTGATGTTTTTTCGCGCTAAACTTCATACAAAGATTTTGAAGATGGGACGCAACACTGGAGCTAGGGCTGGGCGATATGGAAAAAAATGTATATCCCGATATAGATTTTTTATATCACGATAACGATATATATCACGATATACCATAATTAAGTACGTTTTCAATTATTCACTGTAAAGTTTGACACTATTTCATTGCTTACTTTTCTCAACTTTATTTTGAAGTGAATTTAACTGAACTGTCACAAATGAGACTCATTATAGTGAAGAGGAAAGAGAAAAGTCATGTTTTCTATGTTTATAATTGTATTAAAACATGTTTATGTATTAAAACAATATTTTCCAATTGTGTAAATGCTGTAAAATAAAAATAAATCCATTTATAAAACAATTTGCTAATTTACTCATCAAGTAAAGTTATATTAAACAAAACAAAAAACATACAGTTTTTATTGAATTTAATAGCTTCTTTGTGCTGTATTTGGCACTGGCCCTTTAACACCTACAGGTTGGGGCTGTAGTTAGCGCTTTAGTTTCCCCTCGCCAACAACAGCCACACGTCAAAGTAAACTACAGAGCAAAGTGATTAGGAGCGCTTTGTCCCGTTCATCAGCGCTGCTTCGCTGGTGTTTAACGGAGCGCTATTGGGTCATTGGCCACGGCAATGCGTACATGGAGACAGGCGGAGCGCTCCACGAGGCTCTGGCTGCAGACCTGCACCGAGAGCGCGCGGACCGACAGGCAGAGTGAACGTGGATACAGCGGGACGTGCGCACGGCAGGCAGGGCGCGGTGGAACTCTGGCGAGAGTGACAACGAGTGACGAAGGAAAAAGCGAGCCACACCGGCTGTCTCTGTTCACGACTGCGGCGCTGACTGCAGCCCAGGCCACTCCTCTTCCTCCGGACAGCGGTCTTTACCATCTCTCTCTTCTGACGCGCTCAAGACGCGCTGGTGCGCTGGGAGAGAGAAAGAAAGGGCGACTCTGACGATGTACAAAAACTACTTTAACTATGGTTTTGTTGAAGTTACGCTATAACACGTTTAATACCACACACACGACTTATTTGCTGAAATGATTGATAAAATTAGGTTACAGACGATAGAAACGATAGAAGAGAAATGGCACGATAGACGCTTTTCTATCGTCCCACGATATGTATCGTCATATCGCACAGCCCTAACTGGAGCAGTTAAGTTATCCACTCAAAATACCTTTGAGCTCTAGAGCCTTGTTTCAAAACTTGTCATTTTCAAACTCCTAATACGTCTGCTTTGTGTGGCTTTGGTAAATTATTTTTGCTAAACAGTTGAGGTTAGCTTCATTTGGACAGAAAGTTTAATGACATGCAGCTAGCTGCTAACCCATCTAAGGCCTGTTGTTGGTCATAAAAACTCAACATGAATAGCTCTTCATCATTTTTAAACAGGTTGGAGACCCCTGACGTACATTAAAACAAGAAAGAACCCAACCAGCACAAAGTTGATGAACTAATGCTTGGCTACAATCCAGTTTAGCCTCAATCTTTAAAAAAAAAAAAAAAACAAATATGCAAAACTATTGTCATTTTGTACTGAATATATTCATAGGTGCATCCTCGTGGTAATTTCTGGTATGAGTTTGAATTCTTTGTCCAATCCTGTTCTACCTCTTTTACCACAGGTCGTCTTTTATACTCATACGCATAGTTTGTGCCTTTTACAGTTTATTTTCAAAAACCACTGCAAGGCTTTTGGTCCCTGACAAACTGAGGAGTCCAATCATCAGATGACCTATGTATGTTTTTAAGCTAACAGCAAGCTAACACGTTTATGAGATCTCTTTTTGTCAAGGAAAACATTCAATAAAATATTATAGTGACTATACCTGATTTTTTACAGTAAAATCACTTCAATTTTCCTGTGCACAGATATCTTGGTAATGTATTTATTCAGGGAAGAATTAGTCCGGACTGTTCTGTGTACATCTAATAATGTCTTGTTTTTTGTTGTTAGCTTGTGGCTATATGCTGTTAGCATACCGACAAGTCTCACACCTGTCAGCCTGTAAAAAAAATTAAAACACATCATGGTGAACAGTTCAGAGGATCAGAATGCATTAGGTAAGTTAGCAAAACATAAAACACTTATTTGTTACAAGAACAAAATTAAAGAAATTAATCCTTAAAAAAGTTATTGTTGGGCTCCTCAGTTTCCAACCTTCACCAGCCAATCACAGCACAGATCTTTGACTTACTTCCTGTTTCCCCATTGTTTATTATTTTATGTGTACGCTAACTATGGACCATTTCATGTTTTAATACACTTGATAACGTTAGCTACCTATTGAAACAGCTTGTAAATATGCTTGTATAACCACTTTTGAACTAAGTTGACTTCATTTTGGGCTAGAATAGGAAAGCAATCATGCTAAAAATGCTAATGCTAATCGTTCTTGCCTTTTCTGCCCTGTTCTGAGAAGCTGAATCCCAACAGTCTAACAGTGTTTGTTGTGGAAATATGTAGCTTTCTCTTTTTCTAAACTATTTTTTCTGTACATATATGCATTTTTGAAGTAAAACAAAAAAGAAGCAAATACTGAAATTGGGTACATTCAGTTAATGTTTATGGATTTTGAAGAGGAATTTTTTGATCAAGGTTGTACATTGACAAAATGGCTCCTTGTTTGTCATAAAATACGAATAAACATTGTCAGAATCAATGCATGTTGTTTTGTCTTTTGTCTTGGTCTAAACTGCAAATGAAAAGTCAATCAGGAAACAGTAGAAATCACTTCGTCCACATTGTTTTTTGTGATTTCTGAATCATAAATGACAGTATTTTCAATCAAACAGGACTTGATGTGAAGAGAAAATCACCTTGGACTGGTCATATAGTTGTTGTTTTTCCTTATCAAATTCAACCATTACACTACAAACAAAATACTATAGGCTACAAAACGACTGTATATTTCAAACACTTAGTAACCAGCAGGAGGCAGTCTGCTGCGCTGCTTTGCATACCATGCTTAACAGTGCACTGTAAACGGAACTGGTAGAATATACTCACAACACTTGAGGCAAGCCATTGTTTCAAACAGAATGAGTTTTATATTAGTAAAAAAAATGTATTGAGTAATAGTCAAACTTAAAATCATAAACTGTAACATAATATGTACTTGATCATTTAAGTAGGTTGGAAGAAAACGGTGTTCTAAAAATGGTTGTAAATTAAGATTTATGAATTTATTAAAGGTGGGGTAGCTGATTTTCACACTGAAAACACAATTAAGGTTTTAAATCTGAAAACTTCCTCCATTATTAATATTGACATGTACTATTTTGGTTGCAATTACATCTTATAAATTTCTTTTTAAAAAAACAGCAAAGTGAAGCTGAAGAGGACCACCCAGGCACAGCCAATCAGAGCACAGCGTTCGGCTCCTGATGAGAACCAAAATTCTTTATTATTCATTTTAACATTCTTTTTTTCTTTTAAGACTGGTGTAGAATATTCCCAAACGTGGCCTGTTTACAGATCTGTCAGACTGACCACGTATGCCCCGCCTGATTGGACGTGAGATTGCCGCCAAAACTGTCAAGTAAATGAGCACTCAACTTATTACAACTGTCTTATTAAAAGAAAAAAGAAAGCTAAAACTAAGAAGTAGACAGAATGAATTTTCCGAATATGTTTAATATTCATTTCAGACAGTACTCAATTATCTTCACAAAGCGCTGCATTTATCATAGACTTTTTAGTGGAAAACACAAAGTTTTCAAAATTATTTAGTTATTCAACATTAATGTTTTTATGTATTGCTATCTTAAATTTCAAGTAGCTAAATATACAACAGAATAGTTCATAAATTACCACAAAAATCACACGAGAGCATCACTTGTGCATTTACAATGTACTTAAAAATGTAGTTTGTCGATGATGTGACCCTACCTTGCACACTATACACCAAACAGTTTTTATTTTTTGTCTTTCGCTATTTTCCTTCCATTTTTGAGGTAGCTGGTTTTCAAACTGCAAACAATTTAGATTTAAATCTGAAAACTTCCTCTCCTAAATCTTTCAACACATTTTGACATGTATTCATTTAGGTCGCAACTATGGCTTATAAACTTCTTTTTGCAAACAACAAAACGGAAGTCCTCCAGCCAAACCCAGCCAATCAGACAGCTCTCCTGATTAGAACAAACATTTTTTAATCAGTTCACACTTTTTTTTGTGCTGCAATTTTCATTTACTTTTCAATGGAAAGCACAAGGTTTAGTCACTAAAAGGTTAGTTACGACAACTTTAAAGATATACTTTTTTTTGTCCACAAACGCACAAATTCCGTGTACGTGTCAAATTCGCTGATTTTTGCTTCCTTAAGAATTTATACAAACATAAATAATTAATTTTAAACTTCCTCATCGGTCCATGTTTTACTCACTTACAGTCTGAGCCTCTGAATTGTTCATAAAGTGTTTTGAGCTTTTTTCACAGCTGTTAGGAGTGACACATGCAGTATGCTACAGCTTGCTAATGCTAACAACAGCTACAGACGAAGGCTGTTTCCCAAAGCCTTGGTACCTTGCCTTGCCTTGCTCTGATGTGGACATTAACGTCATCCAAGTCATGTTCCTATGTCCATGTCAGTTGTCCTTCGTTTGGTTAGCATGTGGCTAATTTATCAAGGCTAAACAAATTGATCTTAAGCTATTTTATTGTAAAAATTGGGTGTAGTCCCTTTAATAATTTAGCTAAAACAGTCCGAAATACGTCCGTCAGCACTGCACCTTTGACATGCACCAAGAAGACACTGATCATCGGATGTACAGGGATGCCAGACATTCATTTGACTACTCATTTGGTTTAAGTGTTTGCTAAACATGCTCTTTAAGCAAATGTGCCAGAACAGGAAACATCATGTTTGTTTTATTTAAGCCTATTATCAAGTCTAGCTCTAGATCTGGAGATGGAACACTGCAAGAAACCTTCTGTCCTTCTGTTCTGGGACAAAATCTATGTATCAGACAGAAGTGAAAGCATATTCTTAAATGGTGGTGTCTCATTGAAAGCAAATAAAGTAGAGACTTTCAGAGATGACTTGGTACCCGACCACTAAAATATTTTCTTTTGGCAGAGATGGCAAAGCCCATTTCAGAGAACAAAGATGCTGTTCGTTCTTTGGCTTAAGCAGACAGGTCAAATATTTTTGGCTTTGTGTGGACGGGGTCTTAACAAAAGAATACACATGATACACAGCCAAAGTATTAGGAAAGGAAAAAAAGAGTCAATCACAGTCAATTTAAAATGTGAAGATTCCAGCTTTGTGCAAATGAATAGTATATGAATTTACACTTTTACATGTTACAGTCTTAATGTTTCTCTAGTAGGACTGAGAACATTGAGATGAATACCAAGCAAAGGTCATGCAGTTTGGCTGACAATGACAAGCAAATAAAGGGTGTGGAACAGGAAGATATAGTGTCTCTTAAGCCTCACCTCACACGTGAGAGTGTTAAATCATTCAGATATGGCAGGAAAACCTCTGGTGCTCTACATCCTCTACGGTAAGGTATTTTAAAACATGAAAACTCTCAGAATTGATTTGATTTTATCTTAATGACCACATGACTCTAATGGTGATGATTTTTGCCTTCAGTCCTCAGCTGACTGGTTCTGATGTGTTTGTAGAATGTGATCTTCAGTGCTGTCACATAGGGCTGTCAGTCTTTGAGCACCATAATTCAATTAAAAAATGATTCTCGATTCTGATTTTAAATGTAGACTTATTTTAATTTTGAGTCTTATTAATTATGTTCGTAAGGCCAATTTACCACACTTTTCACTCTTGTTGCCTGATCTACCATACACGCTTTGACAGACACAATGGCGTGAGGATCTAAAATCAGAGCACTGTGTTTCAGTTTCAAGAACGGACTTTTCGAACGCTATTACACCGAAGCAGTGACACGCTACACCGAATGTTATCGAAAAAATTTAGTGCAAAATGTGGCTCTGTCTTTGGTTCCAGACCCTTCTGCAATCGAACAGAAAGTATGAGGGGCTGGCTGGTCAGGTAAACACTCTTGAAGTTCTTACTCTCATGTATTTGTCAAAGATAACATTTGCATATTTTTTAATTCATTTTATACAATATTTACAAAATGGATCCATGGCCCTGCATACCTGTTGTGGTTGTAGTTGGCGCGTCAGCTGATCTCACCATGAACAACAACAACAACTCTGTACAAATCATAGAGAAGAGGATTAGAAGTAGTGCCAATATCCTGTCCAGAGGGTAGAGAGTGAAAAACAAGAGAATAAGGCTTTAAAAACTTGTATTTACAGGGCTAATTCATATTTAAATATGATTGATTAAAATAAACATGCTTATTAACAGAACGTTTTCATAATATTTTAACTATGAATTCCATAAAGTAAATGCTTTATTTTTATTGTATGAAGGTGCCTTGGTCCAATTTTTTATTTTCTTTTCATTTTGCGTTCCAATCACTAATGAACCCTTCAAATATCACTAAATGTAAGATTTCATGAGCATTTTTGTGGCATAAAGAATATATTGACCTCTGATAAAGGTGGAAATCCTGCCGCCAAAACTGTCAGCACCTAGCTTATTACAACTGTCTTATTACAAGAAAAAATACAGTTGAACTAAGAAGACAGAATGAATTTTCCAAATATGGATATAATATGTGTTCAAATTACACACAGACTTTTAGTAGTTTTCTGACGATAGAAAATGTGCCATTAAAGGAGGCAGCAGACCACAGACAGAGCTGAAACACAAACAAAATTTAAAATGTATTTTTTGAAGAATTTCAATGCAAAATCATTACAACGTAGAATTGCCATCCTTTTAAGAATGGATTTTTTTCAACACCCCTATACTGTGAGACTAATTTGCAGACCTAGCCTGACTGAACCTAAGCTATGACTCAGTTCAAGAAATAACGGGTTTTCTGTTATAGGTCTTTGGATAACTTCGTCCCGTTTGGACACTGCCTGATTGATGAGTATCACTTTTTCTCGACAAATTTGAACTGGGGTGACGCTCAGACGTACTGCAGAGAGCACTTCACTGACCTGGCCACGATAGAAAGAGCAGCGGATGTGGCCAGAACTGGAATCCCAACATTTGGTTGGATTGGTCTTCATGATCTACCTGCTGCATGGTACAAAGTCATGGCTGATCATTCCAACTCCTGGAGATGGTCTGCCACTGGAGCCACCAGCCCTGGAGGATATCAGAACTGGGATCCAATTGAACCAAATAACTACAACTCAATAGAATTATGCGTTTCCACCAATAATGGCAAGTGGCAAGACAATGATTGCAGATTGATCGCGCCTTGTCTTTGTTACAAAGGTGAGTTTTTTTTTAAACTACATGTCTAAAGCCTTCTGCACACTGGAGTTTTTTGGGCCTGATTGTAAACCTGAATGTATCTATAATAAGACACTGTGTCTGTGTGGATTTTAAGTGGCTGCTTTGATGAACTGCAGCGCTTGGGCTAAGTACATTTCCCCTTAGAGTAGGGGTTTCAAAATCAAAGGTTATTGGACTAAATAAAACCTAATTTAGCTTATATTCTAATATGTCCACATTTTACATTTTACATCATACACATACGTATGTGACAAAGTTAACTCTTTCACTGTGTCAGCCCTATCCTGGCTTTGACCCTTCTTCTCTGTCAGGCCTTTTTGCTCATTTTGAGCAAAATTCACAGCTTCCCAAAAACTTTGTGCAACTGGAATAATGACATGTTGTACATCACGAGACCTGTGGTCCTTTTTATAGGCTTTTTGAAATTCCTAGTTTTCATTATTTCAGCGTTTGATGAGAAACTTTTGAAATAAAGTCCTTTTTCTAAATCAAACTTTCATATTATTTCATCTGTCCAACTTTTTAGTGAAAGAATATGAAGTACTACAATGAAATAATGTCTAAATCTTGGACAAAATGTTTGCCTGTAATTTTTTTTTAAAAGAAAGCTAACTCTTTGGAAGCTGATGATCGTGTAAACACAGCCGTCTGTGCTGCCTTATGTCAACAAAAGAGAACGTGTATTTCTCCGTCCTGTGACTGCAGGCGAAGTCAGCATGTGCATCAGAGAGCCCTTTATTGCCTCATTTAATAAAAGGTGTATGACGGAAATAGACGTGATTAGCAGGCTACTGTTGCCTGTGCAATGATGGAAATGTTTGTCATTGGCAGGGAAATACTGTAATTTCTGCCCTATTGAGCGCGCCTGAATATAAGCTGCACCCACTAGATTTAAGTAAGAAAAATTATAGAGTACATAATATATAAGCTGAACTTGTTAACAGTAAGTCTATGAGAATCTATAATTTTGCTGCATTGCCTTATAAACCGCATACTTCAAAGCTCATGAAAAAAGAAGCATCTTATAATCCAGAAATCACGGTAGTTAATAAGAGAGGGTAACCAGGGTCTAATAGTTCTTCCTAGGACATTTTGGAAAATGTCTATTTTTCTATTCTATTTTTCTTTCACTTTCTGTATTCTAGTGCACTTTAGAGGTTGTATAGTCACATCTCAACAATATAATTGATTGGTGGGCCGCTATCAATAATTATCAAAAATCATCCTGGGGGCCATATGAAATCATCCAGAGGGCTGCATTTGGCCCCGGGCCGCCAGTTTGAGACCCCTACCTTAGAGCGTTAATGCAATAACAAAGATCAGATTAGAAAGATATTTCTCTTTATTTTCCCAAAATGAACTTTTACTAAAAAGTTTAAATGCTCAAAGCCTTAAATCAGGTTTAGCCTAGCTTGGTATTCTGCCCGTGCTATCTCAAGATACGGCAGCTGTTTCGCTAACATTTCACACACATTTTTCAAAATCCTCCAAAGTGGTTTAAAATACTCACAAACAACTCCAAACCACCTCAGATGTACATTAAAGTGACAAATCTGTCAAATAAAACGAGTTTTCAGTCTAAAACTAAAATGGTGAAAGAAAAGCCTTTTTTCATCCCGCCGGCTGTTAGCAGTGTTTCGAGACACTTCACAGACCTGGACTGGTTCATGTTGGACCTGGTTGTGCTATTGATTAAAGACTCTCAATAAAAAAAAATTAAAAACGTTTAGACAAAGAAAAAAAAAAACTCCTGGCGTGTATGCAAGAATAAATCTATTTTGAACAGAAGCACATTGGGTGTTACTATAGTGTGTCTGCTTAGAGTGTGAGACTCACTCAAACATCAATTGTACATGTTGTATTTTTGTGTTTGAACGTTGCTTTAGAAATAAATGAAATGCAAACATTTATTCAATTAAGCTACAGTATAGCATTGTTGGTTATTTTCAATAAAATCAGCATTTTACTTGCTCATGCATTACAATTTTTTTTTACCACTAAACACTTACAGTAAGTGAAGCATCGACTCATGTTTTGGTACACTTGGCAAATATGAGTATACACTGAAGCTTCATTAGCTCATCACTATTGGCCATTAGCTTTAATTAAGGTTTTGTTAGGTGCTCTACAGGATATTGCACATGCACAGTTGTGTTTCTCCATGATTCTTTAAGCGACGAGCTGTGTAGAGCTGAATGGTCTGAGCCTGGGGGCGAAAAGCGGGTAGTGATAGCCAAAGCTATTTAAACTAAAGATTAAAAAGCCATTTTAAATAGTTAATTAATTTAATTTAATTATCTTTATTTAACCAGGGAAGTCCCACTGAGATTCAGAATCTCTTTGGCAGGGGAGCCCTGGGGGAAGGATCAGGGGAAGAATTAATGTTTTTTAAGAATTGCCGCAAGAGTCAACCATTCTTAAAGCTGTAGATGTGCTTTGTGCTGAACAAGAGCAGTTTACGTTTGCATGAGAAATGCTTTCTAGCAACACCAATGGAGCTGGTTTGTAAGAGCTACAGGTTAGCAATACCCTAGCCAGATTATACAATAGATCCATGGTTTTATCACATTTCTGTTGGAACATGGCTTGAATATCAGCCAGCTTCAGTTGATGTATTCCATTTTTATTATTAACTTAATTTACTTCATTAACTTCATTATAATTTCTCTTTTTATTTTCAGATTTATCAGGTGTCAAACAGTTCTTTCTCGTTAATGACACTTGGAGGACTTGGCCTAATTGCCAGAGCGTGTGCCGACAGCAGTATCACGACCTGGCTATGATCCAGAGCGAGACCGAGAACCAGGCAGCCACCACAGCCTTGTCCGGACAGAATGCTGCTTGGATTGGTCTGTATCGAAACATCTGGGCCTGGTCAGACGGCAGCAGCAACAATTACATCAAATGGATCACTGGAGCACCCAGTAACAGCCAAAACAACGAGCACTGTGTCAATATGGACTATAAAGGTGTCATGAATGATTCTCCATGCAGCAATACAATGGGTTTTCTCTGTCACGAAGGTATGAACACAACTGTCATAGCAATAACAAACACAGTCTGGAATCTGCTGATTTCATTTGATTGATAATGTAATGTTTTTGGTAGCTTATTTAAAAAGAACTGTCACAAATGAGTCATGTGGTGACATATTTCAATATTTCCACAGTTAGTGATAATTTGGCCTGCCTTATCACCTGCTGTTCCCCAAGTTTTTGTTTAAGCTCATAGTCAAAACAGCATCTTCCAGGATATGTGAGAGCACAGCCTGCTTCCTTTCACTCACAGGATTTGTGAAGATGTTGAATTTATGTTTTAACAGGAATAACTCCTTCCCACACAGCCAAAACCTGGTTCCAAAACCTTGCCCAATGACTATCGTGACAAACTTAGCTGTCCTGTTTGGATTTCTGGTTTTGTATTCTGCTAAACATTCCATTTTGTTGAAATATTACATATATTCTGCTATATTCTGTTCAGTAACAAGCACGATAAGCATGATAAGTTTAACTTTAACTTTATTGTCCACCAAAGTGGAAATTTGTCTTTGGTTCACCATCACATACACAGTCAGACAGTCAGACAATTCATCAGGCTTTCTGCCAATAAATACAATAAATACATATTAAAAGAAAAGTGTGCTGCACATACACCATTCCATCAGTGTCTATTTAACAAACTGACAGCATTTGGCACAAATGAACCTTTGAACACCTTTTTAGTTGCCAGAGGCATTCTATATCTGCGCCCGGATGGCATCAGCCTAAACTCATCACTTAGAGGATGCTCAACATCTCTGGTGATAGACATGGCCATCCTGAGCACAGCTGACTGTAAGAAGCTCGATTTTTGCCTGGTCTTTGCTGATTATCTTCCCAGCATTCTTGACTATTCTGTTCAGCTTGTTCTAATGGCCACTGTCAGATAACCAAACCAAACAGAGATGTTAAAGACAAGAACACTTTGAATCAGGCTGACATAGACTTTTTCCAGGATGTGTGAGCTCACTCCAAAGCCTCTAAGCTTCCTGATCATGTAAAGTCTTTGACTACATTTCTTATAGATTTCATCTATTTACTTACTTATCATCTGTTATCTGTGATGTAGCATCCTCTGTGACACATGCAGCTCAAAAGATTTGAAGAATCTTAGGTTTAACGTGTGAGTAATGCCAGATGTATGGAAAACCCCCAAACCAATGTTCAGGCCATTGTCTAAACAAAAAAGGCATGGTCTTGTACAGCTGAGTAAAATCAGGCTCATGTTCGGATTCCGGTCCAGCCACCGGAAGTAACCCTGGGCTCACACTGCATATGATACAGCGCTGCAGGGCATAGGTGACCTAGGTAGTGGCCTAGAGCGCCGCCTAGTGGAGAGGGCACCAAATTTTCATCAGGAGGAAAAAAAACTACAATTGTGCACATTGGAGGAGCTGCCTGTAAGGAAGAATAATGCGTGTTGCTCAGCAGAAGCCTGAAGAAAAGAAGAGGAATTTAATAATTTGAGGAAGAGAAAATGCAAATCTCACTGTGTGCATCGCACTCTTGTTTGGAAGGGAACTACACATGTGGAGACAAACAGAACAGCTCAGGGCGACTGTCTGCACTAGTTAGACTTTTGTTTCGTTAGTGTTTTCACTTCTGATGGCTTCATCTAGTTAAAACAGCTTGTCAAGTAACTTATAACTAAGCATTGATGTCCAGTGTTGGGCCTGTGTGTTGTTGTAAACTCTAGTCCTGTCTTAATCCAGTCTTTGTGTAGAGGACAGTTCATACTGAGTCCGCTGGTGCCACTACAGTCATCTCTTTTTATCCTGGCACGTGTAACGCGGGGATCCCACTATACATGCAGCTGCGCTCCGCTCCACTCCGCCCTGGTCCGCCTCCGAAAGTTGCCGCAGACCCCTCGCCCACTGTCTCCGCTCCAGTCCGCTCCGCATGGCTGCGTTGCTCCGAGGAGCTCAAGAGAGCATACACCAAAAACAAGAGGTTGTGAAATAAAAGTCCTCGTTGAAGATCAAATAACTATATCAGGAGCATAGACAACTCCTGTGTTTCACGTGATCACAACACATTGGCGGGCCGTGCATTTCTTGCCTAGGCCTTCAATGATGCTCCTTTTAAATATATTCACTTGTCATTAACCAACTGATGGCTATTAAACTATTCTATTACGCAGGCACGCGGTAAAAAGCAAAGCATAATTACTTCTGTAGCCAGAATAAACACATTTACACACACATCCCAAAATAATTACTCACCAATAGTCTGAATTACTTGTGCACCAAAAACGCAAATGATATTGTCCAGAATCTTACCGTGGAGCTGGTGGTGTGCGCGCGGATCTTGCGCTAGACCCCGTCCCCCGGGGCACAGGCGACACTTCCAGTGGCCTCGTAGATTTTCTCAGATGGGCTCTCTCTTGCGCAGCTATGTTTGCCTCCGCACTGCGCCTCCGCCAAAAGTTTTGGAAAGCACCTTTGCTTGTAAGTGTCCCGCAGCAAAGTACCGTGGCAAATAATAAGCACACCCAGCAATACAGTTTGCAAAGTTCCTTGGAGTCTGTAAGGCAAGCCAAGTGCACACTCATATTGTGCACTGAAGTGGCGCACAAATCCCTTTCCCGCCTGTGACAGGCGCTCGGAGAGCTGCTAGGTTCGGAGTTGCCCGGTCTTTCTGAACAATGTCCAGCTTTTCTTGAAAAGTCCATCTTGAAAAAGGCTTTACCAATAAATTTGCAACCAAACGATCTCTTCTCTCCCTTTAGCCACTGTGACAAAACTGCTACCTAAACAACAATTGCTTGATTGAGCGCAACCAATCAAATGCCTATAGTTATACATGACGTTGCCACTCGCCTTCGAGAAGGCCTTGGCGTCGCTGACGTAAAATCTGATTGGTTGAAGCAACAGTTTGATAAGCGCTTATGTTAAGAGACGAGCCTTCAAAACTGACTGTGAAGGCCTCGGGCAGATTTCACTGACCCTGACAACAACTGATGGCTGAAATATGATTGGTTAAAACAATATATATGAAACACACCCTGAAAGTAGCGAAACGATGAGAAATGCTACAAAGAAGCTGATAAATAATTATGAATAATGATTAAGCATGCACGCATGCACTAAATAAAATTTTTATTAGTTTGTTATTTCGATATTTTTAGGCCAGCAGAGAAGGCTTTGCAGGCCCTGACGATCCGCCACTGTCACAACAGTAGGATGTGTTTTTCTTCCTCCGCTGAGGGTAAAGAGGCTGTTACGAGCACAAACTCAATAACGCTGTCCTGTCCATGTGTCAGTGACATAGTCTGAAGTGAGCGATCTGCTGTGTCCAAATATCAAAGAAACTTTATGTAAAACACTTTTCTATCTGTATACTGGTGCGATTTTTCTTTTTGTAAATCCGGACATAGTTAATTTTCTTTTTCCTGTTTTGGTGCGTTTTGATTGGCGGACTCGGGTGGAGAAGAAAATAGCCTTGATCTGTATTTTGGTCGTACGGCGACGGAGCTGAGGCGGAGCCTGCGCAGCGCATACGGAGGATGTGGAACGGTCTTCATTCATTAAAACAGCTGCGCAGTTGATCTGGCAGTCGGAATGGAGCGGAGATGCATGTAGTAGTAAGCCCTTAAGACTGTGTTTCCTCACAGGAACTGATCATTTGTTTTGGAAATAGACTGTGTTGAGCTCTGGCGTCTGGCCAAAACTTTAAGCCCACAAACGGATTGGAAGCACTGAATTACTATGGCTGAAACTTTTCCTTTTTGATGAAGGAAACAAATTAAGTGCCAGTGAAGTGCATCAGGTGTTTTTTTTTTAATAAAAGTTTATGGTACCACTAAAAATAAAAATATGTCAAAATTAGACAAATACAGAATGTACAGAAATGAAAACAGACGTCCTGTGCTTACCTATTGTGTGGCAAAAGAAGTGTGACAAAAGCCCAAAACTTGACCCAGGTGTTCTTTGCTTACCTGTAGTTCCTATATATGTGCTCAGATATGGCGTAAACTCTTATGAAGTCTCAGTGTGAGTGGTCACTGCGTCCAGATGGATCGGAAACAGGACCTGTATCTTGACTGGAGCAGTGTTAGCCTGAGGAGATAGAGAGCCACCAAGATACGTGACAGACATTATGTTAAAAAGCAATAGAGAGAGGAGTCAGGGTCAAGCAAGAGACAAGAGAGGGCTAAGGATTTAGAGAACCAAGGAAGTGGCAGAGTTTCTCACATTGTCTTCCCAGTTCAATCAGTATATTTCATGAGTCTACACTGGTTGAACTTTCTGAATTGAATATGTTTGCCTCTAAATTCCTGACTCCATCATTGTGTGCACAGTGAAAAAGAGAGCCACAGTGGTAAAGGCACAGATGTGGATTCAAACCAAAGTGGACCTGAATGAAGCCAGCGTCTCAGAGCAGCTCTTCAAACAGGTGCGTCTCCACAGTTGTCGTACAATAGTTTAAATCTCATCCAAGCTGTTTTTGTTTTACAGCTCGAAGACAGAATGAAAGAGGAATTCCCTAAGACTGGATTCAAACTGCAATGGAGCAAGACACCAGCATATGGATGAGTCAGTCAGTCAATGCTAAATGTGTGTTGACTAATTATCAGAAAGCAGCAGGTTGTAAATAAAGTGATTTCAATATGTTTAAGAGTAGCATGAATTTCTATCAGGTCAATGCAATGTCTAACCTGACTTTACAAAGCATGGCAACTAATAGTGGCGTGTGTTTTTCAGTGTTGCTACATAGGAAATGTTGATTTATTTTAACAGAGCCTCAAAATTTTGTATTGCAAAGAAAAAAAAATCTTACACATACACATTGGACTGATTTATCAAGCCAGGTGCTAAATTACGGGTGCAAAAATGAAAAATATCATGTGTTATTTATGAGCATTTTACACAAACTTTATTATTGGAATATCCATATTCAACATACTAAACAAAACAGACATGAACCACCTCAAATTCTGCATCTTTAGGTGTGTGTGTGTGAGAGAAAAATGTCATCTCTGCCAAAATTTTTCTCCCCCTAACCTGTTTTTGCACATGAGCAAACGCTTGATAAATCTGACCCATTGTGCACTATTTTGGGACAGGGCAAGCTAAACACCAAACTCCTGTTCACAGCCCAAAGCAATTGATTTAAATGAATATCAATAGAACTTAATTATACTGTATTAAAGTAAATAAACACACGAAAAAGTCAAATATTCAGAGTTTAAAGACAACCAGCATGTGCTAACTCAGAACCACAACTTAAAATTTAACAATTCTAACCTTTGTAGTTTAAGCTCCGATGGTTTATAGTCACACATTTTATGAGCCATTTACAATTTACATCTAAAAGGTACAGTATCAGAAGAGCTCAACATATTAACATAATAATAACATTAATTATAACAATAATAAAAAAAATTGTGTTTGTCGATAATTTACGAAGCTATATAAAATGTAGGTTAAAATGTCACATAGATGCAGACTTCAAAAAGTTTAATAAATGGTGCCACACTTTTGTAATGACAGCTCAACCTTACCTCCAAGTTTAAAGTAGACTTTAAACAATAGGTCTTGTGCTTCTGACTCACCACAAAGCTGATCAGCCCTGATGATGTTTTCAAACTTTTAATATTGACTTTTTTCTAAACCCTCATGAAGATTTAACATGGGGGCCCACGCTTGTTGAACCAGGAAATGGGTGGTCACTCCACTATTGATCGTACAAATAAATGATCCTAATGTATATCTGGCAACTCTTATGTTTTTATACATAAATGAAATAAAAATGAGCTGGTAAAACGGCTGGCTATTTATTCTACAACTGATTTATTGTAACACAGTTTTACAACCATCCCCTTGCATAGATTTTCATTTAATGTTATCATCACTTTGACAAAACATTTTATTCACAGTTCAGATTGGACTTGCCTGGATGTTAATTACATTAGGATAAACTATAAACTGTACTTCATTTTAAACATAAAAGAGCCATAAAACACACTCAATTGCCGATACAGATATTGATATTCTAAAGCAGATCTAAATGACATTTTGACCTTGCTGTCTTTGTTAGTCTCTATAGTGGTTACATATGTATTTTGTTGACATTCTGAAGCATAGGTCTGCTCTTTCTGCTGGAAAACATACACTTGCAATTTCTGTCGACTGCTATTCTGGCTTTTTTATTTATATATTTGGCAGCGTAACATGTTTTTTTTTTTTTCTCATCTTCAATTTTGCGTGTAGAGACAAAATACTCACGTGATGTTATGTGCTTCTGTAATGCAAACGTTTCATCCATATGTATGCAATTGCAAAGTGAATAAAAAGGAATCTTGTAGTGCTAATAAGAAACTGTGGTGTGCTGTGCCTCTCCAGCTGCAAATCTCACCGCACGTCATTCACTGGTTTTAAGGATATGCAAATGAATAGTATTTGAATTTAAAATATCTGGACCTTTTACAAGCTTAATTGTTTTTTAGACTAGGATGACAAGTTTATGAGTCTTTGCAATAAAATAAAATGACTTAGAACGGGGAGATGAATGCCAAGCAAAGGTCATGCAGTTTGGCTAACAACAATAAGCAAATAACAGGGAGTGGAACAGGAAGAATTAGGGTCTCTAAAGCCTCATTTGTTAAGTTAAACCTCGTAGATATGGCAGGCAAAGCTCTGGTGCTCCACATCCTCTACGGTAAGAAAATTTTAAAACATGAAAACGTTTTAATGACCACATGACTCTTCAAGAAATAATATTGTTTTCTATTGTAGGTCTTTGGATAAACTTTGTCCTGTTTGTACACTGCCGGATTGATGAGTATAACTTTTCTCGACAATGTCAAACTGGTCTGACGCTCAGAAATACTGCAGAGAGCACTTCACTGACCTGAAAGAGCAGAGGATGTGGCCAGAACTGGAATACCAACAGGTGGAGTTGGTTGGATTGGTCTCCATGATCTACCTGCTGCATGGTACAAAGTCATGGCTGATACTATCAACTTGGAGATGGTCTGCCACTGGAGCCACCAGCCCTGGAGGATACCAGAACTGAGATCCGAGTGAACCAGATAATGTTAATTCTATAGAAGCCTGTGTTTTAATGCAAAATAGCAAGTGGAAAGACTGTATTTGTTCAGATACTGCCTTGTCTTTGTTATAAAGGTAGGTTTTCTGAAAGACAAAGTAGATGTTTAATATGGGAGTCACAGTACTGCCAATCTCTAGTTTATTTTTATTTTTTTTCAGTTGTATCACAAAATTTCATGTAAACTTTCAGGTAATAACATGATACAAAACAAACAAACAAAAGGTAAAAATATGATACAAATATACAGTATTTTAAAAAAAAAGGTATCATATTATACAAAATTATCACATTGGGGTGCACCGGTAGCAGAGTGGTTACAGATCTGGCTTTCCAACAAGGAGGTCATGGGTTCGACTCCCGGGTCGGACCATATCAACATCTCACGATCTCTCTGGGTGGAGTTTGCATGTTCTCCCCGTGTCACCGTGGGTTTTCTCCGGGTACTCCAGTCACCTCCAAAAACATGCATGTTTAGGTTAACTGGGCATCACTGTAAATCTCCCTTAGTGAGTGAATGGTTGTCTGCCTGCGACAAGTTGGCTACTGTTCATTTACGTAGCATTTTCTTCTTTGGTGTTTTGTTGGCATTTGGGAACCAGCTAACTGGGCATTGCCGTCACTTAAGTACTGATGTTTGCCAACCGTGCTGCTCAAAGGAATAATTTTATATGCATGCTATTAAATGTGTTTATTTTTTAAAGATGAACAGTCCGTTTTTCTTACAGTCTTTAGTCCAAGTAATGTTTTCATGTTAAAAGGAAGCTTATAGTGGTCACAGTCACTAGGACATGTTCAACTGTTCTGATATATGGTATGGTCACAACGATTCGGCACCAGAGCAGTGTTGCCAGTGTTAAGCAAGTTACTCTAAAATTGTACTACTATATTGAAGAATATTTCAAATTAACAAAGCTTTTTAGTTGTATGCACACACTTTCATATAACAGTAGAAGTCAATATAGATTGCTGATTGTAACAGTGACAGTCAATGTGATTTGTGGATAGTGTAGAATAATCAGTTGGGACAATGAGCTTGGTGCAGTGTGGATTGTGTTATAATCGGAGATATGAAGGGCACTTCTTTGTTAGTAATGCGGTGGTCTAGCTGCAGCTGCGTATATATGCACAGAAGTATTTTAGTGGGGGAGAAAAGTGTGTCCTATGAGCAGGATTGTCGGTGGGAGTGGAAAGCGGCAGAAGAGGCGAGTTGCTCTAATTCAAGGAGGGTGAGGCACCTTTTGAATACGGGATACAACGTGTCACTGCTACAGCGTGGCAGACGAAATATAGCAGGAACTGGCAGAGAGAAGATCCGGGATTCATTCACAGTCATCATCAACAACATGTCTGGGCAGGTGAGTCATGGTGCATGAGTCGTGATGGGGGTCCAAGGAGAAAGGCAAGCAGTCATTTCTTGTTGTTTTTTGTTTTTTTGGTTTTAATCCTGGCGTCAAGGTCATTGCTGAAATGGAGCTAACATGAAGCCATTAAGTATAAGAGACTTAATAAAACTTAATTAGATCTGTACTTTTAGAATAAGACACTGGCATCCAACGAGGGGAATAGTATATTGTTACAGTGGGAAATTGTAACATTCTGTGAGTTACACGAAAAGTCGTAGGTGTCACCAAATGCCAGCAGCACTGCTTACTCAGCAGTTCCATGGGATGTGTTTGATTTTAAAAGTGTTGCCTATAGAATAGTCGGGATGTATCTATACGCCAAGAAAATTGAGGGTACCGTGGCTGAATTGTACACTGGCAACTATTGTCAAGCAGTTTTTGGCATGTAGAGTAATGAGAGTTACATTGCTGTGCATTGCTTGAAAAGGGAGTATCAGTGTACAATAACAGTCTATGTTTGTATAACGATGCGACTGTGGCCAGCATGGAGAAGTGCTGTTAAACAGTTGAGGGCTAAACACCTAAGGCCCCTGGAAAATATGAACACAACATGCACCTCCAAACTGCCTAGTTAGCAACTTGAACGGGGTATTGGAGATGCTCAGATTATGTAATGTATAGATACTAGAAATGAATAAAAAAGGTTTAGCTGAAGTATACTTAAGCTTGAGACAGGATTACATGATGGCGGAGTGGCCACACAAGAGATTTGAATATGTGACCGCAGTTAATTTATCATTTGTAGCATGTTCCAATCTACTACGTTAGACCGTTAAGCGGCTTAAAGAGACTGTGAGGAAAAAGGCAAGGACCCAGCTGTCGAGTAAAAAAAACAGTAATGAGTACCAGAACCAAGACAACGATGTACGCGCGCTGATGTGTTTTGCCCAACCAGGTGATGCCATCGCCATGCATTAGTTTAGAATAATCTTTCTTAAAAAATCATTAAGCAGGGGGGGACGGGTTCGGTACTTTATACTTTGGGAGTGTGTGGTTTGGATGTGTGATACGTGTTTGTCGGCGAGTGATTAGTGATGATATCAGGGTCCAGGGAGACGAAGACAGAAGATGGAGCGGAACGAAGAGGGCCGGGCGCGGGAGGTGGTTCCAGTGGTGGGACGGAGTTTAAGCTGGTTTGCCTAAAGCAGACCTAAAGCGTGTTTATATTTTTAGTCCTTAACCTTGACCAAGACCCTTCTCCTTAAGGGGACGTGTGACCCGATTCTGCCTAACTTAATTTCGCCCCACATGGTTGCCACAGTACAAGCATTGTTTCGTAGCACCGGGAAGATGGGGCGCAGACGTGCAGACGTGCCGGGTGGCGAGCGTCCACTTGAGCCTTTGTAGAAAAGATGTTATTGTTAAGGGATGCGTTATTATTAAAGTAGCACCAATCCGGGCCTTATATGCATCTGTACCATCAGGAGTACGTGACCATCATTTTTATGAAGTACGGGTGGGGGGCTAATAGCTTTGCTATATTCATGCCAAGAATTAACGTGCAATCTACCTGTCGATAGAGGGGGCGCGCGGTGTCGGGGGTTAGAAGCGTAGGCGTGTCGGGTGGGAGGGCGGGGGCAGGTCGTGTAGCCGGTTACAGCGGCAAGGCCTGTTGGCTGCGGGCGGGCTGCATCAGACTAGCATACCTTTGAACATTTGGTGATGATCGGTAGGGTTAGTTTAAACTAATTGGGTTAGTTTAGGGATTCTGGGAAAGGTAGGCAAGACTGGTCGACGGCAATGACTTCACTGGAGAGATAAGAATGAGAAGACATGCAAGCTGAAGGCTGAATCAAGAAGAGAATTCAGAGAGGTACGGAGTAGCCAGTTGACAGAAATGGGAGCGACAACGTCGGAGGGAAGCCGACTGGGCGCGTGTCGCGCAATACGCACAGCGCGAGAAACGCCATAACCAGCGAGTACGGCACACGTTTCTGCAAATGTAACAAAAGCAGGGACGGGTCGCACTGATGCATGCAAACCAATGTGAGAAACGAGTAGTCGTTCGGTACCTATTTCATGNCAAGGCCGTCATAAACATAGAGGACGATAAAATATCATTACTAACATTAAAAACATCTACGTCAATAATTGCTCCACAGCGCCCCCTTGAAAATTGCATTGAACCCAAAAATTTAGTTTGTCGTAGACACATGAAATTTGGCACAGACATCCTCTCACTTTCTGAATGAAAAACCCAATGGGAGCATATCTTTATCTGCAAGTGTGTTGCCATAGCAACGTAAAAATGCCAAAACCCATGTTATCCAATGGAGACGCAAAACTTTTTGAATGGGGAAAAAAATAATCCTTTCATAGGAGGCTGCAATTTGGTACACACATTATACTTCAATTCTGAACACAAAAGTCAATCATGACACGCCTCTATCTTTGACCGTTTTACCACAGCGCCCCCTTACTTTTGAATGGGATAAAATTTTTAGTTTCACCAAAATGCATCAAATTCACCACAGTAACTCTCCTCATCAAACCGATCAAAAAACCAATGGGACTATATTTTATCTGCAAGCGTTTGGCCATGGCAAAGGAAAAAAGGCAAACCCCATGTTATTCAATGGAGAACTGACAGATTTGGCCAGAGTGGAGGGTAGGGTGAGTGGTAGGGTGGAAATTTTTACTTTGTCCTAGAAAGCTGAAATTTGGCACACACATTCTCCATCCAATACTGAACAAAAAAGCCAATGAAGCATATCTTTATTGCAACCGTGTTACCGTGGCAACGTCAAACATTTCCCATTGAAATACATAGAAAAATTTAAATGGAATGAAAAAATTACTTTTCATAAAGACTTGAAATAAGGCACACTTACTGCCCACGTGAAGCTGAACAAAAAAGCCAATCAAAGTATACCTCTATCTTCAACCGTGCAGCTGTCACGATGTCATAATTGTCGTTTCAGTGAATGGAGAAGTATACGATGTAGCTATAGGGAGGATGCTGTTGGCAGAAATCGCACGAGGACGACAGGCAGGCTCGTCGCGGTGGCTCATGCTCCGCGGTCGCAAGGGGGGGCGAGGGCCTATATCACCGCGCGCGGTTTTAATTATTAGGCCCGAGCCGAGAGACGAAGTCCCGGCGAGGGACTAATTGGAATTGCGTCCGGGAGGGGAAAATCGCGAAAACGACGCAGTAAACGACGACGCACGTGCCCGGGAGTGGTGTCGAAAATTAGAACTCAGCGAGCTCTAATTTTGAGTGAAGACCGCGTGAAAAAATAATGAAAGACGACTCGGTAGCGCCCCCTCGAAAATCAAATAACATTGGGCCAATGGGAGCCCGACGCCGAAAAAAGTCGCAGTAAAAATATGAAACCCGGCCCGAAAAATAGTTCAGGTCCGAACATGAAAAAAATCATATTGTGGCCCCGCCCTCAAGTGAACAGGAAGTCGGCCATCTTGGATCAAACCCGTCACCGGCAAAAGCGCATTACCTCATACTTTGGACCAGCACGTCCACAATTTTGGTCGAAAACGCGTCAAACTTGGCCAAACACAGTAAACCCATGTGAAATGAAATCAATGGTTTGAAATTTTGATATCATGTTTGGTATGGTCACGGTGATTTTTTAACAAAATTGTTAAAATTTTGAATTTTGGAAAAAATCTTTCTTTTTGCAGATTTTTTTAGGGAAAATGAAAATAGAGCGTTTGTGCACATTTGAAACTGAACGCGACGATATGCATATCAAGAGGGTATGTCATAAAATGGCCCAATAGCGCCCCCTTTAACTTTTATTTTCAAAAATTCGTACAGACAAACCGTTTGACGTAGACTGCGAAAAAATTCACAGAGGGCTCATTTGGATGGGGCACAATGTGAGAAAGTTTCGTGATCTAGCTCTTGTAGTTTAGGAGAAAAATAATAGGAAAAAAAAAAGTTTCCGTTATTATTATTATTATTATTATTATTATTATTATTCTTTCCCATAAACCTCAATTTTGACCCCTAAACGTTAACGAAAAGTCATTTTTTTGCACCCAAAATTCAAGGTCGGCGAAAAATTTTGTTTTTTATACACAAAAAAATTAAGTGCCAAAATGACTCGCTAGCGCCCCCTCAAAAATCAAAAAACATTACGGCAATGACAGACCTTTTTTATCGCAGACAAATGAAATTTGGCAGAAACATAGCTTGTGTCAAGACAAGTAAAAAATTACATTATGACCCCACCCTAAACCCTACAGGGCGTCGGTTATCGTGGGCGGAACCTGATTTTTTGGAAATTTTTCATCTCACGTTTTATTTTTTCCATTTTTGTTTTTATGTTAAATGGATGAAATTTGGAACTGTCATCAACAGACCCTTGTGCCTTTGGGTATTTCATTAGATTTCTGATACCTTAAAAAATGTGGGTGTGGCCACGCCACAAATCAAAAGTGATATTTTCCAATGCGTTCAAATATGCGTATTTCTGACACGCAAAGCTCTGTTCTCCGGCATTAATATACATTTTGTTCGAAATCTCAAGCCGCATCTAACGATATGCTTTAAACACATCTACGTCAAATAATTGCTCCACAGCGCCCCCTTGAAAATTGCATTGAACCCAAAAATTTAGTTTGTCGTAGACACATGAAATTTGGCACAGACATCCTTCTCAGCTGTCTGAACGAAAAACCCAATGGGAGCATACCTTTATCTGCAAGCGTGTTGCCATGGCAACGTAAAAATGACAAAAACCCATGTTATCCAATGGAGACGCAAAACTTGTAGAATGGGGAAAAAATATTTTTTTGACTAAGACAGCTGAAATTGGTACACACATATTCTTTACATTCTGAACAAAAAAGTCAATCATGACACGCCTTATCTTGAACCGTTTTACAACAGCGCCCCCTTACTTTTGAATGGGATAAAATTTTTAGTTTCACCAAAATGCATCAAATTCACCACAATAACTCTCCACATCACACTGAACAAAAAACCCAATGGGACTATATGTTTATCTGCAAGCGTTTGGCCATGGCAGAGGAAAAAAGACAAAACCCATGTTATTCAATGGAGAACTGACAGATTTGGCCAGAGTGGAGGGTAGGGTGAGTGGTAGGGTGGAAATTTTTACTTTGTCCTAGAAAGCTGAAATTTGGCACACACATTCTCCATCCAATACTGAACAAAAAAGTCAATGAAGCATATCTTTATTTGCAACCGTGTTACCGTGGCAACGTCCAACATTTCCCATTGAAATACATAGCAAAAATTCAAATTGGATGAAAAAATTACTTTATCATAGACACTTGAAAATTGGCACACTTATTGCCTTCGGGATGACGAACAAAAAGCCAATGAAAGCATACCTCTATCTTCAACCGTCAGCTGTCACAATGTCATAATTTGTCGTTTCAGTGAATGAGAGTATACGATGTAGCTTATAGGGGAGGAGTGCTGTTGGCAGAAAACGCACAAGGACGACAGGCGGGCCCGTCGCGGTGGCTCATGCTCCGCGGTCGCAAGGGGGGGCGAGGGCCTATATCACCGCGCGCGGTTTTAATTTATTATTATTATTATTCTGCCGTTTAAACTCAATTTTGACCCCCTGAACGTTAACGAAAAGTCATTTTTATCCGACCCAAAATTCAAGGTCGGCGAAAAATTTTGTTTTTTCTACACCAAAAAAATTAATGTGCAGAATGTCTCGCTAGCGCCCCCTCAAAATCAAAAAACATTACGGCAATGACAGAGCTTTTTGACCGCAGACCACTGAAATTTGGCAGAAACATAGCGCATGTCAAGACAAGTAAAAAATTACATTATGACCCCACCCTAAACCCTACAGGGTGTCGGCTATTGTGGGCGGAACCTGATTTTTTTGAAATTTTTCATCTCACGTTTTATTTTTTTCCATTTTTATTCTTATGTTAAATGAGATGAAAATTTGGAACTAACATCAACAGACCCTTGTGCCTTTGGGTTTTTTGATAGATTTCTGATATCTTAAAAAATGTGGGTGTGGCCACGCAACAAATTAAAAGTGACGTTTTCCAATGTGTTCAAATATGCGTAGTTCTGATACGGAAAGGTCTATTTTCCGGCATTAATATACATTTTGTTTGAAATCGCAAAACGCATCTAACAATATACTTTAAACACATCTACGTCAAATAATTGCTCCACAGCGCCCCCTTGAAAATTGCATTGACCCCCAAAATTTAGTTTGTCGTAGACACATGAAATTTGGCACAAAAATCCCTCTCAGCTGTCTGAACGAAAAACCCAATGGGAACATACCTTTATCTGCAAACGTGTAGCCATGGCAACGTAAAAATGACAAAAACCCATGTTATCCAATGGAGACAAAAAACTTGTTAAATGGGGAAAAAATATTTTTTTAGCCTAAGACAGCTGAAAATTGGTACACACAATATTCTTTACATTCTGAAAAAAAAAGTCAATCATGACACGCCCATATCTTGAACCGTTTTACAACAGCGCCCCCTTACTTTTGAATGGGATAAAATGTTTAGTTTTACCAAAATGCATCAAATTCACCACAATAACTCTCCACATCATACTGAACAAAAAACCCAATGGGACTATATGTTTATTTGCAAGCGTTTGCCCATGGCAGAGGAAAAAAGACAAAACCCATGTTATTCAATGGAGAACTGACAGATTTGGCCAAAGTGAGGGGTAGGGTGAGTGGTAGGGTGGAAATTTTTACTTTGTCCTAGAAAGCTGAAATTTGGCACACACATTCTCCATCCAATACTAAACAAAAAAGTCAATGGAAGCATATCATTATTTGCAACCGTGTTACCGTGGCAACGTCAAACATTTCCCATTGAAATACATAGCAAAATTTCAAATTGGATGAAAAAACCTACTTTGTCAAAGACACTTAAAAATTGGCACACTTATTGCCTTAAGGATGCCGAACAAAAAAGCCAATGAAAGCATCCCTCTATCTTCAACCGTGCAGCTGTGACAATGTCATAATTTGTCTTTTCAGTGAATGGAGCAGTATACGGTGTAGCTTATAGGGGAGGAGTGCTGTTGGCTGAAAATGCACGAGGACGAGAGGCGGGCTCGTCACGGTGGCTCATGCTTCGCGGTCGCAAGGGGGGGCGAGGGCCTATATCACCGCGCGCGGTTTTAATTACAATTAAAATAAGACACACAGATAAGATTCTGAAAACAAATAATGTGACAGAGACGTGAAGAAAGTTTTAAAAATTTTATTTAAAAATGTAACTGAGACTGAGGAAAACCTGTGGAAGTAATAAAGTTAAACAACAAAACTAAATTTAGAGAAAAAAAATTGACAAAATTAGAAATAAAGAAATTAATTTTTATTACCACAAAATCTAAAACTATTCAATGAGATTAAAAATAGGCCTAAAGTTTAAAAATGTTTAAAATATTACCAAAAACTAAACAAAAGAAGCTAGCTGGGGCCACCAGTGGTGAGCAGACTAACGGGGGAGTGCCCAGGGGTGCTACCACATACTCACCTCGTGGACACAGCAGACGACACGGCAAATGAAATGTGCAAAACTAAAACTTGTGATCCAGTGCACTAAATCACATGCAAAGTGAGGGAACCTCACCAACGTGCCTAGCCCAACCACCAGGAGGCACCCAGCGTCGCTGAAACAAAAAGAACAAAGTTAAAAGTATTGCACGAGACCCAGTTTGTATTAACGCAAAACCTGCTACAAAAATAAAAGAAATAAGCTATTGGAAATTAACGAAATAATTGAAACCCAACAATATATAATTCAAGAACTGAATAAACAAAATTAACTATAACAAGAAACAAATCAAAACAAAACTATTTAACTCAAATGAAAAATTATTTAACGAAGGCAAAAGCTAATTAACCAAAACAAAATCTTTAATAACAAAACAAGGCAAAACTAAACAAAAAAACAAAACAGCAAAACAGCAGCAGGTTTAGCCACCTTTGCAGTAAACAAGGCTCAACTTTACAACAGACCAGATCAGCAAACCATCAACAACAAAAGCACAGCAGCAGCAGACTGGGCACTAAAGTAAAACATTTCTTTTTAATAACGTGGTCTACGTTAAATTGACTGTAGTTCTATTGGGTTAATTTCCTACCTTGCAAACACAAAAAGAGGCACCAGCAGCAGGGAAAGCAGAGCAGCTTCAGAGAGGCTGCCATGTTATGAGCAGCTGCCTTATATCTGCTCCTAACTAGTGGGCAGGACTAAGGGTGGAGCTTACCAGGGAGCTTCATGGACTGTGGGGAAACTGACAACCCCACTACATTCTACCCCCCCACTGTTTAATCGGCGGCCCGACGATTATTACTTACTGCCATGGCCTAAAAACAGCACACTGTTGGGACACAGGTAACCGGTAGGTAGCAGTCCCTATTACATTACTCCCAACAGCTTGAGGCAGATGGTGGAGGTTGGAATGTTTCCCTGCATTGGCTCTCGTAGTCCGTCGTGGCTGAACAGCTTCGCCTGCTGGTGGTTCTGCCATAACTGGTACTGGTTCTCCTGGGTTGTTAGTTGATGTTACAACTGGCAACTGACCTGGTTGTGCGGATACCTGGAGCCTGGGTTGTATGCGATCCATGACGGGGTCCACGATCCGCATGAACCACTCTCCATCTGTTCCAGGTTCTTCTGGTGCCATTGGAGTCGCTGCCGACGTGGGCTGATCGTGAGGAGACTCTTGCATCTGCCCGATTTTACCTTGAGTAGGGAGCGATGAACATGTTTCACTTGATCAGGGTTGTCGACGGGAACAATGGTGTACACGCAACCTCCGGGTTTGGGTGCTGTTACAATCTTGTACACAACAGAACTCCAAACATCTTGCATTTTGTGTCTACCTCTAGCTCCAACATTTTTCAAATAAACCAACTGACCTTGCTGCAGTGGCTGATCTCGTACCGTGGCATCATGACGTTCTTTTCTGTGAGCAGCTGCTGCTTCTAGATGCCGTTTCGCCTCTTTGAAAGCGTGCTTTAGGCGCATCTGATGCTCAGTGATCCAATCTTGAACAGTACCTGGAGCCGGATCTTCTATTTTACCAAGGAGAAAGTCGACAGGCAACTGTGGATCTTGACCAAACATTAGAAAGAAGGGAGATTCGCCTGTGGACTGATTTGGTGTGGTGTTATAAGCAAAGGTTACTTGTGGCAAGTAGCAGGACCAATCCTCTTCTTGGTGACTGGGAGAGTGCGGAGGAGATTATGTAGGGTGCGATTGAACCTTTCGCATTGACCATTCCCGGCTGGGTGGTAGGGCGTAGTGTGAGTTTTCTGGACGTTGTACATCTGACACAGCTGTTGGATCAAGGTACTTTCAAAGTTCCTTCCTTGATCAGAGTGAATGCGTGCTGGCACTCCGAATTTGTAGAACCATTCCATCACGAGGACCTTCGCAACAGTAGATGCCTTCTGGTCACGAGTGGGCACTGCTTGCGTGTACTTCGAGAACACATCTGTCATCACCAATACGTTCTCCATCCCATTCTGCGATGGCTCGAGAAGAGTGAAGTCAATGGCCAGTATCTGGTTTGGACGGGAGGCCAGTAAATGTCCCATGTAAGATCCAGCAGCTGTTCTGGTTTCTTTGGCTACTTGACACCGGTCGCACTCTTGACACCATTTCTGAATTTCTGCATACATCCTGGGCCAGTAGCATCGTCTATGGATAAGCTCGGACGTCCTCTCAATACCTTGATGACCGTGTTCCTGATGGAGCTGACTTAACACCAGTTCTTTTAATGAGCTTGGCAAGACCAGCTGAAGAGCCTCCTCTCCTTTAAGTGTAATCTTTCGATAGAGAACATCGTCCTTTGTAAGAAGACGTGACCACTGTTGGATGAGGGTCATAGTGTCTTTAGCAAGATGCTGTCGCTCTGCTACGTCAGGACGTTTCCCTCTCTTCCAAAATCTCAAGAATTCTCCAATCATGGGGTCTGCTTCCTGTAAAGCACAGAGGTCAGCAACAGAATGGCAAGGTAAGGCAGAAGTTAGGTTTGATGTGACACGCTCTGATTGCTTAGCTGAAATGGCTTGCTGCAGTGGCTCTGGTATGGGAAGGCCCAAGGATACAGGAACCAGGTCATTGCTGCTCACTGGATTTTGGCGTGAAAGGGCATCAGCATTTTTATTTGCTCGCCCAGGCCTGTATTTTATAGTGAAATCAAGTCAGTCAGCCAATTGAGATGCCCAGCGCTGTTCAAGTGCTCCCAATTTCGCTGTAGCCAGATGACTGAGGGGATTATTGTCTGTAAACACCACACATTTATGTCCAATCAGGTAATCTCGAAACTTTTCAGTCATTGCCCATTTTAAGGCAAGGAACTCGAGTTTCATTGAACTGTAATTGTTCATGTTGCGCTCGGTAGGGCGAAGACTACGGCTTGCATAGGCCACGGGTCTAATCTTTCCATCTTGTTCTTGAGAGAGGACTGCACCCAACCCACTGTAGCTGGCATCAATCTCAAGAATGAATGGTAAAGAGAAGTTGGCATAAGCCAGTACAGGAGCTGCCACCAACCTGCGTTTGAGTTCACTGAAACTTCTCTCACACTCTTGGGTCCAGACCGTGGGCAGTGGTACCTTGGAGGGCCTTCTTGTCTTGGTCCCAGTCAGCTCTGCCACAAGACGGTGCAAAGGGACAGCCAGCTTAGCAAACCCTTCGATGAACCTGCGGTAATAGCTGGTAAACCCTAAGAAAGAGCGAAGCTCAGCAACATTTTTAGGGTTAGGCCATTTTGAAACCGCTTCAATTTTACTGGGATCTGTAGAGACGCCATCTCTGGAAATTACATGGCCCAGATAGCCCACCTCTGTCTTGAAGAACGAGCACTTCTCCAGCTTTGCTTTGAGTCCCTCTTTTTGCAGACGACCAAGAACTGTGTCCAGCCGGGCGACATGCTCCTCAACTGTGGATGAGAAGATCACAACATCGTCCAGATACAGTAACAATGATTGACAGTTTTGGTCACCAAAAATTCTTTCCATTAGTCTTTGGAATGTTGATGGCGCATTGCACAACCCGAATGGCATTCTGTTTCATTCAAACAAACCAAAGGGTGTGCAGAATGCTGTCTTCATTTTATCTTTTTCAGTTACCGGTACCTGGTTGTACCCTGCAGCCAGATAGAGCGTCGAGAACCATTGGGCTCCAGAGAGGGCATCAAGCGACTCCTCTATTCGCGGCAAAGGGAAGGCATCTTTGCGTGTTTTACTATTAAGGAGCCGATAATCGACATACAGGCGAAGGCTGCCATCTTTCTTTTTGACCAGCACGATGGGAGATGCAAAGGGACTACTACTTTCCCGAATTACCTGTGCCTCCAGAAGCTGTCTGATGTGTGCTTTGGCAGCCTCGTAATCGGATGGCGGTATCCGACGGTAACGCTGCTTCACCGGCACCTCATCAAGAAGAGGAATATCATGGGAAATAAGGTTAGTGCACCCTAAATCTCCTTCATGCTGAGAAAACACATTGCTGTACTTTTGTAGCAGCTCCCTGACACCGCATTGTTCCTGATGGGTAAGAGCTGAAAGGTCAATGGCATTAATCCTCTCCTGCATAGAGGTAGTAACAGTCTGTGAGGACATGGTGGCGCTACACTGACCTTCCTCTTCTACAGGGGACCCGACAATTTCAGCCTCAGTAAGTGTACCTAGGATGGTGCGTGGGTACAAAATGACATCCTGAATCCCTACATTTACAATGGGGATATACACAATACCTCTGCTAACTCTGACCAGGGATGGAGACGCCAAAAGACCTGCTGGCAGACCATCAGAGCGGGGCTCAAAAAGTGCATCTGTGACTATGCCACTTTGAAAGCAAGTTGCAGCTACCATTTTAACTGTACCTCCAGGCACTCTACAAGCCCTACCTTCCTGGACTTTAACTTTGCCTGAAAATGCTGGGGGACCCACTTCAATCTGATGACAAAACTGAAGTGCTTTCTGAAGTGTGGGTGGAGCCTGCAACACAGAAGGCAAGTTAAAGAGAGCACGGCCATGTTGTGTGAACAATTCCTGGTAACACTCTTTTAGAATGTTCATGCCCAAAACACCTGGAGTGGTTACATGTATTGGGGGGTCCTTAATTACTAGCACACCTCTCTTAGCAATAGCTTTGCCACAAAGCTCAACATCCAACTCAAAATAGCCCAAATATGGGATAGCTAAACCATTAGCAGCGCTTAATCTCAGCCAATTACAAGATTTTAACTTTTCCTGTCCCCAAGGTTCAAAATGTTTGACAAAGAAACTTTCAGTTATGGTTGACACCATGGAACCTGTGTCAACAAGGCAGGGTACCTCAACTCCACCCATCAAAACTGAAATATTTGGACAGGCTGAAACTAAGTTTTCAGGAACTTGTTCTGCTGGTTTAGAGCCTATTGAGCCCCCACCTGAACTTTGGCTCAGTGGTTCAGGGGGTGCCAGTTTCCCTGCTGCATAGGACGAGACCTATCCTGATGACCATTTGGATGTCTATTACCAGGTGGACGGCTTTGAGGGGGCACATAAGGTAGGTTACATTGGCGGGCAAAATGACCTGGCTGCTGGCACTTCTTACATATAACAGGATTACCATGGTTTGTCTGCTGCTGTGTTCCCTTACCAAGATCTGCCAAGCTCCTAGTAAGAAAGTTTAACTGCTCTTGTTGGTTTTTAAGCATCTCTTTCAGTTCTGACAATTCTGAATTAGGCGGTGGTCGGCTGAACTGGTTCTGATTAGGATTACTTTGTACAGTGTGCTGAAAACCAAACGCTGAGGGGACAGAATGACTACGAGATCTCCCATTCACTGGCATCCCTTCTTGTTCCCACCTAATGGCTTCAGTGCGAACCTGAATAAGGGTGGCAGTTGGATTACTACGGACATGCTGTTTTAAAGTTCTACGGAGGGAGCAATCAGAAACATGTTCGACAAATTGGTCCCTTAACAAAACGTCTTTGTTTTTAACTTTGTTTCTAGGAGCCTTTTTAACAACATTATCCATCAAACATAACAAAGCATGGGAGAACTCTTGGAGCGTCTCACCCTCCAATTGTTTTCTGGAAAAGAACTCTTCCTGTACACACACATATGACTTTGTACAACCATACAATTCCTGCAAAATGGCCATGACTTTATTGGGGTCCTCACGCTCCTCTAATGAGCGATATTTAACCTCCTCACGTGCTTCGCCCTCTAAGTGGTCATAAATAAACAAGGCTTTCTCAGCTGGAGTACAACGGCGTAAGCGGAGACAAGCTTCAATTTCCTCCAACCACTCATTAATGTTTAGTCCAGTATTACCCCTAAACATTGGGCATTTTCTGTCTCTGGGGAGGTAAACAAGTCGTTCGGTTACCGGGGCATTGAAGTTGCTCCCAGGGGCTGAGCTTGACGCTGAGGCAGAAGTCCCGGCTTGAGTCTCCTCCTCTGGGCGCTGCTCCTGGCGCATCCTTCGATTCTCCGCCTGGAGCTGGGTTACCAAGTCCCTTAGTTGAACTAGTTCTTCCTCCATGGACAGAAAGAAGAGATTAAGGCAGCACCAGCCAATGAGGTAACCCCCAAACCCTGCTGCTGTTTTGCACACACAAAAAAAATTACAAATTCCTATACAAACTGGGTCTTAAAATGCACGTCTCTGTCACTTTCAGAATCCTTGCCAACAACGCCAGATTGTGGTGGGGTTACCTCCGAGGGTAAGTTTTGGGTGTTACTGCCCAAGGGTCACAATCAAACCCCTTTAGTTACAATTAAAATAAGACACACAGATAAGATTCTGAAAACAAATAATGTGACAGAGACGTGAAGAAAAGTTTTAAAAATTTTATTTAAAAATGTAACTGAGACTGAGGAAAACCTGTGGAAGTAATAAAGTTAAACAACAAAACTAAATTTAGGAAAAAAAATTATATTTATTACAAATTGACAAAATTAGAAATAAAGAAATTAATTTTTATTACCACAAAATCTAAAACTATTCAATGAGATTAAAAATAGGCCTAAAGTTTAAAAATGTTTAAAATATTACCAAAAACTAAACAAAAGAAGCTAGCTGGGGCCACCAGTGGTGAGCAGACTAACGGGGGGTGCCCAGGGGTGCTACCACATACTCACCTCGTGGACACAGCAGACGACACGGCAAATGAAATGTGCAAAACTAAAACTTGTGATCCCAGTGCACTAAATCACATGCAAAGTGAGGGAACCTCACCAACGTGCCTAGCCCAACCACCAGGAGGCACCCAGCGTCGCTGAAACAAAAAGAACAAAGTTAAAAGTATTGCACGAGACCCAGTTTGTATTAAAGCAAAACCTGCTACAAAAATAAAAGAAATAAGCTATTGGAAATTAACGAAATAATTGAAACCCAACAATATATAATTCAAGAACTGAATAAACAAAATTAACTATAACAAGAAACAAATCAAAACAAAACTATTTAACTCAAATGAAAAATTATTTAACGAAGGCAAAAGCTAATTAACCAAAACAAAATCTTTTTAATAACAAAACAAGGCAAAACTAAACAAAAAAACAAAACAGCAAAACAGCAGCAGGTTTAGCCACCTTTGCAGTAAACAAGGCTCAACTTTACAACAGACCAGATCAGCAAACCATCAACAACAAAAGCACAGCAGCAGCAGACTGGGCACTAAAGTAAAACATTTCTTTTTAATAACGTGGTCTATGTTAAATTGACTGTAGTTCTATTGGGTTAATTTTCCTACCTTGCAAACACAAAAAGAGGCACCAGCAGCAGGGAAAGCAGAGCAGCTTCAGAGAGGCTGCCATGTTATGAGCAGCTGCCTTATATCTGCTCCTAACTAGTGGGCAGGACTAAGGGTGGAGCTTACCAGGGAGCTTCATGGACTGTGGGGAAACTGACAACCCCACTACACAAGCAAAGGTCATGCAGTGTGTTTAACAACTATAAGCAAATAACAGGGAGTGGAACAGGAAGAATTAGGGTCTCTAAAGCCTCATTTGTTAAGTTAAACCTCGTAGATATGGCAGGCAAAGCTCTGGTGCTCCACATCCTCTACGGTAAGAATATTTTAAAACATGAAAACGTTTTAATGACCACATGACTCTTCAAGAATAATATTGTTTTCTGTTGTAGGTCTATGGATAACTTTGTCCCGTTTGTACACTGCCGGATTGATGAGTATCACGTTTTCTCGACAATGTCAAACTGGTCTGACGCTCAGAAGTACTGCAGAGAGCACTTCACTGACATGGCCACGATAGAAAGAGCAGAGGATGTGGCCAGAACTGGAATACCAACCGGTGGATTTGGTTGGATTGGTCTTCATGATGTACAAAGTCATGGCTGATACTATCAACTCCTGGAGATGGTCTGCCACTGGAGCCACCAGCCCTGGAGGATACCAGAACTGAGATCCGAGTGAATCAGATAACGCTAATTCTATAGAAGCCTGTGTTTTAATGCAAAATAGCAAGTGGAAAGACCGAATTTGTTCAGATACACTGCATTGTCTTTGTTATAAAGGTAAGTTTTCTGAAAGACAAAGTAGATGTTTAATATGGAGTCACAGTACTGCCAATCTCTACTTTATTTTTATTTATTTTTTTATTTTTTTCAGTTGTATCACAAAATTTCAAGTAAACTTTCAGGTAATAACATGATACAAAACAAACAAACAAAAAAAATGGATCAGCTATCAGGTAAAAATATGATACAAATATACAGTATTTAAAAAAAAGGTATCACATTATACAAAATTATCACATTGGGGTGCACGGTAGCAGAGTGGTTACAGATCTGGCTTTCCAACAAGGAGATCGTGGGTTCGACTCCCGGGTCGGACCATATCAACATCTCACGATCTCTCTGGGTGGAGTTTGCATGTTCTGCCCGTGTCACTGTGGGTTTTCTCCGGGTACTCCAGTCACCTCCAAAAACATGCATGTTTAGGTTAACTGGGCATCACTGTAAATCTCCCTTAGTGAGTGAATGGTTGTCTGCTGCGACAAGTTGGCTACTGTTCATTTACGTAGCATTTTCTTCTTTGGTGTTTTGTTGGTATTTGGGAACCAGCTAACTGGGCATTGCCGTCACTTAAGTACTGAGGTCTGCCAACCGTGCTGCTCAAAGGAATAATTTTATATGCATGCTATTAAATGTGTTTATTTTTTAAAGATGAACAGTCGTTTTCTTACAGTCTTTAGTCCAAGTAATGTTTTCATGTTAAAACATGGACAAGCTCCTTGTTAAACAGTCGAGCTGCACTAAACACTAAGGCCCTGGAAATATGAACACAACTGAGCTGTTTTATAATTTATAATATAAAATATAAAAAAGGTTTACTAAAATATTACTTAACAGGATTATTGTGTCAGTGGCACACAAGAGGTTGAATATTACTCATTTATTTATCTTGTTATTCCTTGTTCCAATCTACTACTTAACCTGAAGGCTTAAAAGATGTGAGGAAAAGGAGGTCCACTGTCAGTAAAAAAAACAGTATGGAGTGCAGCAACTAGAACAACTGTAACGCCTGATTGTTTTCTCCAACCAGTTATGCCATCGCTTTGCATTGGTAGTTTAAAATATTTTCTTCAAAAATTTGAGTAGGGTCTGATTGCAGACTGCAAGATGGAGGCGTGTCGTAACAAATAGGCGTGTCTTTAGAAATAGGCGTGTCGTGAGCACTAGTGTCACGAGCAGTCTTTGCACTAGGTGGCGATATTCACATCAACCCTTGACGATAAAGACGCCAGAGACGATGTCAAATTTGAAACCTTGGTGAATATACGAACTCTATAGATGGAAAGTTGAATAATTTAATTATTATTTGTACTTTGGGGACATTTTCACCCAAATTACGTTTAGTAATATTTAATAATAATGGTGGAATTATTAAAATTTGACTCACATACATACATACATATCTTTGTTTATAGTTGTTTTATTATTTACATACTTTTTATTTTATCTGATTTTACGTGTTTCCAGTGGTTAGTGCTGACAGTCAGGTCCAGAGGGACAGAAGCAAGGTGGTTGCCATGGTGACGAGTGTGTAACTGTTGCTAAATGGGCCTAAACTATTATATTTTTTATCTTAACCTTTACCCAAACCTTTTTCCTAACCTTAGCCATCACCTTAACCCTTCTCCTAAACTTACCCGTTCTCCTAAACTTAATTGTCGCCTCACTGGTTCCAACTACAACGTTTTTCTAGCACCGGAAATGGAGCAGCTCCACTTCCGGTGGATCTCCACTCCGCGTTGGCTTTTAAAATAGATTTTCTTAAATGCCAATTTTAAATTACACCCCCGGCTTATATGTCTTATACCATAGGTTTGGACATTTTTTGTATGAATACGGTTGGTATATTTGCCAAAATAACGTCATTACTGTCATAAGGGGGCGTGTCGTTAGAAGTAGGCGTGTCGTGAGGGGGCGTGTCGTTAGTACAGCGGGCTGTTCTGCGGGCTGCAATCAGACATACTTGAAAAATTTGGGTATGATTAGGGTTAGTTTAAATTAATTTGGTTAAGTTTAGGAATTTGGGAAAGGTATGCAAACCTGGTCACGGCATGACTTCACTGGAGAAAATAAAGACTCAACTGTAACTGATCAAAAGAAGAATCTAAAGTACGATGCCGTGTTACAGAACTGGACAAAATCGAGTGGCGTGTCGCTGATCAGGAAACATACACAGTGCACCGTTTTCAAATAAAAACAGGGACGTCCTGAGCATGCAAACAATGTGAGAACATAGTGTTCTGTACCTTGTTATTTGGATAAGTATGTATAAATAATCAAATGTCCTCACAAAGCACTATATAGACTGTATTTCAGTGTGTCCTCTCATCTCTTGTCAGCAGTCACATTTCCAGAAAAACTAACAAAAAAAATTAAAGGACCATAATGAATGCACCATTGTATCTGCTGTACGGTAAGTTTTCAAATTACTGGTATTTACATTTATTTTATTAATTATTTGTACACTTGCAATAGTTCAAATCAAAATTCCAGGTGTGAGGCCTTGTACTGTAGCTAACTGGCTTTAACATTAGTAACTGTATAGTCTGGAGTTCTTACGAATACATTAGGTGTATTATTTATTAGCAATAAAACACAATTATTCACAGTTAAATTGTCTTCACTACTTACAAAATAAGACATGTATTTTGGGAGCTACTGTGTCTAACAAAATTCTCTAGAGGGTTTGTCAAAGTGTGACAATGTATAAAACAATGTACAGTATAAGCAGGTTTCCTTGTCTAAGTGCAAAGAACCTGCTCCAGAGCAGGGGCTGAAAAAGTACCCAAAGTTTGGCCCCATGTCTGACTGTAATTCCTGCTTTGTACAAATGCACCTAAATAGATTTAATCTAAAACAGTTCCTCCAGTGCAAAAACATCTACATATGGTGTGGTCATACTTCTAGTCAGATGACTTGATAACATCAGATGCCACAGTAGGTCGACTAGAGGAAGATTGTGTCTTTTGGCAAGACACAGTGACAATATGTCTCATTTCTTGCATGTTCATCTTGTTTTTGTTATAGCACTGGTTTATTTCTTCTAGTCAGACTGCTTTATTAGTGAGATGTAACCTTTTTAGCTTGGCTGATTACTGCAAGCCATCTTCAGAATCATCACCGCTCTCTGTGTCAAGTTAAAATGGTAAACAGGACTCCCTAACAAAGTAGTCTGACTAGAAGAAATAAGCTACTGCTAAGACTGATGTGACCGATGGTAAACAACATTTTAGAAGCAGGTTGAACTTAAAATGCAGGTGGTAAAGGAGAGACAGAGGCAAATGAACGTTTTAACAAAATGTAATAAATGAATAAAAAAACAAGCATTTATTGGATAACAACTAAAACGAATTTTATAAAATCGGATATGAGTGCTCTAGTTAAAATACCAAGGACTACACTCCGTGCAAATCACACACACACACACAACAAACTTCAGGGATAACTAAGGCATGCAAGTAGGTGAAGGGGTGCAAAAATACCACTGCATACAAGGAGTGATGGGGCTGAAGTGAGACGCTCTAACACCAAACCCTCCACCAGCAGGAGACCACGCTGGAACCAGATCCTGTGGCAGAAAGAGCACAAGTATTAAAATTACAGTAAACAACCATGAACAAAAAAAACTTAATCAAATTACTATAACAAAAGACGAAACCAAACTGAATGCAAATCACGCAAAATAAGATAAATAAAGCTGAAACCAAAACATGACCCAATTAAATAAAACAGCAGATGCCAGCAGACTTTAAAATAGATAATAATCAATGTTAATACTGATCTGTTGATCAAATGCATTATTAGTTACATTGAGTAAATTTAAAGATGGAAAAGCTCTCTAAAAAATACCCGTTACCATATACTGTACATAAATATGGGTTCCGTTCTACATTTTAATACCATGAAATTGACTGGCATCCAAGTTGACTTTAGGGTTTCATTTATTTGTTTGCTTCACAGTTTGCTTCGCCCCGCTTGCCTTTGGTCAAATCGACAAGTACCATTACATCGACCAGACTTTATCTTGGCCTGACGCTCAGCAGTACTGCAGAGAACACTTCACTGACCTGGCCACAGTGGAGACAAAAGAGGACCTGCAGAGGCTTAAGGCGTCCTTCAACAGAACTGTTTGGTTTGGTCTTCATGACGACGCTGCTGCATGGTATAAAGCCATGACCGCGGACTCAAACTCCTGGAGATGGTCTGCCACGGGGACCACCAGCCCGGGGGATACCAGAACTGGGAATCTAGAGAGCCAAACTTTTCAGGAGCGAAGGATATCTGCACACGCATAGAAAGCACAGGCTGGGCGGACACACAATGTAATGAAACGTTAATGGCAATATGTTACAGTGGTAAGATATTTATTAAGAAGTTTTTTATTGGCCTGGAACATATATGATTCAACTGTTACAAGGTGTCAGTAGGGCTGGGCGATATTGACAAAAATGAATATCTCTGTACATTTTTGATGCGTCTCGATTACGATATTTGGACGATTTTCTGTCAATCCAACATGAACGTGTTAAAACGTCTTCAAAATTGTCACCACACCGGAAAAACGACAACCTTAAATATGCCAATAAGATTAAAATTGGTTGAATTGCTTGGTTTTAGCTTGATTTGAAAAGGTTTTGACTTTCTTCAAAACAAAATTATTAGAGAACAAGTCATTTTAGTCCATATTTTTCTATTTTTCGCTCATATTTTAAAATTTGTCTGTATCTTTTGTATTTTAAGTAAAACTAAATATTATATTCTTATTCCATAGATACAGTCGGCAACGCATAGTTTTGGGGGGCATGGCCTGCTGAGAGGGAAAGCGTCTCCTGCCTCACCATAATAAAGAACAGGAAGGTAATTTTTTACCTCTTAAGTTTTCTGGCGAATTAAGTGTATTTTTAGCACAACTAATTCAAGTCGAGTTACAACCGGGTTTAAATGGAGGTTACTGATGTGTTATGTCAGAAAGGTAAACAGAAAGTTTAAAAAGATGCTAAAAGACGCTAGGCGGCGCTAGCATCACGTTAGCATTTAGCTCGCAGCTACTGTTAGCATTGTTAGATATATTTACATACTTGGAAGGTTGAATCACTTATTTATCTCCATGTTCTCGTTTTTGGATTTGACACAATATATCTCCTAAAGTCCACATTTGCTGTTGTAGATGTTGAGCAGTAACTGATAAAGTTTTGTTCTGATTCACTCATGTTAACTTCTCCTTGGACGTCCGTTAGTGGGTGTGGCCTTTGATGCTGGCAATCTTAGTTTAACCCAATCAAAATCCACTCAAAACATGTGAAATATTACTTATTGTAGGCACAAATTCTCTTGTTATCTCATTTCAGAAGGTCCCAGCGTGTTTAAATCTGTCAAATTATATTTTACTCTTTTGTGAATTACTTGCCTTGTCTATTAGAAAGTATACAGCATCACTTATTCAAAAACGATACACTCAATATTACATTTTTGTATATCTCCAAAAAACTTTCACGATATTATCTAAAATTCGATGTATTGCACATCTCTAGGTGTCAGTTACACTTTTTTAATAACTAAAGTGATTAGAGTTATAATAACTAAAGAGTGTATCCAGACTCCGGTCCAGAGTCACCAAATCGCGGCAGTGCTTGGCTGCTTGCTGCGCTTTCTTCGGCTCTCACACGGTACAGACAGCACTCGTTATAGTTGACTAATTGTTCAAGGGACAGGTTTTAGTTGACAAAAACTGTCTTTGATCGACTACAGCCCTACACTTAAATGATGAAAGTTGATCACGTGAGTAATGTCGAATGTGCAGGCATCAATCATGGTGCGTCTGGTGCGAATTGACGCCTATTATGTGTAAGCAGGGGCGTAGCACCAAATTCCACGAGGGTCTGGATGCAGACCTCTATGAGGAGGACCCTGCCTCGCAGACCTCCATGAGGAGGCTCCTCCACCGTGAGGACCGGAAGTAAAGCAAATGAAACCTAATTTTGAGATGCTTGAAAGAGATGCTGGATCAAGTAGTTTTTATGACAACCGATAACTTTCACGAGACACGGATGTGACGAACTAACAATAACGTTTTTAAACAAAAAAGTTTTATTTACATAACATAACAATTTTATTAACAGGCCTTGTGGCGGTCTTAGTATATGCTAATTGTCAGGACGGAGGGACGGTGATAAGTTTAGTAGAATGGTTAAGTTTAGGAAAAAGATTTGGGTAAAGGTTACGATTAAAAATATTAACGTTTTGGCCCATGGCATCCAGCTCACTTATCCTGCACTCTCCCATTGTAGACTTGAGGGGTGCGGGAATCGAACCTGAAATCTTAGTGTTGAAGACCACCGCACTACCCACTCAACCACCGATCTAATCAACTCACTGGACCCTGGCGTCTTGTACTGTGTTTGTTACACGGAAGTATAACAGTTATGGTTTGTTAACGCACAGCGACAAAATCACCTGGGCTAATTTCTTCAACGTTATTGGCGGGCGCTAATAATGTTTTAAGCACATAGCGCCACTTAATGTACCATGGTATCGTAAACATATGGATGAACATCCGGGCTTTAGGGTCCTCTGGATGGAGGTAAGTCACGTGAGGGTCCTCCTCATGGAGGTCTGCGAGGCAGGGTCCTCCTCATGGAGGTCTGCAGCCAGATGCCTCTCCCAAATTCTGGGCCCCTGGTATAAACTTTGTTCATGGGCCCCTATACCATAATCTTGTGTTTTAATTACTTAGTCGGCTCTGATTATTTTTCTTTTCATTTGGGTTTTTCTTCATTCTAGAATTTACATGTATAGCTTATTTATTTAATCTCTACATTCTACACATAACTAGTGTTGATATTAGGTATTTTTCCATGCTTTAGCAGATCAAATTGTACGTGTTGTCTGCTGCTTTTGATGCGGTTTCAGCAGAAATACGGAGTAATTTCTTTTTGAAAGAAGAGCAGTATGTGTGACATGTACTTGTTCTAGCTCACGCGGACATTGGATACACCATTACGAGTTGTTGCTGTGATTGGCTAGCTCAAATAAGGTAGGCCCCACACCCAATCAGCTCGAAGTATTTCACTAAACGCCCCGCCTTTTCTCGAACGCTTTCATCGAGTCAAGTCCCAGATGGATATAGTGAGAACTCAGATAAGAGTTCAACATATATTCATCTGGCGTGAGCCAGGTTAATAAAATTGACTAGATTATGCCCAAAATATACTTAACTTGTGGTATATTGACAATATTCTATAAGAAAATCACGTGAATATGCGACTTTTTGTAGCTATTACATTTGTTAATAAATTGACCAAATAATAGTCATATTTTTTCTAGCTATTTTCTTTGAATAAAATCATTTTCTATGTTTTAAGGAATGATGAAACACTCTGATATATTGCATTTAGAGGAACCATCTATCTACCTGCTTTTCAGGGCCCTTTTCTGCCTTGGCCCCCCCCCCGTCTGACACCCCTGTGTGTAAGCACCTTTACATTTTGTTCAAATCTTTTTTTTTTTTTTTTCCTTTAGTTCAGTCAGGAGTCAAGCATTTCGTTTTGGTGAATGCACTCATGACCTGGGCTGACTCCGTGGCCCACTGCAGACAACACTATCATGACCTGGCCATGATAGAGAATTCGTCTGAATACCAAGCGGTCCAGAACTTGAACACCAGAGCGTGGATTGGCCTGTACCGAGAGCCCTGGAGGTGGTCAGACAACAGTAACGCCAGCTTTAGAAACTGGAAAACTCCGGACCCAAACAATCGAGATGGCCGGGAGCATTGTGTGATTATGAACACTGACCTCCTCTGGATGGATGACAGCTGTGAGAAACAACTGCCCTTCATCTGCTATGAAAGTAAGCATCGCTCTATTGATTGTTACAACAGTAATAGTTTACCCAAAGTTGTATTTGGATTGATTCTTGTATGTTTATGTAATCTGTATTGCTTTATTGTCTTCACCTACCACCTATCCCCGCCCACTTGACTGTATTTACTTGTGATTACTCAAAAATTTAGATTCAGAGTAAAACATGGTGGGTTCAAAATTGTCATATAGTCACTTTCTAACAACAAAAATATTAATTTAAATAATATTAAATAATCTACAACCTTTTATCAGTCCTCCAGTTTTGAACATGTCAATAGACGTGTTTATTAGTTTTGTCCTAAATGAATGGAGAAATCACAAAACACTTCCCTCCTGAAGCCCATTTTACCAAGAATAATTGCCCAATTAATCAAAGACCACCTTCATTTCTTCAGCAGCGTTGCCACGACAATGGAGCACAAGATTCAGTTTACGGCTTCGGAGCACGGCAGACCTCGGGATCCACCACAAAACCCAGATTCTGAATGTGGTATGTCCTTTTACTTTATTAAACAATGAATTAAGTATTCCTTGTCTAAGCTAAGTATGTTTTTTGTTTTTGTTTCAGCTTCGAGAAGAATTAACAATGACTGTGAATATAAGCCTGCAATTGATCACGTCCCCAACAAAACCTTAATGTGGAGAGTCATCTGTGACACTTGTTTTACTGGTCTTTTAGTTTGATACCTCTTTTTTGAATGTTATCAAGAAAACCTTTACAACTTATGAAAGTTCCTAAGATTAGCATGGTTTAGGAGCCTGACAGCGATTATTTCATCTCTCCATTCATCATCAGTAAATATCTTAATTGCATTTTTCAGTTGTTGTGCGATCCTTGTCAGTGAAATTCAAAAACGGCAGAACGTTTAGCTCTGTCCATATCATGCATGCAACACTAACTGGCCTGTCTCTTTGGCTGACCCACCTGGACTCTGTCGGCTGCATGTACTGTATATGTAGCACATCTCAGAAGTCATTCTTTGGTGTTTTATTGCACGATCTGCAAAAGATAAATCTAATATTCAACACCGGAGATCGTTTGCTGTTTGTTCAGTTCAGTGCTGTACTGCTGACTTCTTCTTCTGCTTGATATACATTTGTACAACCAAGTACACTAAACAAATGTACTAACGACAGTACCAAATAGTATCACAAAACAATACCATGAAAACATATTTTAGCTGTAGAGGATTCAAACGTTTTTACATTTTATTCTCGAGTCGGACTGATGACGTTTTGTTTTGTTTGCTGACAACGAAGGGGAAAACATCAACTTGCTGTACGCAAAAATGCTTGGCACAACAGGAGTTAGATGCTCAAAAATACTAAAGTTTGGAAACTGTAAACAACCACTGTGCAGTGGTGAGTGAAAGTTTAAATTTAAAGTTACTTTGCGTTGTTGTTTGACACTGTTGTTTTCTCCTTCGTTTGCCGTTGCCACAACATGATGACACTAGTTCAACCCCGAGAATACAGGACCCTTTAAGAAATTGCTTTTAACCACTGTTTAACCACATTTTTAAATCACTGTCTTACTTATGAAACACTCTTTAATGTACTGATGCAACCCTGGATGAGTGGGATAACAAGAACATCCAGTCACATATCCACATACCACAACAGAACTTTTGTCAACATTCCCATCTGCACCTTCACAACTGCACATCGCCCAGCTATAATTTCCCATTCCGACACACTCTCTCCTCCACCACCACCACCTACAATGCCACTGTTTAGGATCACACCTTCTTTACCTGCCACCACATCACCATTCACAATTGTCAGACCCTCCCCACCCGTTACAATCATCCCACCGCCCTTAACTTCTACAAGACCCATGGCCATCACCAACCCCCTCAACATCTCAAAGACCCCTCACAATTATCAGAACTCCCTCAAAAGATACAACATTCGCAATAAGCGGGCCCCCTCAACAGCTACAACCTCTCATTCACCAAAAACATTCCCCATTCAACAGTTCAGACAGCACCAATCACAAGAGGACATTCAACACCACCACCTCACAAGAGCGACCACCTTCACAGCCCTCTACTTCACACAAACACACCACATCAGCAGCCCCATCACTCGCATCTGGTCCGTGCCCCAAAAAGAACAAACCTGGGCATGACAGAATTTGAACACAACTTACCAAAAGCTGTCAACAAGACAGGAGAGGACAGTGGAGACGGTGAATCAGATGCAGACAAAATGTTTCTGGAGGGTCTGCTGCCAGACTTAAAGTATTACCATAATTTAATGCACCAAACAGGTCTGAGAAAAAAAAATATTTTTTAATTGTGGTTGCCAAAGAACAGCACCCTCTGCAGAGAAGTGTGTTTCATAAGCCCTCCTCACACGCATGGCCTCCTGAGATGAATTGTTTGAAGCCACCCTCCTTAGGTCTTGAAGAACTTCAATATCATCCTCACAACGACGCAAAGGGTATGGTCTGAGTGCAGGATTTGATCTCATGTAATTGTGCAAAACACATGTTGCTTTTACACAAGCCTCTACAACATCAGGGCCGTAGTGATAACTCTTCTACACATTCTACACTGTGAAGATATCAGGCCAAATGTTTTCTCCACTGTGAGTCTGGCCCTAAAGACGATAATTGAAAACTTGTTTTTTCAACTCAAGATAGGGTCCTGGGAAGGGTCTCATTAGATCCCGACGGAGAGGAAAGGCCTCATCCCCAACAAATACAAGGAGAGGGAGAAGACAAAAAAGGACCTCCAGAGTGCCATCACAGTTTTTTTGACTTCTGATATGTGGACCTCCATTATTATGGAGGCTTGCAGTAACATGCCACTATCTTGACACAGAGAATGAACTCTGTTCATCAGTCTTATAAGTGCAGCATTTCCCTCAGAGACACACTACTGAAAATATTGGCACAGATAAAAGGAGCCTCATGGAGGAATGGGGCATAGCAAGCAAGGTCAGGTGTCTTGTCACTGATGCAGCAGCAAATATGATTTCATGTGCTCGAATGCTGCAAATACAACAAACTATTGCATTGCACATTCCATTAATTTAATTGTCGAAATGCAACACTAATGGATATACGCAATGAAACAAAGCAAATTGTGACATACTTTCGATTAAGCACCACGGCCAAAGAAAAGCTCACGCAAATGCAGCAACAGTTGGGATTGCATGAATTAATAAATGTGGTGTCGACAAGGTGGAACAGCACCTACCAAATGCTGGAAAGAATGACTGAGCAGAGGGAGGCAGTGTGGGTATCAATGGCTTCAATAAAAACGGGTGTTTCTCCATTAACCTCTGAAGAGTTTGAAATAATTGGGGAAACACTTCGGGTGCATGCTCCTTTCAACCAAGCCACAGTACAACTATCTAAAGAAAAAAGAGTCTCAGGATCAAAGGTTATTCCACCATGAAGATTCACAATGAGCTACAACACCAAGCCTCAACTGTAATTCCACCAGCTGCTCAAGAATTGGCAGAAAATTTAAGATAGCAGATGCAGTCAATTTTTAATTTGGAATCTCTCAGTGTGATGACGCTGGCAACACTGTTGGACCTCAGATTTAAAACTGTTGGTGAAGAGACTTAAAAGTGAGTGTTTCAATTGTTGAAGTCCAGCGCTATCTAGCTGAAGCTAACAATCCCAGAACACAAGACCCTTTACAATACTGGAAAAACAACAAGGACACCTATCCAAACCTTTATCAACTTGCATTTAAATATTGTATTTATGCACACCATCTTCATCGGTTCCCTGTGAAAGAGTGTTTTCGAAGCAGGGGAAGTCGTGTCTAAACAAAGATATTGCCTTAAGCTAAAACACCAATAAAAATGTATGACTGAATTCATTTTTAGTGTTTTATTTCATATAATTGAACACTTTGGAGATAAAAATCTCTTACATTTTCATGCTAGATTTGTTACAAATATGCTTTGTTGTATTTACACAAGCCCTCTGCTTAAAACCTTGCTTTGACATCTAATTTCCATTTACCTGCGATATTTTTAAACTACAGCAGAGGTCACAATTGAATTACCAATACAGTACAGTTTGTGTAAGGTGTCATACACCCTTGAGGTATCATAATTCCATCACTACTATATACCGTACTCTGATAATTCACCACAAACGTCAGTGACTCATTTTAAATGCAAAACGTGGTGTCTAACTTGTGAACTAACAAACTTCACCAATTACAATTTTAACTTTAGCTAACAAAGGTTACTCACAAAGGCACAATATACATTTTCCTACTGTCTCCTGTCATCAGCTTACCTGCAAAAGACAAATCAAAGATTCAACACAGGAACACGTGCTGCTTGCTTAGTTCAGTGCTGTACTACTGACTACTTCTTCTGTGACTACTTCTTCTGCCCGGGCATCATCTACAGCAAAGCACCAAGCACCCTCTGCTGGTGGTCAAGTATTACACTTTTAAGGTAAGGTACACTTTATTGTCTAGGATTGCCCGCATGACCATTCATGCTGCTTTCCGGCAGTGACGCCACAGTGCAGCGACCATCTCCAGATGTTCTTGCTAGGCTTGGTCAGGACTACCGTAGCTGGAGGATATTACCCTAACATGCATGTTATTGGTTGGTGGGGGAAACCGGAGTGCCCGGAGAAACCCACCCAGACACGGGGAGAAACATGCAAACTCCACACAGAAAGGCCCGGCCCGTGTAGGAGTCGAACCCGCGACCTTCTTGCTATGAGGTGAGAGCGCTAACCGCTCTTTTGCAGACTGTGCCGCCAAACACAGTCTGCAAAATAAAGTAGATAGACAAGAACAGCAAATGTATATACGTAATTGTTTTAACTAAAAATAAAATGATTTTAGAGAGAGAAAATCACTTTGTGCCACATGAATTGTTTAACCAAATTACTGAATAAATACTGTTCTAGTTTACTTGGAATGAGGTTTGCAGTATAAAAAGGCACAGCCTGGAAACTATTGCTGAAATGTTGATAAAGTAAGATCCTTTCACTGTATTTTTGTTACATCTCACAATAGTGACAAGAACCACCGAGAGCAGACTGACGTGGACAGCGCACCACATGTTTAGGTTCACATTTAAGTAAGCATTTAGGCCTATATGACATTGCATGCATCAACTTATTTAGGAAAACACAATATCATTTCATGCATACACCAGAAACAGAATCTTTTAAAAATTGGGTCAGTAGAAGGGCATGTCTCTTCAGTCTGAGTGAGGATCATGTGTTCGAAGCTCTGAGCGCTCTAATGAAATTGTTTTCAAATTGAACAATAATTCAAAGTTTCATCACATTTATTTGCAATAATTACATTTGGCTTAAATCAGTGCATTTGTACATATTTAAAAAAACAAAACAATAACATGTTTTTATGAAGGTGAAGATGTTTGGGTTTCGTTTGATCCACATGTGACCATTTCTTCTGGCTGCTTTCTGGCTTTATTTGTGTGTTACAATCCACCGTATGTCTGTGATTCCAAGATGGAGGAGTTTGTTTTTAACCTACAGGAGAAAAGAAGTCAATGTCACTTTCTGCTCTACTGCATATGCCCCATGCAAACTGGGGGATCTGAACTTTGGTTCTCAGAAAAAATCGATAATGCACTTTATCTAATTCTAAAGACAAAAACATACTTGTAATAACACCTTCTCGTAGCTTGTTGGCTCCTGCAACACCGCTCCAGTCAGTGTCATCTGCACAATTATCTTCAATGTTTTCAGTTCTGGAAAATAAATATGTATATGTGTAGGTACACCTGTCTTTCTCTGGACCTCTCGCTTTATTCTGCATTGATCATTCTCACTCAGCTTTCATTTTTTCCCCTTCATCTCTTTTCTTTTTCACCGCTCTTATGAACTGTTAACAGAAACTTAGATAATTTCATCTCTTTTTAAAAATATTTTTTTAAATGCCGAACAAATTATGTTTGGGCCTTGGCATTCTTCAATGCAATACATTTTGGCTCACGAAGAAAAAATCAACAAATTTTGTCCCACCAAGGAAAAAGTTTGGGCACCCCTGCTTTAGACCATTGTTTCCCAAGAGGTGGGCCGTGACACACAAAACCAAAACAAATTTAAACAGTCTGTAGTTTTAAAACAGTGACGTAAACCCGGGGGTTTTATTTTGAAGGATAAGTGTGAGCACCCTGACGTTGCAATGACAACATTTGGTTGTTCCGCTTTTCCTTTTCACTCTCTTGTTTGCATTCAGAAACTTTTGATGTATTCGAATTAGTTAAAAAGGCCCCCGTCCTTATCAATCAACAACCAATGAAAAGGAAAAAGTTTTTTTTTGTTTTTTTTTACCTGTTCAGATGCACAGATTGTAGTGTTTTTGGCACAAATGCTGCTGAACGTTTGCACATGCTAGATGGCAAGCAGAAATGTGTAAAGACATTTTTTCACAAGTTATAAATGATGGTGCTTCCCAGAGTGGCACAAGTAGTGAACTACTGCTTTAGATATATAGGTGACATAAAGGTGAACACCAAAGAGTAAGGGTACCTAATCTTTCTGCACACACTGTACTAATAAATATTGAAATAACCCAAGCAAAACCGAATAAAAGACATAAAAACTTGTAGCTAATTACCTTTATGACAGTAGAAAGGATACTTTGAGTTACAATTCACGTCATCCCACTGGTGAGTCGACCTCTCCACAGTGCAGTGTTCGTTGGTGTAGAAGTTGTTGGGTGCACCTGGGACCCAGTTTGTGTAAGAGCGGAGCGTGTGGTCGGACCACATCCAGGGCTCTCTGTACAGGCCGATCCACACTGAGTAGCTGTAGTGCCCGTAAGGCGTGAGGACGTCGGTCACCCGCTGGTTCTCGTCTGCGTTCTCGATCATGGCCAGGTCTGTGTAGTTAGCTCTGCAGTGGGCCAGCGCGTCGAGCCATGTGGAGTAAGGGCTGTTTACGATGAAGAACTGTTTCTCTGTGGAACCTAGGAAGAATGAAAGAACTTTAGAGACATAATGCCGACCAGATACGACCCTCGGAAGGTTTCAGTGTGACCTGCAAGACTTTTTAGAGAATAACTGCTACTCTCTATATCTCTTGTCTTTGATTGACTTGGGTATGGATCATCTGTCATTTCTTGTTGTCCTAATACTATCACAATAAATGGTCAAAATAGTAGATTAAAAAGCCCATGTTTTGATGATAATTTGCTACACTGCCATGGAAACAATGACTGCGTCCGAACGTCCACACTATTCACTATATAGCGCACTATTTAGGGTTCACACCGTTTTGTAGTGGTGTCCGAATGTCCAGCAGGTCAAAAAATAGTGCACTCAAAATGACCCACAATGGATCTGGAAAAGTAGTGAGCATCTGCGGTCAATATAGACCACAATTCATTGCGAGAATCAGGAAAAAAAGGCAAACAGTGTCAGGTTGTTGACTAGAAACAACACGACTGAAGTAAAAACGATAAGGAGACACTTAAATAAATAAACAAAACCCTCGTAACTGAAAGCCGTTAGCCGTAAAGATGCTAACATTAGCTGTTTACCTTAGTTTGGGCTGTAAAAAATTAATTATCCAGTCTGTGTGTACTGTCCAAGTTAAACCAGACTTGTTTTATGATTAGTAGTCACAGATATGCTTGTATCAGAAGGACTTAACCAGTATTTATTACAAAAATGCATTTCTATTGGACTTTTGCTGATTGTTATTTTAACTTAGAGGGAGAGTCACATGACCCGCGTCAGCTGAAAGTAGTGCGCTTCGAGACCGAAAGACCAGATGAATGAGTGCGCAAACCAGTCCTCAATGAACAGGGCCGGTCTGTGGAGGGATTGAGTGGACAGAGAACGAGTGTGGACGTTTGGACACAGCCAATAAATGCCCAGGCCTACTTTATACCAACAGTCCATTACTGTCTACTACTGTATTTTTGATGTGTTTTAACCCCTGTTCTTATGTAGCACTTAAGCTATAATTTTCTTTTTATAAATCAGTGTTTTATTAGGGACAATTTATTTTGCCTCTTGTCCTTGTTCTCTCATTGAAACCTACTTTATAGATGAATGATTCTCAAATACTTTCTCCCTGGCGTAGCTTGTATATTTATAACTGATTTTTGGCTTTGTGTGATGCAGCACGTTTCACTTCATTTCTATTTTCTCAAAAATGTGTTATATTCATTACTGACATTTCCTCCTATTTAAAATCTGAGCTCAGGCCCTCAGTTAATTACTCAGTCAATACAGTCAGAACTTAGTTCTGCAAACGCAAATTAAGCATTAAATTTTTTTTAATATTAAGGCTCCTATGTAGACTTTTTTTTTTTTTGCATATTGTAATATCTAAATCAAACAATCACAACACTGGGTGCATTCCACAAATAGTGAACTAAAAGACAGTACTTTTGCACTTGAAAGTACCAAGAACTAAGTCCCAACATGCTTCCCAGTCTCTTCCAGAACTTTCCTTGTGTTGGACAAACAAAAGTTCTGTCTGATGTACAAAACCTACAAACATAATTGAAATTAACAATTTAAAACACAATTATTCAATGTTCCTAATATTAGCTCTTATTTACTAATGTATTTTGTCATTGTCTATTTTTCTCATTGGACATTTTGTGTGAGAATGTATAAAATGTTTCCAAACAAAGCTAGTGCTGTTTTTACAGTGCAAAAAGCCCAAAAATAAACAAAAAAATATTTTTATGATTAAAAAAAAATGTTTATTACATTTTCCTATAGCATGCAACAAGTGAGAGGGCTGATTGTTATACAAAGGGTTTGTCATTTCTCAGTCAGAGTCAGTGCTGAAATTGAGTCAAACGTTACAATATTTTCTCATAGACTGTATGTCTATATCACATGTTTTTTTTTTTAAAAGAAGGTAAATACTGCCATCCAGCTTCCAGAGCCAAGTAGTACACAGAAGGACGACAGCGTCAGTGTGAGGTCAACTGATGCAGGGCTGAGCAGCATTCTCACTCTCTTTTTGTTGCATCCAGCACTGTATTTAAGTTTTGTCTCTTGTTTTTTTTTTTTTTTTTCATTCCAGATTTCTGTTTCCTGTTTACTAACACCTGACCCCCTCCCCCCTAATGTCTCCCACCTGTGTCTCATTGTATCTAAGTACTTAATCCCCTTTTCCCTTTTGGCTTGTTTGATCCCTTTTTCACTTTGTTCCTCTTCATGTATTATTTGCTTTGCCTTTTAGAAAGAGTTTGTCTGTCTTCTTAACATTTTTGAGAAAAGAAAGAATCTCTGAACTGCGCTGGGACGAATAGGACGCTCATCTGGTGATTATTTTGATTAGAAAGTAAGACACTCAGGCCTGTCAAAGTATATCGCACGATTAGACACAGATTTAGTCATTTAGCTTCACTTTGTTAGCTGTGTCTGTGCAGGGTTACAATAATAAATTGGCATTCAGCATTTTGTTTAGTTGAAATTAGTTCTGTAAGGAGATTGTCTACAATTTTCTCACAATCTCAAACGCAAACAAAACTTTCCTTGTCTAACTTTGGAGTTTGCAAACTGTCAATGAGTGAAAAAAAACGATACAATTGTCAGCATCAACATGTTCATACTAATAACTGTGTCCTTTTTAGCTCAGAAAACATTTTGCAGAAAATAACAATATGTTAACACAAAAATTTAATCAGTAAGCTGCATCTTCTGCACCAAAGATAGAATCATATTTCTTGTTTTACGAATGATTTTTGCATGGTAGTCTGTCACTTTAAAACAATAAATCAGGCGAGGAGAGAACTGACGTACCTGTGAAACATACAAAGGGGAATTTGCTTGTGCAGTCACTGTCCATAAATGCTCCCAGAGAATGAGCTCCACAGCTCTGAGCAGCGTTTTTAAAATTTGGCTCGGTCGATTTCCAAATCATGAAGGCTGCAGGGCTGGTGGTGCCAGTGGCAGACCATCTCCAGGAGTTAGCATCAGCGGTCATCGCTCTGTACCATGAAGCAGGGTCATCAAACAGTCCAATCCAGGCCAAACCAGTGAAGTTGGTGGGTCTGGGCAGTCTGCTGATGTCCTCCTGACTGCTGATGGTGACCAGGTCTGTGAAGTTTTTTCTGCAGAACTGTTGGGCTTCTGTCCAGGTCAGCTGTAGGTCCACAAATGTGTACGTTTTGGAAGCACATGGCAGGATGCAGATGACTATGGAAAAATAAACAGTTCAGTAACATGTATAAAGGGTAAAGTGTTGCATAAACAATTATTAAACTTCCAAAACATATGACCATTACTTTCAAAATCACTATTGTCCTGTTCACATGGGAAAACATTTACCTAGGGGTCAGTAAACTTTAAATTACGCCACAATGTCTTCACAGGCTTTCGCACAGGGATATCCAATACCTGTAATGTTCTTATTTTTACAGACTTTACAGAAATGATGACAGATGATTTATGACAACCTTTTGCTTCATTATTGAAATGAGCACACGTGAATTAGCTTACCTGAGCTGTGGCAGTGTAAATGTGGCTCTTTGTCACATTGTTGTGTTTGTCGCACAGAATCACATCCACACAATTGGATTTCTTATAAAACAGCTGTTGACTTTCTCTCTTTTCACAGTGATAGTTTGTCATCTTTTTGCTCTTCCGTTGCTATGACAACAGGGTGGTTGTACTTCCAGGTCACAGATTTTTATTGTAGTTTGTTTAATTTTTAGCTTTGCAATTACAGAGAAACGACAAGTTCATTTGTAGTATGATCCGTGGTGAATGGTAATGTGACATTTTAGGTTAGATGTGGCAGTGACCAGTAGCTAGTAAATAAAAGCTCTGTTGAGAGTTGTTTTTCTTCCTCTGTGTCTGATTCAATCGCAGTCTGTTTGGGTTGGTTTTGCCATCAGATACAAATCTGTTACAGTTTCCAATTTGTAATAATTCAATTTAGCAAATGCTTAGTAATGCCTCCCGCACACAGACTGTGAGGCGAGTCCGAGACGTGTATGAGTTTCCTTGTACACCCGTAACAGTCCACTGTGGTCCGTTATTGCCCAAAGCCACACGGATTCAGGTGGATTGCTCGTATTATGCAACACAGTCTCACTAGATGGCGTACTTTTACCACGACACAAAAACAGCGTAATTTGACCACAAGTTTACAGCTGTTCTTAGTACTTATGTTACGCCGTGCATTTAGCACGATATGAAAAAGCGTAAAAATGACACGAGATTTCACAGCGTTAAAATAGGAAGAGTTTTGGTTGAAGCCACGTGGGGACGTTTTCTTCAAGTGAAACGTTTAAGTTCAGGCATAAAGTTACTAAAATTGGTAAGATTAGGTCTGGGGCTTGGGACAGTTTAAGATTAGAATCAAGATTTCATTAATATTCATAAATAAGAACACATCTTGACGACCACCATTGAAATGAATGGGGACTGTGACGCGTACTATAATTACGCAGGACGGCCGTGAACTCGTGCTAATCATACCTAATTTACATATTGTGTAATGTTGTGGTAAATATATGCTTTCTTGTGAGATCGGGCTCTATTACGACATGAAAGTCGCATCAGACCGCTGCGAGCTCTGACAAAAATAGACTCTCTATGGATTCTTTCCGCACACTCGCGCAACTCTCTGCACCGGGGCCTGTGTACAAGGGCGCACTGGTTTTATGCACTTTCTAAATCTTACGGTAGTCGCTCGGACTCATGCATGGCAGGGGTTAGACCTTTCTAGACCTTTTCTAGATCTTGTGCACTGATGTGGCGCCTCATCGCTCCGTGGGTTGGCTAGCAGTCCTGGGTCTGACGTTGAAGCTGGTGGTGTGGCAGGTCATATCCCCACCGAGGTCCGACGTTGAAGTTGGTGCCTGGGGTAGTCGTTGTCGGGGGATGGCTTGTTGTGGGAGTGCGGTACATGAACTGCTCTGGTTCCTGTGGTCTGTTAGCGTAGCCTTTAGCTTAACGAAAAAGCATGCTCACATTAGCCTGGGTCTCTCAGACTGGTTCACTTTGGAGCGGTTTGGGGTGCTTATTTTAGTGATGGTGAGCGTTTCCACTGCAGGTCCAGGCTCCCGATGGTCTGCTACGTGAGTACCTGACGCCACTCACACATAACACGTGCTTTCTTAAAGAAAATGTACATGAATTATACTTTTTCTTCCTGACGTCAATCTGAGTGATTTATAAACAGACAGGTAATAATTCAAAGTCTGTGGCGCTGTGACACGTGGGTCAGGCCGGTGTAAATAAGAAACTACTTCCGGTATGTCACGTTGTTTTAACGTTGTCACATTAAAAAAAAAAAAAATTTTTTTTTGCAACACTATTTATTCAACGCTTTGAGGCTAGATTATGTTGGAACCATTTTTTGGTAGATATTATGCTGTGCGAATAAGACATATGACTTTAAACTACCTTTTTATATCATTTTAAACCAAACAAAAACTTTGCTGGACAAGAGAAAAAGCTATTTTGTCTCTTACCATATAACACGAATATTGAAAGCATCATGGCCAATCCTCAAAAGGCAAGACAAAATCATTCACATTTCTGTAATACATAAAACTAGTTAAAGACAGTTTTAGGCAAATAACATAAAACAACACATATAGCTACAGTACGGTAAAACACACCAAACAATGTACACATTTAAAAGTAATCAGACATATGCTTTGTGACAAAAAAGAATCTGTATAAATGCAGCAAATTTGAATACTCACCTACACTGCTCTTAGTTTGGAGTGTGTATGTGCATTTGTGAGTAATTGTAACCCAATATTTCTTTCCCTAGCGTTAGTCCATCCTCCTCTTGCTCTTTTCCATCCTTACCTTACACTATCACCTGCTCTTTTCCGTCTTTACCTTACATTAAACAAATCATGTCTCTACGACACGAGTCATCTTATTTGCTTGGATTTGATGTACATCCGTTAGTGATTTGTGTTTTATCTGAATGCCTGGATGTATAGAAAGCTAAAACAAGTGTTCCCAAATCTCAGTCTCTGGTTTGGTTCCTCCTCAATTGAAAACAGGAGTAAGTTTTATGTCACTCTTCCTTTAACATTCCTCCCAAAGCAGCAACTGTACATGTCAGTTGCCTGTCTCAACTTGAAATAGACAACGTTTAAAAACCTAACTGACAACACGCTGAAGAAACACGCAAAAGACAGTGATTGTAACTTGTGTGACTGAAAGTGCCACTGCCAACAGGTTTGACAAGAGCAATCCAAAAAGTTTCTATTGTGTTCCTAAAAGCCTATATCAAGAAGAAAGCTTTAGGCCCCATTGGAAAAAAACTATGGAAACTACAGTATTTTAGTTCTGCCAGCTAGTCATCGACCACGCCCATATTTTGACATCATGTTGGTTTGCCGAACATCCCGATAGATAAAGGCTCAACATTTTGTATAAATAAGCAGTTGTAAGAAATTTGTCCAAAAAACTCTGCTCATGAGATGAACGCAAGATGAACAAAAGAGGAGAAAGAACGCATTCCTGAGGTGTTCCTGTGGAACCGCAGCAAAACAATTATTTTAGGGCCGGGAATCGATAAAAAAACCCAAATAACGAATAATTTATCGCAAATCTGAAAAAAATTTATCACGGTTAATCGTGATTAATAACTACACTATACATCATCAAATTATAAATTCATGCTCAAACACAAAATGATCACTTTAGAATGTTTATTTTGAATTAATAACCTTTGCATATGTTAGTGCAAACTAGTGCAATGCAAGCTAAATTTGCAAGGTAAATAAATTGTCTCCTGGAGATCTGTGACTTAATTATACCTGTCTTCATTGAAAAATCTTAGTTAAATAAGGTAGCAGCTAAAACCCAAAACTTAAAAATGCACGTGCAATATTATTCAGAACTTTAACAACAATTAAAAATATATAAATATAATTCTTCAGTTACTAACAAATGTTGCATTCAGAACACTGCAATTACCATGCAATGTGTAACTTGGTGCTTTACAAAGCTGACAAGATTCAACTTTATAATTTATTTTTAAGCCATTTACTCAGACACACCAGTCTTTCCACATTGGATGAAGAGAGAGTGGCTCTTTTTTTTCTGACATGTGCTGAGAGAGAAAAGAGTCTCTCACATGGTGCAGTAGTGGCAGGTGATCAGAGATATTTGCGAGCAAGAAGTGCTAGGCTGGGGTATGAGTCCTTTCTTTTCAGCCACCACTGCAGAGGACACTCATCTATGTCAGTTTTGGCCTCTGACTTGTAGCGAGCCAGTCTACTTTGGATGGACTCTGTTTCTTCATCTGTGCCTGAATCGGATGATGTTGTCTTCAAGAAGATCCTCTTTTTTTTTCATAATTCTGGCTGATTCTTGTGTTCCTTGCAGGCAGATTGTATGCTGCATCTCCCGTCTCCCACATCAAATCTTGCAAGCCATCCTCTTCAACTATGTTGGTCGGGCCACAATTTTTGGCAACAAGCAATCGGTTCTGTTATCTTATCGTTGGTTTGCCTGGACAGTGGCATTGGTCTTGCGCCAAATAAAACTGTCTGAGTCCTCCGCTGACTGAGCTAGTAGCTTGCATCTTAGCTTTGAGATGCTATGTTAGGGACGAGTTACTCTGGTGGTAAGTGAACTCACCATTACATAGACAGCAAATAACTTTTGTTTTGTCTATATTGCCGTCTGGTGTAGTGGAATTGTCCTTTTAGCAATATCTGTTTTCGGTCACTCATGTTTTGTTTTGCTGAAGTGCATACACCCCAACTGGCACACGTGGTGCGTTGCTGCCTCGGATTGTGTAGTTGTAACAGTGAAGTTGTTACCAAATTAATCAATGCGTCAATGGAAATTAACACAATTAAATAAAAAAATGAACGTACTGTGTTAAGGCATTCATTTTCCCAGCCCTAGGTTATTCACAAACACTCTGTGCTGTCTATCAATTAGAAAATGTAAGAGCAGTTGATGAGGCAAACTAAAGCTTGTCAGTATAGGCTCTGAATGAGATGATGCGGCTGCAGGGTATTGAAGGTGAGGAAAAGTCAGCAAATAAGAGCTTGGATTGTGCTTGAGGCTTTCCAAGTGACTGTATAGAGTTCAGAACAAAATGTTTAGCATCATCTGCTCCTTTACCAGCCTGGTTAGTGATTATGAGTAGTAGATGTTGTAGGGCAGATGTAGCCACACTATTTTAATTCAGGACCACATATTAAAACACAAATTAAATGGAGGGTCACATAAAAGTGGAGATATAGTGAGAAAAATGAAATGGTTGCATTTAAAAGAAGCTTGAGTCAGAAACATTTTAAATCATAATAATACACACAGTATAAAGTTTGATATCGACATGTACTCACTGTAAAACCCAATTGGGCTGCAGTTTGGACATGCCTGACCTATTGCTATAAAATCTGCTCCATCTCTGTCACTCTTGCTGTTGCAGGTCTAAAATCTGACTTGCAGTTTTGTAGCTTTTATGTGTGACTTTTTGTGAATGACTGCGTTTTCACGAACCAAAATTCACTATAAGTTGTGCAATCCAAATCCACCTTATGAGTACAAACTTTTATGCTAAAAACATGTCCATTAATGCCTCCCCTGACCCTTCCCCAGGCTCCTCTGCGAAAGAGATTCTGAATATCAGTGGGACTTCCTGGTTAAATAAAGGTCAATTAAAAAAAAGAAAAGAAAAATGAATCTTTCTAATTAGTAATTGGATAATTGGAAAAATTACTCATTGTGAGATACAGTATTTCTGATCTGTACACACTGACTACGTGTGTGTGGTTTACGCGGAGGTGACATGATGGAAACCTTGTGGGGATCAAACATGCTTCACACTAGATGCAAATGAAAGACTCCATTTGCTTTTCAAAACATCTTGAGGCTAATGAAGGACACAAACAGTCTTACCTGCGATGAACCTGCAGACATTTGGATATTCACATTCAAAACAGCGTTACAACTTTGTCTAGTTTAATCCTTTGTTTATCCTGTGTTAAATAGATTATCTTGTACATTTTAGGGTCTTTAGGTTCAAGGTGGATGGTTACTTTGTACATTTACAGCATCAAAAGTACTGGTTTTGAACAAAAAACACAAAATGAACACTCAATAAATCTATTTTAATAGCTTTACTTTTACAATTTCTTCTCACATTGACAGGGTTGTGGACTTAATGTTCCAAACTGCAGAGCTGATCAGCCCGACCTCTTTATGGTAAAATTAAACTGAAACAAACAGCAGATTCTAACTTACTGTTTTGTGTTGAAAAGTGGCTACGTGACTGTTTTGACTACTGGTAGGTAAAACAAAGAACAGGGATTTTCTGGGCACCAAGCATCAGCTTCAGTACAATACAAGATTACACAAACGATGCAATTTTGAGTGAGGTAATGATAAAAGACTACTGTTATAATATGGTTAAAACTGTACACTTTTTCCTTTGTTTCATCATTGGTTTAGCCATTGTCTTTGTTGGTGCGTAGTGTAAAAGGTTTGAGAACCACTGGGCTGTGGTTTATAGAGGGATTTTTTGTTTGTGATGCGCATGCACCCGACCTGCAGAAAGAGTCGTCGCTCAAAAAGCTCCGTTGTCAGCTAACTACAAGAGTTTATCACTGTGTGAAAACAAAAGTTCTGCTGCAAAGTCAACATTTGTGAATGAAATTTGACCGACCCATAAAAGTTACATTCAGGTGAGTGAAAAAACAGCGAGAAAAAACAGTGTCTCAAACTTCAGGAGCCAGGCGTTAGAAGTTCAGACCTGATCTAAACAGATGCTCTCGTCCATTTTGTTGTTTATTTCAAAGAAGTTTCCCCAGCTAAGAAGATGGAGAGAGCGGCTCTTTCTGCATGGAGCATGCGCAGTAGGGCAGAAAGTGATGTCAACTGAAAATCCGTCTTTATTTTGATTTTAGAAAATAACACAAATGACATTTTGTCTAAATTGATGTTAGTCTTACTGTTCACACTATAGTTAGATGCATGTGCACATTTAATCTCAAATCCTTGTGCTGCTGCTGCACTAGTTGTTCAGAGAAGAGACTGCTGCTTTGTCCAATGTGCCTCCCCAGGACTACAGATGGAAATTAGCTGTAAGCTACAATCTGGTACACGCATCTCTGCCTTTGTGCTTAATGTAATTGTACATTGTCCTTAATAAACATTACCTTACCTTACCTTACCTTTGGAAGAGGCTCCTGATTGGATTGGCATAACAGGGCAAAATTCAGCTTTGTTTAACTTCGAATACTGGAGTATTGCTCAAGACATTGGATGGCCAGAATGCCACACATTCTAAATTTTAACATGATGCTGACGAGCCTTCAGAGGAGCGAGGCAGCAGACTCTGCAGCTTCAAACTATGAATTGTAAAACTGAGTGGGGAAAAAATAATAACCAGATTTAATCACACCTTCTGCAACTGTGAGGTAGGACTGTGGAATTAATAGAATTTATAGAGATTATGCAGATGACATCACAGCATTCTGAATGTTATAACTGAGTGGAAAAAAATGTGTAAATGGAGAGACCTTTCTGACCTTTTTCTCCTACGCACCTGTCACCTTTTCAGGTGTGCAGACTTTACCACTAAACAAGGTGCAATATGGGGAATTTTGAGCGCACTAACTGACTTAAGTAGAGAATTCTAGACATCTAGATGCAACCTCAAATTCTACTTTTAAGAATGAATAAATGTGTCAAAAAATATAAATACAAAGACAAAAAAGAGAAAAGTACATGAAGTTTGTTAAATAATGGCTGAAGAACTGGGTGCGGTTGCCAGACTGTAGATCTCTAAAGTCTGAATTACATTGACACGAGGTTCACTCTGCCTTAAGCCGTCTTGTATCTCCTCATAGAATCCCCCAGCCTGTTGAAATACAATGTGAAAACCTCATTTTAGACCACATTTGACACAGCTGCAGAGTTACTAAAAAAATTGAATCAAAGCATAAAAAAGTGTAAGACTAATCTCACTTCTGATGTTTCAATGTTGTTTGGATTCCCTGGAATCTCTGTCCAAATTACAAAATTACATTATAAATCTACAGTAAATGTTCAAGAAAGATTAAAATACTGAAGGCACGCACTTACCATTGTGTTTAGTGCTTCTTTTATGACAAAAGCACAACAGCAAAACAAGCACTGACAGAAGGACCACGAGTGATGCCAGAGATAAGACAACGTACAACACGTCTGTGAACAAACAACACAGAATACATAGGCTTATGTAACCCAGGTGACAAATACTGTTTCTGCCTGCCTCTCTCTCCCTCTCTCTCTCTCTAAGCGCTCCTCCTCATGTGTCTGCCGTCTCTAAATCTCGCGCTATTTTAATGGTTTCCCGGGAAAGTATGACGTCATTAGGTCATGTGACTTGATTAACCAATGAGAGCTTGTCCCTCCCGTGACGTCACATGGTCACGTGACGCGGCGCGGCCAATCGTGTGGTTTATATGGCGCCTTTGATTTAGTCTAGTTAAGTGGGGGAGGATCTTCCGGCTGGTGTGGCGCGTGAGTTTGAATTTGTTTGCAGTGTGATCCTCTCTTTGACCGTACATTTAATGATTGTTTTTTTAGATCGCGGGTAGACCCACATTTTGCTTTGGTAGGACAGAGAGTGGAGTGTCGGCCGGTGGCCTAAGTAGGGCCGGTAACGGCTTTATTCTATAGGTCAGTAGCAGGGCAGTATATGGGTCGTGTGGGGGGACAGCGGGTTAAGAAAAGGGAGAGATCAGGGCCTGATAGTGAAGGGGAAGGTAGCCAAGAGGGGAGGAAAATGTCACGAATAGAAGATGAGAAAGATGAATTTAAAATTATTTTTAAGTTCAAAGATAGAGAAGGGAAGGCGCTGAACCCATTAGCGTTGTCAGATGAGATAAAGGAAAAAATGGGAGGTGTGCTTAATGTTAAAGTTTTGTTGAATGGAAACATCTTAGTATTTTGTAAATCTGAAGCTCAACGAACAAAAGCGCTGAAAGTCAAACAAATATTAAAACGCCCAGTGGAAAGTTTTGTCCCTAATCAATCCAGGAAAACACAAGGGGTTATATACATCAGTCCTGAAATCTCAGAGTCCGCCATTGTGCAAAATGTTAAAGGAGCAGGCGTGGAGGCGGCACGGAGGTTTAAGGAATCTGGGACAGCAGTGTTGCTTACCTTTAAACAGGAGGTGCTCCCAGACAGAGTGTGTCTTGGATACATGAGTTACCCAGTCAGACAATATATTCGCCCCCCGCTACGATGTTACAAGTGTCAGCGCTTTGGGCATGTGGCAGCGGCATGTAGAGGAAATGTTAGATGTGGCAAATGCGGAGGAAATCATAATTTCAGTGAGTGTACTACAGAGAGGGCAAAGTGCTGCAATTGTGGTGGTGATCACATGCCGTCCTCCAGAGTGTGTGAGCATCATCAGAAGGCAGTTGAAGTGGAGAGAGTGAGAGCAGAGGGCAAAATATCATACGCTGAAGCAATTAAAAAAGTAAATGGGAACAAGAGAGTTGAGCTAGATGGGCCAACAAGGGATGTTGACACAATGAAGGACAACCCTCATGCATTGTTAGCATTTATGGGCGATGTGCTATGGGCAGCAAAAAATGTTACTAAACGATCAGATATGATTAAAGTAGTGTCAAATGCGGCTGGGAGGTTCTTAGGTGAGTACGGGTGGGACCTGTAGATTTGTATCAATATATGAGAGAGAAGCAGAGGGTGGTGGAGGCTTCTGTGAGAGGAAGAGGGGAGACTCAGACAGTAGATCTCCAGGAGGATAAAGACAGTGATGGGGAGATGGAAACTTTGAGTCAGTAACCTATAGGCATGTTCTGCATTTTTCAGTGGAATGCGAGGAGTCTTTTAGCAAATGGGCAAGAGCTGAAGAAGGTTTTGCATAATTTTAAAAATTTGCCACATGTTGTTTGTATCCAGGAAACATGGCTTAAACCGTGCCTGGATTTTGTAATCCCTGGGTATGAAAGTGTAAGACTTGATAGACAGGACAGGTCGGGAGGAGGATGTGCAATTTTTATAAAGACAGGTACGCAATATCAAAGAATAATCTTAATACAACTCTTGAGTGTGTGGCAATAAGGGTATGGGGAAAGGAAGGGTGGGTGCACATTGTAAATTTTTATAATCCGTGTGTACAGATTAATTTCACTGATTTAGAAGGGGTTCAAGAACAAGTGGGAAAGCCTGTAGTTTGGGTTGGGGATTTTAATGCACACAGTCCATTGTGGGGGAGTGTAAGTAGAGATAGTAATGGTGATGTTGTAGAGGATTTTATGGATGTATGTGGCTTAGTTTGTTTGAATGAAGGAAAGCCTACAAGGTTTAATATTTTGACAGGGTCTGCCTCCTGCATAGATTTAGCACTGGCATCTAGTGAAGTGGCAAGATTAAGTGAGTGGGAATGTTTGAACCAAAGCTCTATTGGGAGTGATCACTTTCCCATTTTGGTCAAGATTGGAAAAGATTTAATCAATAGAGACGAGGAACTACCAAAAAATTTTGACTATGGGAGGGCAGATTGGGATAAATTCAGGGTGGCATGTGATAAATATGTTGGAGAAGTTAAGGATGGTGGAACTATTGATGAATGGAATGAGGATTTGTGTAAGGCTATTGTAAATAGTGCTAGTGAGAGTGTGCCAAAAAAGAAAGGGCTTAGGAAAAGAGTGCCAGTTCCTTGGTGGAATAAGGCTTGTGAGAAGGCAGTAAAAGAGCGGAATCGAGCATATAGAGCCGTAGAGAAACACCCAGTGCAGACTCTGGCAGTTGAGTATAAAAGACTGAGAGCAGTGGCCAGAAGAGTGATTAAAGAGGCCAAGAAGGAGTCTTGGAGAAGATATTGTGGAAAGCTTGGATCAGAAACCTCAGTAAGTGAAGTGTGGAGGGCAGTACATCGAATGGCAGGGATTACAAGGAGCAGCAGGGTGCCAGTGTTAGAATGTGAAGGTAGGTCTGTTTTATTAGATGCTGAGAAGGCTAGTGTGTTTGAGAATCAGTTTAAGGCAGTTCATAGTGGGGAGAATTTGGGAATAGAGGGACTGAGGAAACGCGATGAGACACTGAATGAACATAGATATAAACTAGAAACGAATGAGGATAATTCAAGTGCATATAATTTGTATTTTTCAATTCAGGAACTTAAGAGAGCTATAAAGAAAGGGAAAAAAACAGCACCAGGGAAGGATGGAATAAGCTATGAGCTTCTTAAAAAAGCGAGTGATAGTGTATTAGAAGAATTATTAGCTTTAATTAATAATGTTTGGGAAGAGGGGAGACTTCCTAAAGCATGGAAGCAAGCAGTAGTGGTGCCTATTCTGAAGCCAGGAAAGGAGGCAATGCATGCAGGATCGTATAGACCCATTGCCCTCACTTCTGTACTGTGTAAAGTAATGGAGAGAATGATAACAGACAGATTGGTGTATAAAATAGAACGAGAGGGTTTGTTTACTGCAGTACAGAGCGGGTTCCGAAGAGGTAGAGGGACAATGGATGCAGTAATATGCTTAGATGCGGATGTTAAGAAAGCCTTGGTCAATAAAGAGGTGATGGTGGCAGTGTTTCTGGATATAGAAAAGGCTTATGATATGCTATGGAAGGAGGGGTTAGTAATTAAATTGTATAACTTAGGAGTGAGGGGAAGAATGTTAAACTGGGTCAAGGATTTTTTGCAAGGCAGAAGCATCCAGGTTAGAGTGGGAAATACACTGTCGGGTGGAGCTGAAATTGATAATGGGACCCCGCAGGGTAGCGTAATTAGTCCTGTATTATTTAATATCATGATAAACGATATTTTTGAAGAGTTGGGACCTGGTTTTGGAACCTCGCTGTTTGCAGATGACGGAGCAGTCTGGAAAAGAGGACGTAGCATTCCATATGTGATGGCACAAATTCAGGGGGCATTGCATAAGATAACTAACTGGGGCAGAGGTGGGGGTTCAAGGTCTCTGTCGAAAAAACTAAATATGTTATATTTGGAAACAAACAAGTAAAGGATAAAGGATTACAGTTGTACAAGCATCCAATTGAAAGGGTCAAATGTTTTAAGTATCTTGGTGTGTATTTTGATGAAAGACTTACCTGGAAAAGTCAAATTGAGAATGTTGTATCTAAATGTGGAAAAGTTGTGAATGTGTTACGGTTACTCTCAGGAAGCTCTTGGGGGGCATCATGTGAAACACAGCTTATGATCTTTAGAGCAATGATCAGGTCAAGGTTAGACTATGGAAGTGTGTGCTACGGTGCTGCAGCCTCCTCTCACCTCAAGCGCCTGGATATTCTGCAAGCCAAAGCTCTTAGAATTTGTTGTGGGGCTCTACGCACATCCCCAATCCCAGCTTTATTAGTGGAGATGGGTGAAACACCGCTTTCTCTTCGGCGGTCTAAGTTAGCCATGCAATATGTGAGCAAGATGGTCGCGTATCCTGGGATTCATCCTACTAAGCAAGTGTTGGTCAATGTCTGGGAATGGGGAGTGAAAAACAAGACAGAACCTTTTGTGTTTAAAACCAGTAATGAGATGCATAGTCTGGGGATGAGAGAGATCGGAGTAGCTCCGCATGTGGTCTGGACTGATGTGCCCCCCTGGACTTTGCCTAATCCAGAGGTGGACATGTCTGTCAAGAAACATGGAAGAGAGGCGCGAGCTATCACCAACTAGTGGAGCAGGCTCTGGAAAGAAATTGGCAGGGATTTTTGCAAATTTACACTGATGGGTCAAAAGATCCTAAAAATGGAAAAACTGGAATGGCCTTTTATGTTCCAGATTTGGACTTAGTGCAAAATAAACGTCTTAATAATGTCTCAGTTTTTACGGCTGAATTGGTGGCAATTCTTACTGCTTTATATTGGGTAAAGGAAACTAAGCAGAAGTTAGTAGTTGTGTGTTCTGACTCTGCGTCAGTCTTGGAGTCATTAGAAAGTGGAGAAGCTAAAGCTAGACCAGATTTGTTTGCTGATTTGCTTTCAGTATTGTATAGAATTGAAAGGGCAGGGGGAACGGTTGGGTTTATGTGGGTACCTGCCCATGTAGGGATTATTGGAAATGAAAAGGCAGACATGGCCGCAAAATGGGCTTTAAAGAAAGATATTGAAATCTATGTAGCACCTGGAGTGTTTGAATTGAAGTCTGAAATTAAAAATAATATTATGTCTGCCTGGCAAAAGTTGTGGGAGACGGACAGTAGAGGGCGCCATTACTTTTCCATTAACCCAGTTGTTGCCCCTGCCCTGTAAATGCTGGTAAAGAGAGGAAACTTGCTGTTATTCTGACCAGACTTAGGATAGGGCATTGTGGGCTTGCCTGGGATCTGGCCAGAATAGGAAAGCATCCCGATGGATTATGTCAACACTGCAAACAAAACCAAACTGTAAAGCATGTTCTTATAGATTGTCCGATGTATGCAAATCAACGTGAACAACTTTTTAAAACAGTTTCACCTAATTCTAATAATGTGAGTCTTAAGATGTTACTGAGCCCACCTAAAGGAAGTGACTATGCCATCAGAGCACTTGTGAATTTTGTAGCGTTAAGTGGAATACACCTTTGGGTGTAGACAAAGCTGATTGATCCTTCCTATCAAGAAGTAGTTCCCCGCCTAACCAGAAAGGCAGCAATGTGCCAAGGGGCACCTAGTCTGCCGGAAATTACCGAAGAAGAAGAAGAAGTCTAGTTAAGTGCAGTGGGGCAGCTGGATGAGAGATCGAGCTCTGGTCAGTACACGCTATTTTCGTACTTTTTAGCACTTTTTCTGCTTGACATTCAATGCAATGCCTGCTTTGTTGTAGAGCCCTCTATCGCGGCTTGTATCACGCCAATCCGGTTCGTGTATGAGGTGTAGTCAGCAGAATTGGTGAGTGTTTGATTGTGTTTGTTAGCATTAGCTTAGCGCCGCCATGTTATTTCAATGGGCGCTGTTAGCACATTTTACACATTAACTTTATGCCTGGTTCGTTAAAACTCAACCTTTTATATGTACAACTTAAAGGTCATAAGTCTGCACATCCAATGTATGGAGTTATATGTGTGACAATATTTATTTAATGCATTTAAATACGATTTTGCTAAGAGATGTTTCTAGCACTGATTATGACTTACTGAGCACTTAAGCTTATTCGAATTGACTTGAAATGTAACATGATGAATTGTTTTTGCTTACTTCAGCTAAGATGTTAGCATTTGAATGATTTATGGATTATATACATGTATATTGATGCAATTTTCATAGCTATGGATTTAGAATTTTATATGGTACAACAAGTGCTATATTTTGATGATATTTGTGTATACACTGGAGCTAATAATACTATAGCCTTTCTTTAATATGAGGTTACATTATTAGTAGATTTATTGAATTCTGGTCCTGTTGTTCAGGCCAGCATTCTGGAACCCGATGGCGAGCTGGAGCAGGCCTAGAGCCTACAGAGCCCAATGAACTGAGTCAACTGCAGAGTCTACAGTCTCCCTCCAGTCCGGTAGGGGGCTCTTAGAGGCCCGATAAACTCACCCCACTCACTTCTACGCCCATTGCACTCACCTCTCCTCTGGACACTGGTCAAACCCAGCCGTGGGTGTAATTAATGAACTGTGCAGCTTGGGCAAAGTTGTTGTTTTGGATTTTTGCACAATAATTGCGGGACTCTCGATTCATATTGTGCAATTGATAGCAACTGATGAACTCTCGATATAAGCACCTTAGAACTGCTTGGACTCTCGATATAATGACTATGCGATAATTCATTGTATTGTCACCTTGAATTGAAACTGATTCGTTTGTTGATCAACTGTAAACCTTGAATGGCCATTCGCTTGATGTTATGTTTTATTTGTATGTTGTTGTCATTTAATTTACTTTTCCCTCACATAATATATGGTACCAAACCAAATCACATTCAGTCTCTTGCCGTCCCCTCCTTGAGTCGACACCTTGCTTCTGATACTACTAGCCTATAACATATGTATTACTGTGTCGTACTGCAACATTGTTATGTATAGAGTTAGAACTTATACCTAAAGATATTCTAGCATATTTATTGACACAGTTGCTACATAATTAGTGGCGAGCTAGCCAGGAGGGTGATTTGTTTTGCAGAGCTGATTGTGGAAAGAAAGTAAATTGACATTTTTTTTTGTACAACATGGATGTTTTGGCGAAACATGGCATAAAGATTCCCAATGCGGTTATTATTGAAGGTGTTACAAAAACAGAAACAGATGATGAAGTTGTTAGTTTTTTGAGTGAGTACGGTTCCATTTTAAAAACATTAATTATCGATGAGCCCGAGTCCACGTTTGAGCAGAACCTTGTCGTTGAATTTACTTCAGATGAAGCTGTTGTTGCGCTGCGTAAAATATTGCCATACACTTACGTTAGCCACAATAAAGCTGTTACTTATGAAATCTCAGAACTCGCAACACTTTGCGCTGCACTAGTGGAAGAAATTGTTACTGATATTTACCTGCGTGCACTCAGAGATATTGCGACGCGTACTGGCAAGGACTATGGAAGTACTCAAAAGTGTTATGTCTCTGCTTGACCAAAGTCTGACTGAACTTTCACCTACTGTCATTGAACATCAGCTGTCTACAGAGAACTGCCAGAAGCCAATCATTCCTGCCTCTGCTGTTTCGTTGCTGGAGTCTGCTTCCGCTGTCCAACAGCCTGACCTATCACCTGTGAGGTCTTTGCCAGATGTGGATGATGGCATGTCATCTACACAGAAGTCTCCCCCATCGACACCAGGTGATGAGCCCCAGCAGAAAAGAAAAGTCATAGCAACAATGATCCAAGGCACCGTTAAATGGTTCAACGTGAAACAGAGGTATGGATTTCTGACCAGAAATGACACTAAAGAAGATGTATTTGTCCATCAGACTGCTATAAAGAAGAATAATCCCAGAAAAGTTCTCCGAAGTGTGGGCGATGGAGAAGTTGTAGAGTTTGATGTTGTAGAGTCAGCAAGAGGGCCGAAAGCCATCAATGTGACAGGTCCTGGTGGTGTACCCGTCAAAGGCAGTTCGTACGCACCGAACAGAAAGCGCTGGCGAGGACGGTCCTTTCCTCGCAGTCCTCGACTCAAGAATCAGCCCAAATCTGCTAACGGAACGAAGAGTGAGACAGTGTGTGAGTACGCTACACCCTTAATGCATCGACGAGACCCTCCAGAAGATGGTCTCCGAATGTTGATTGTGTGGAGCAGAGAGGGGTAGCTGAAGGTGACCCACAGACTGATCGATCCAGACGAAGATTCTGGCGTCCCTATCGACGACGATTCAGACTTCATCCGCCTGAAGAACCGTCCATTGCATATCCGGATGAGTTCACTGACGTCCGGAGCAGTGAGGATGATGAGTTCGAAGTGCGTCCACTTAAAGTTGAAGACAGTCCCTTTCCTTTGAAGTGCCGATTCTGATGAACCAGTGATATTAAGCCTGTGTCCTGTGCTACTGATCTTATGCCCGTGTTGCCAGCCTGTCCTGAATTGCCTGTTCTTCAACCTGAAGTCTACTTGCCTGATTTTGAGAAGACCTCTGTCACGCCTGAAGTCTCTGATGCTGGAGATCCATCTTCATCCAGTGAGGAGGGAGATGCAGTCTCTGACAAACCTGTGGAGGAAGCTGAAATGCATCTGGAGAATACCTACATGACAGTCCCGTTCCTCCTGAAGCAAGGCCACCAGAGGAAGATCCAGTAATTGGAGGTCCAGTGAAGACACTCCTCCTCGTGTGGCAGCATCAACATCCGATTGTGAAGCACCTACTCTTAAGTCAGTTTCTGAGGGTAGGGAGGCTAAAGAAACTATTGAGCCAGAGCAGCTACTTCGTCGTTCTGTTAGAGACAGGGAACCGCAGAAGCATTCACAGTACTCTGCTTTAAGCAAGCCGCTTATCTCAGTAGCTCGAACGATTTGGCATAGCCTAACCGACGCTTATGGTGACGCTTTTAGCACTTCTATGTCCGATCGAGTATATGTTCCTATGTCCATGTAGTTAAACATGCACCGGAGTTGCATGATTTTAGGAGGGGAGGGTGTAACCCAGGTGACAAATACTGTTTCCTGCCTGCCTCTCTCTCCTCTCTCTCTCTCTAAGCGCTCCTCCTCATGTGTCTGCCGTCTCTAAATCTCGCGCTATTTTAATGGTTTCCCGGGAAAGTATGACGTCATTAGGTCATGTGACTTGATTAACCAATGAGAGCTTGTCCCTCCGTGACGTCACATGGTCACGTGACGCGGCGCGGCCAATCGTGTGTTTTATATGGCGCCTTTGATTTAGTCTAGTTAAGTGCAGTGGGGCAGCTGGATGAGAGATCGAGCTCTGGTCAGTACACGCTATTTTCGTACTTTTTAGCACTTTATTCTGCTTGACATTCAATGCAATGCCTGCTTTGTTGTAGGAGCCCTCTATCGCGGCTTGTATCACGCCAATCCGGTTCGTGTATGAGGTGTAGTCAGCAGAATTGGTGAGTGTTTGATTGTGTTTGTTAGCATTAGCTTAGCGCCGCCATGTTATTTCAATGGGCGCTGTTAGCACACTACACATTAACTTTATGCCTGGTTCGTTAAAACTCAACCTTTTATATGTACAGACTTAAGGTCATAAGTCTGCACATCCAATGTATGGAGTTATATGTGTGACAATATTTATTTAATGCATTTAAATACGATTTTGCTAAGGATGTTTCTAGCACTGATTATGACTTACTGAGCACTTAAGCTTTATTCGAATGACTTGAAATGTAACATGATGAATTGTTTTTGCTTACTTCAGCTAAGATGTTAGCATTTGAATGATTTATGGATTATATACATGTATATTGATGCAATTTTCATAGCTATGGATTTAGAATTTTATATGGTACAACAAGTGCTATATTTTGATGATATTGTGTATACACTGGAGCTAATAATACTATAGCCTTTCTTTAATATGAGGTTACATTATTAGTAGATTTATTGAATTCTGGTCCTGTTGTTCAGGCCAGCATTCTGGAACCGATGGCGAGCTGGAGCAGGCCTAGAGCCTACAGAGCCCAATGAACTGAGTCAACTGCAGAGTCTACAGTCTCCCTCCAGTCCGGTAGGGGGCTCTTAGAGGCCCGATAAACTCACCCCACTCACTTCTACGCCCATTGCACTCACCTCTCCTCTGGACACTGGTCAAACCCAGCCGTGGGTAATTAATGAACTGTGCAGCTTGGGCAAAGTTGTTGTTTTGGATTTTTGCACAATAATTGCGGGACTCTCGATTCATATTGTGCAATTGATAGCAACTGATGAACTCTCGATATAAGCACCTTAGAACTGCTTGGACTCTCGATATAATGACTATGCGATAATTCATTGTATTGTCACCTTGAATTGAAACTGATTCGTTTGTTGATCAACTGTAAACCTTGAATGGCCATTCGCTTGATGTTATGTTTTATGTTGTATGTTGTTTGTCATTTAATTTACTTTTCCCTCACATAATATATTATACCAACCACAAATCCACCAAATTCAGTCATCTTGCCGTCCCCTCCTTATTAGTTCTACAACCTTGCCCTACTGACGATACACCTAGCAGCGTTAATACAAATATGGGTTATTCTCTGTCGAAACTGTCAAACACATTGTCTGACTAAGGTATGAGAGATTCAGAAAACTATATCCACAATAATAGATATTCATAANAAGTTGGCTATTGTTTTTTAGTATTTTAATGGTTTCCCGGAAAGTATAGAGCGATTACGATTTCTATGTATAAGGTCATGTGACTTGATTAACCAATGAGAGCTTGTCCCTCCCGTGACGTCACAGGTCACGTGACGCGGCGCGGCCAATCGTGTGGTTTATATGGCGCCTTTGATTAGTCTAGTTAAGTGGGGGAGGATCTTCCGGCTGGTGTGGCGCGTGAGTTTGAATTTGTTTGCAGTGTGATCCTCTCTTTGACCGTACATTTAATGATTGTTTTTTTAGATCGCGGGTAGACCCACATTTTGCTTTGGTAGGACAGAGAGTGGAGTGTCGGCCGGTGGCCTAAGTAGGGCCGGTAACGGCTTTATTCTATAGGTCAGTAGCAGGGCAGTATAATGGGTCGTGTGGGGGGACAGCGGTTAAGAAAAGGGAGAGATCAGGGCCTGATAGTGAAGGGGAAGGTAGCCAAGAGGGGAGGAAAATGTCACGAATAGAAGATGAGAAAGATGAATTTAAAATTATTTTTAAGTTCAAAGATAGAGAAGGGAAGGCGCTGAACCCATTAGCGTTGTCAGATGAGATAAAGGAAAAAATGGGAGGTGTGCTTAATGTTAAAGTTTTGTTGAATGGAAACATCTTAGTATTTTGTAAATCTGAAGCTCAACGAACAAAAGCGCTGAAAGTCAAACAAATATTAAAACGCCCAGTGGAAAGTTTTGTCCCTAATCAATCCAGGAAAACACAAGGGGTTATATACATCAGTCCTGAAATCTCAGAGTCCGCCATTGTGCAAAATGTTAAAGGAGCAGGCGTGGAGGCGGCACGGAGGTTTAAGGAATCTGGGACAGCAGTGTTGGCTTACCTTTAAACAGGAGGTGCTCCCAGACAGAGTGTGTCTTGGATACATGAGTTACCCAGTCAGACAATATATTCGCCCCCCGCTACGATGTTACAAGTGTCAGCGCTTTGGGCATGTGGCAGCGGCATGTAGAGGAAATGTTAGATGTGGCAAATGCGGAGGAAATCATAATTTCAGTGAGTGTACTACAGAGAGGGCAAAGTGCTGCAATTGTGGTGGTGATCACATGCCGTCCTCCAGAGTGTGTGAGCATCATCAGAAGGCAGTTGAAGTGGAGAGAGTGAGAGCAGAGGGCAAAATATCATACGCTGAAGCAATTAAAAAAGTAAATGGGAACAAGAGAGTTGAGCTAGATGGGCCAACAAGGGATGTTGACACAATGAAGGACAACCCTCATGCATTGTTAGCATTTATGGGCGATGTGCTATGGGCAGCAAAAAATGTTACTAAAACGATCAGATATGATTAAAGTAGTGTCAAATGCGGCTGGGAGGTTCTTAGGTGAGTTACGGGTGGGACTGTAGATTTGTATCAATATATGAGAGAGAAGCAGAGGGTGGTGGAGGCTTCTGTGAGAGGAAGAGGGGAGACTCAGACAGTAGATCTCCAGGAGGATAAAGACAGTGATGGGAGATGGAAACTTTGAGTCAGTAACCTATAGGCATGTTCTGCATTTTTCAGTGGAATGCGAGGAGTCTTTTAGCAAATGGGCAAGAGCTGAAGAAGGTTTTGCATAATTTTAAAAATTTGCCACATGTTGTTTGTATCCAGGAAACATGGCTTAAACCGTGCCTGGATTTTTGTAATCCCTGGGTATGAAAGTGTAAGACTTGATAGACAGGACAGGTCGGGAGGAGGATGTGCAATTTTTATAAAGACAGGTACGCAATATCAAAGAATAAATCTTAATACAACTCTTGAGTGTGTGGCAATAAGGGTATGGGGAAAGGAAGGGTGGGTGCACATTGTAAATTTTTTATAATCCGTGTGTACAGATTAATTTCACTGATTTAGAAGGGGTTCAAGAACAAGTGGGAAGCTGTAGTTTGGGTTGGGGATTTTAATGCACACAGTCCATTGTGGGGGAGTGTAAGTAGAGATAGTAATGGTGATGTTGTAGAGGATTTTATGGATGTATGTGGCTTAGTTTGTTTGAATGAAGGAAAGCCTACAAGGTTTAATATTTTGACAGGGTCTGCCTCCTGCATAGATTTAGCACTGGCATCTAGTGAAGTGGCAAGATTAAGTGAGTGGGAATGTTTGAACCAAAGCTCTATTGGGAGTGATCACTTTCCCATTTTGGTCAAGATTGGAAAAGATTTAATCAATAGAGACGAGGAACTACCAAAAAATTTTGACTATGGGAGGGCAGATTGGGATAAATTCAGGGTGGCATGTGATAAATATGTTGGAGAAGTTAAGGATGGTGGAACTATTGATGAATGGAATGAGGATTTGTGTAAGGCTATTGTAAATAGTGCTAGTGAGAGTGTGCCAAAAAAGAAAGGGCTTAGGAAAAGAGTGCCAAGTTCCTTGGTGGAATAAGGCTTGTGAGAAGGCAGTAAAAGAGCGGAATCGAGCATATAGAGCCGTAGAGAAACACCCAGTGCAGACTCTGGCAGTTGAGTATAAAAGACTGAGAGCAGTGGCCAGAAGAGTGATTAAAGAGGCCAAGAAGGAGTCTTGGAGAAGATATTGTGGAAAGCTTGGATCAGAAACCTCAGTAAGTGAAGTGTGGAGGGCAGTACATCGAATGGCAGGGATTACAAGGAGCAGCAGGGTGCCAGTGTTAGAATGTGAAGGTAGGTCTGTTTTATTAGATGCTGAGAAGGCTAGTGTGTTTGAGAATCAGTTTAAGGCAGTTCATAGTGGGGAGAATTTGGGAATAGAGGGACTGAGGAAACGCGATGAGACACTGAATGAACATAGATATAAACTAGAAACGAATGAGGATAATTCAAGTGCATATAATTTGTATTTTTCAATTCAGGAACTTAAGAGAGCTATAAAGAAAGGGAAAAAAACAGCACCAGGGAAGGATGGAATAAGCTATGAGCTTCTTAAAAAAGCGAGTGATAGTGTATTAGAAGAATTATTAGCTTTAATTAATAATGTTTGGGAAGAGGGGAGACTTCCTAAAGCATGGAAGCAAGCAGTAGTGGTGCCTATTCTGAAGCCAGGAAAGGAGGCAATGCATGCAGGATCGTATAGACCCATTGCCCTCACTTCTGTACTGTGTAAAGTAATGGAGAGAATGATAACAGACAGATTGGTGTATAAAATAGAACGAGAGGGTTTGTTTACTGCAGTACAGAGCGGGTTCCGAAGAGGTAGAGGGACAATGGATGCAGTAATATGCTTAGATGCGGATGTTAAGAAAGCCTTGGTCAATAAAGAGGTGATGGTGGCAGTGTTTCTGGATATAGAAAAGGCTTATGATATGCTATGGAAGGAGGGGTTAGTAATTAAATTGTATAACTTAGGAGTGAGGGGAAGAATGTTAAACTGGGTCAAGGATTTTTTGCAAGGCAGAAGCATCCAGGTTAGAGTGGGAAATACACTGTCGGGTGGAGCTGAAATTGATAATGGGACCCCGCAGGGTAGCGTAATTAGTCCTGTATTATTTAATATCATGATAAACGATATTTTTGAAGAGTTGGGACCTGGTTTTGGAACCTCGCTGTTTGCAGATGACGGAGCAGTCTGGAAAAGAGGACGTAGCATTCCATATGTGATGGCACAAATTCAGGGGGCATTGCATAAGATAACTAACTGGGGGCAGAGGTGGGGTTCAAGGTCTCTGTCGAAAAAACTAAATATGTTATATTTGGAAACAAACAAGTAAAGGATAAAGGATTACAGTTGTACAAGCATCCAATTGAAAGGGTCAAATGTTTTAAGTATCTTGGTGTGTATTTTGATGAAAGACTTACCTGGAAAAGTCAAATTGAGAATGTTGTATCTAAATGTGGAAAAGTTGTGAATGTGTTACGGTTACTCTCAGGAAGCTCTTGGGGGGCATCATGTGAAACACAGCTTATGATCTTTAGAGCAATGATCAGGTCAAGGTTAGACTATGGAAGTGTGTGCTACGGTGCTGCAGCCTCCTCTCACCTCAAGCGCCTGGATATTCTGCAAGCCAAAGCTCTTAGAATTTGTTGTGGGGCTCTACGCACATCCCCAATCCCAGCTTTATTAGTGGAGATGGGTGAAACACCGTTTCTCTTCGGCGGTCTAAGTTAGCCATGCAATATGTGAGCAAGATGGTCGCGTATCCTGGGATTCATCCTACTAAGCAAGTGTTGGTCAATGTCTGGGAATGGGGAGTGAAAAACAAGACAGAACCTTTTGTGTTTAAAACCAGTAATGAGATGCATAGTCTGGGGATGAGAGAGATCGGAGTAGCTCCGCATGTGGTCTGGACTGATGTGCCCCCCTGGACTTTGCCTAATCCAGAGGTGGACATGTCTGTCAAGAAACATGGGAAGAGAGGCGCGAGCTATCACCAACTAGTGGAGCAGGCTCTGGAAAGAAATTGGCAGGGATTTTTGCAAATTTACACTGATGGGTCAAAAGATCCTAAAAATGGAAAAACTGGAATGGCCTTTTATGTTCCAGATTTGGACTTAGTGCAAAATAAACGTCTTAATAATGTCTCAGTTTTTACGGCTGAATTGGTGGCAATTCTTACTGCTTTATATTGGGTAAAGGAAACTAAGCAGAAGTTAGTAGTTGTGTGTTCTGACTCTGCGTCAGTCTTGGAGTCATTAGAAAGTGGAGAAGCTAAAGCTAGACCAGATTTGTTTGCTGATTTGCTTTCAGTATTGTATAGAATTGAAAGGGCAGGGGGAACGGTTGGGTTTATGTGGGTACCTGCCCATGTAGGGATTATTGGAAATGAAAAGGCAGACATGGCCGCAAAATGGGCTTTAAAGAAAGATATTGAAATCTATGTAGCACCTGGAGTGTTTGAATTGAAGTCTGAAATTAAAAATAATATTATGTCTGCCTGGCAAAAGTTGTGGGAGACGGACAGTAGAGAGATTATGTCAACACTGCAAACAAAACCAAACTGTAAAGCATGTTCTTATAGATTGTCCGATGTATGCAAATCAACGTGAACAACTTTTTAAAACAGTTTCACCTAATTCTAATAATGTGAGTCTTAAGATGTTACTGAGCCCACCTAAAGGAAGTGACTATGCCATCAGAGCACTTGTGAATTTTGTAGCGTTAAGTGGAATACACCTTTGGGTGTAGACAAAGCTGATTGATCCTTCCTATCAAGAAGTAGTTCCCCGCCTAACCAGAAAGGCAGCAATGTGCCAAGGGGCACCTAGTCTGCCGGAAATTACCGAAGAAGAAGAAGAAGTCTAGTTAAGTGCAGTGGGGCAGCTGGATGAGAGATCGAGCTCTGGTCAGTACACGCTATTTTCGTACTTTTTAGCACTTTATTCTGCTTGACATTCAATGCAATGCCTGCTTTGTTGTAGGAGCCCTCTATCGCGGCTTGTATCACGCCAATCCGGTTCGTGTATGAGGTGTAGTCAGCAGAATTGGTGAGTGTTTGATTGTGTTTGTTAGCATTAGCTTAGCGCCGCCATGTTATTTCAATGGGCGCTGTTAGCACATTTTACACATTAACTTTATGCCTGGTTCGTTAAAACTCAACCTTTTATATGTACAGACTTAAAGGTCATAAGTCTGCACATCCAATGTATGGAGTTATATGTGTGACAATATTTATTTAATGCATTTAAATACGATTTTGCTAAGAGATGTTTCTAGCACTGATTATGACTTACTGAGCACTTAAGCTTTATTCGAATTGACTTGAAATGTAACATGATGAATTGTTTTTGCTTACTTCAGCTAAGATGTTAGCATTTGAATGATTTATGGATTATATACATGTATATTGATGCAATTTTCATAGCTATGGATTTAGAATTTTATATGGTACAACAAGTGCTATATTTTGATGATATTTGTGTATACACTGGAGCTAATAATACTATAGCCTTTCTTTAATATGAGGTTACATTATTAGTAGATTTATTGAATTCTGGTCCTGTTGTTCAGGCCAGCATTCTGGAACCCGATGGCGAGCTGGAGCAGGCCTAGAGCCTACAGAGCCAATGAACTGAGTCAACTGCAGAGTCTACAGTCTCCCTCCAGTCCGGTAGGGGGCTCTTAGAGGCCCGATAAACTCACCCCACTCACTTCTACGCCCATTGCACTCACCTCTCCTCTGGACACTGGTCAAACCCAGCCGTGGGTGTAATTAATGAACTGTGCAGCTTGGGCAAAGTTGTTGTTTTGGATTTTTGCACAATAATTGCGGGACTCTCGATTCATATTGTGCAATTGATAGCAACTGATGAACTCTCGATATAAGCACCTTAGAACTGCTTGGACTCTCGATATAATGACTATGCGATAATTCATTGTATTGTCACCTTGAATTGAAACTGATTCGTTTGTTGATCAACTGTAAACCTTGAATGGCCATTCGCTTGATGTTATGTTTTATGTTGTATGTTGTTTGTCATTTAATTTACTTTTCCCTCACATAATATATGGTACCAAACCAAATCACAATTCAGTCTCTTGCCGTCCCCTCCTTGAGTCGACACCTTGCTTCTGATACTACTAGCCTATAACATATGTATTACTGTGTCGTACTGCAACATTGTTATGTATAGAGTTAGAACTTATACCTAAAGATATTCTAGCATATTTATTGACACAGTTGCTACATAATTAGTGGCGAGCTAGCCAGGAGGGTGATTTGTTTTGCAGAGCTGATTGTGGAAAGAAAGTAAATTGACATTTTTTTTTGTACAACATGGATGTTTTGGCGAAACATGGCATAAAGATTCCCAATGCGGTTATTATTGAAGGTGTTACAAAAACAGAAACAGATGATGAAGTTGTTAGTTTTTTGAGTGAGTACGGTTCCATTTTAAAAACATTAATTATCGATGAGCCCGAGTCCACGTTTGAGCAGAACCTTGTCGTTGAATTTACTTCAGATGAAGCTGTTGTTGCGCTGCGTAAATATTGCCATACACTTACGTTAGCCACAATAAAGCTGTTACTTATGAAATCTCAGAACTCGCAACACTTTGCGCTGCACTAGTGGAAGAAATTGTTACTGATATTTACCTGCGTGCACTCAGAGATATTGCGACGCGTACTGGCAAGGACTATGTGGAAGTACTCAAAAGTGTTATGTCTCTGCTTGACCAAAGTCTGACTGAACTTTCACCTACTGTCATTGAACATCAGCTGTCTACAGAGAACTGCCAGAAGCCAATCATTCCTGCCTCTGCTGTTTCGTTGCTGGAGTCTGCTTCCGCTGTCCAACAGCCTGACCTATCACCTGTGAGGTCTTTGCCAGATGTGGATGATGGCATGTCATCTACACAGAAGTCTCCCCCATCGACACCAGGTGATGAGCCCCAGCAGAAAAGAAAAGTCATAGCAACAATGATCCAAGGCACCGTTAAATGGTTCAACGTGAAACAGAGGTATGGATTTCTGACCAGAAATGACACTAAAGAAGATGTATTTGTCCATCAGACTGCTATAAAGAAGAATAATCCCAGAAAAGTTCTCCGAAGTGTGGGCGATGGAGAAGTTGTAGAGTTTGATGTTGTAGAGTCAGCAAGAGGGCCGAAAGCCATCAATGTGACAGGTCCTGGTGGTGTACCCGTCAAAGGCAGTTCGTACGCACCGAACAGAAAGCGCTGGCGAGGACGGTCCTTTCCTCGCAGTCCTCGACTCAAGAATCAGCCCAAATCTGCTAACGGAACGAAGAGTGAGACAGTGTGTGAGTACGCTACACCCTTAATGCATCGACGAAGACCCTCCAGAAGATGGTCTCCGAATGTTGATTGTGTGGAGCAGAGAGGGGTAGCTGAAGGTGACCCACAGACTGATCGATCCAGACGAAGATTCTGGCGTCCCTATCGACGACGATTCAGACTTCATCCGCCTGAAGAACCGTCCATTGCATATCCGGATGAGTTCACTGACGTCCGGAGCAGTGAGGATGATGAGTTCGAAGTGCGTCCGATTCAAGTTGAGCCAATTCCTTTCCAATTTAGAAGTGCTGATTCTGATGAATCCAGAGATGTTAAGCTTGTGTCCTGTGCTACTGATCTTATGCCCGTGTTGCCAGCCTGTCCTGAGTTGCCTGTTCTTGAAACTGGAGTCTACTTGCCTGATTTTGAGAAGACCTCTGTCACGCCTGAAGTCTCTGATGCTGGAGATCCATCTTCATCCAGTGAGGAGGGAGATGCAGTCTCTGACAAACCTGTGGAGGAAGCTGAAATGCTATCTGGAGAATACCTACATGACAGTCCCGTTCCTCCTGAAGCAAGGCCACCAGAGGAAGATCCAGTAATTGGAGGTCCAGTGAAGACACTCCCTCGTGTGGCAGCATCAACATCCGATTGTGAAGCACCTACTCTTAAGTCAGTTTCTGAGGGTAGGGAGGCTAAAGAAACTATTGAGCCAGAGCAGCTACTTCGTCGTTCTGTTAGAGACAGGGAACCGCAGATGCATTCACAGTACTCTGCTTTAAGCAAGCCGCTTATCTCAGTAGCTCGAACGATTTGGCATAGCCTAACCGACGCTTATGGTGACGCTTTTAGCACTTCTATGTCCGATCGAGTATATGTTCCTATGTCCATGTAGTTAAACATGCACCGGAGTTGCATGATTTTAGGAGGGGAGGGTGTAACCCAGGTGACAAATACTGTTTCTGCCTGCCTCTCTCTCCTCTCTCTCTCTCTAAGCGCTCCTCCTCATGTGTCTGCCGTCTCTAAATCTCGCGCTATTTTAATGGTTTCCCGGGAAAGTATGACGTCATTAGGTCATGTGACTTGATTAACCAATGAGAGCTTGTCCCTCCCGTGACGTCACATGGTCACGTGACGCGGCGCGGCCAATCGTGTGGTTTATATGGCGCCTTTGATTTAGTCTAGTTAAGTGCAGTGGGGCAGCTGGATGAGAGATCGAGCTCTGGTCAGTACACGCTATTTTCGTACTTTTTAGCACTTTATTCTGCTTGACATTCAATGCAATGCCTGCTTTGTTGTAGGAGCCCTCTATCGCGGCTTGTATCACGCCAATCCGGTTCGTGTATGAGGTGTAGTCAGCAGAATTGGTGAGTGTTTGATTGTGTTTGTTAGCATTAGCTTAGCGCCGCCATGTTATTTCAATGGGCGCTGTTAGCACATTTTACACATTAACTTTATGCCTGGTTCGTTAAAACTCAACCTTTTATATGTACAGACTTAAAGGTCATAAGTCTGCACATCCAATGTATGGAGTTATATGTGTGACAATATTTATTTAATGCATTTAAATACGATTTTGCTAAGAGATGTTTCTAGCACTGATTATGACTTACTGAGCACTTAAGCTTTATTCGAATTGACTTGAAATGTAACATGATGAATTGTTTTTGCTTACTTCAGCTAAGATGTTAGCATTTGAATGATTTATGGATTATATACATGTATATTGATGCAATTTTCATAGCTATGGATTTAGAATTTTATATGGTACAACAAGTGCTATATTTTGATGATATTTGTGTATACACTGGAGCTAATAATACTATAGCCTTTCTTTAATATGAGGTTACATTATTAGTAGATTTATTGAATTCTGGTCCTGTTGTTCAGGCCAGCATTCTGGAACCCGATGGCGAGCTGGTGCAGGCCTAGAGCCTACAGAGCCCAATGAACTGAGTCAACTGCAGAGTCTACAGTCTCCCTCCAGTCCGGTAGGGGGCTCTTAGAGGCCCGATAAACTCACCCCACTCACTTCTACGCCCATTGCACTCACCTCTCCTCTGGACACTGGTCAAACCCAGCCGTGGGTGTAATTAATGAACTGTGCAGCTTGGGCAAAGTTGTTGTTTTGGATTTTTGCACAATAATTGCGGGACTCTCGATTCATATTGTGCAATTGATAGCAACTGATGAACTCTCGATATAAGCACCTTAGAACTGCTTGGACTCTCGATATAATGACTATGCGATAATTCATTGTATTGTCACCTTGAATTGAAACTGATTCGTTTGTTGATCAACTGTAAACCTTGAATGGCCATTCGCTTGATGTTATGTTTTATGTTGTATGTTGTTTGTCATTTAATTTACTTTTCCCTCACATAATATATGGTACCAAACCAAATCACAATTCAGTCTCTTGCCGTCCCCTCCTTGAGTCGACACCTTGCTTCTGATACTACTAGCCTATAACATATGTATTACTGTGTCGTACTGCAACATTGTTATGTATAGAGTTAGAACTTATACCTAAAGATATTCTAGCATATTTATTGACACAGTTGCTACACTTAACGTATTTATTTAAACATTATCACTGAGAAGTTTTTCAGCTGTTGTCAAATATATGAAAGAAATACACAGTTTTAGTGGTGCATTTTCCTTTAAAGGGAAGCTTTGTCAGAGTGTACAACTTGGTCTGAGCTAAAATGTTGCTTAGAAAAACTGAAATTCTGTTGTTTTTGTGTGAACTGCGTTTTAAGAATTATTTTTAGAGAAGAATATCAAAGCGATAGAAAAAAATGCATAATCAATAAGATCTTGAAAGTGACACTGTAACTTTGTGGAGATGAAAAATCAAACTCATTGAAATAAATGATGAGTTTATCTCTATAGCACTTTTTTTAACAGACAGATGTCTTCCAAAGGGGACAGCTCAGCAGAAGTGAGTCGCCTAAACACCTCATTACCGCCCACCTCCTTCTGTAGACCATGAGGTAACTTGTGCTGCAGACTGGAATCACCTCTCTGCAGACCAGAAGCCCATTTATTATCACCTCTCTTAATTTTCAATGTTTAAACAGGGTTAGGATTAGGGCTGGGAACAGGTTATTTGGGTAAAATCATGAGTTGCCAAATATGGACGTTCAGTCTGTGTGAGGAGGTATTTTCGAACTGTAGCCAGAGGTGGGCGGGATGCTAGACGCTTGCAGCTAACGCCTCTCCAACACCCCTCAAACTCTGACTCTTGCGTGCATGTTATTGAGAAAACCACACAGAAACATGCAAACTCCACACAGAGAGGCCCGGACCAAGTGGAAGTCAAACCTTCCTGCTATGAAGCGAGAGTGCTGTCCACAGTGCCACCATGTGTCGTAAATCCAAAATAGAAGTAAACATTAGTTTGATGCCATACTGTGGAATATTATAGCTAACGTAACAGGATTTCTATCAAGACTGGGCAATCTGTGAAAAATATATTCCCCTATTTTTTTGTCATAACCTTGATTTTCGATACAATTTTGTTTAACTTTTGCAAAAGAAGTGCACGGTAGCAGAGTGGTTAGATCTCTGACTTCTCAATAAAGAGGTCGTTGGTTTGACTCGCGAGTTGGACCATACTAACATCTCACGATCTCTCTGGGTGGAGTTTGCATGTTCTCCTCGTGTCACCGTGGGTTTTCTCCAGGTACTCCGGTTTCCTCCCACCTCCAAATTTGATATATTTCCCTGAATGAGTTAATGTTTGTCTGTTTAACTCTGCAATGAATTGGCCACTGTCCAGGGTGTTCCCCGCCTAAGGCCCAAAGTCACAGGGATAGGCTCCATCCATCCATTGAATTTGCAAAATCAGAATAAAAATGGCTTTTATGAACATACATACTATTTTTTGATAATTTTTCAATTCAACCCACTAAGCCTATGGAGCCAGAACGATGCAATTCAATGTAACTGAATCTTCCAATTTTTGGATTATTTGGTTAGTCCTAATTTTCAAAAGACAAATTTGAACAAAAACATCTAAGTAAAAAAAAGCTTTTGTTCAATCTTTAGCTAGGAAATAACACAGTGGACCTTTAAGTTGTAGATGTATATGCTTTCTTTAGATTTTGTAGATTTGTTGGTTAATTCATGATTCAAGTCCCCCAAAAAGTGCGGTAGCCTACTTGATGCAGAAGGTGGCGCTGTTGTAGCCTGCAGCAGCTGCTTATGTTCAGTCTGGCTCAGGTTGTTGCTGGTGAACGTAGTGAAGGGAAAAGTCTGAAACATGGTGGATCCACTGGAGGTCGAGGGCATGACACTTGGTTTGAGAATCACAGTTGGATCTGAGAAGGTTTGTTCTGTAAAATATTGTTATATGTTTAGACAATGATCATTACAATAGTCTGTACAAATGCACAGACTTACCACTGGTGACTTAAATCTCAAAGTCATAGTAACCATTTAGTACTGATCTTTCTAACAAACACTGATATGATCCAGAATCTGACGTGGTCACCTTTTGGATTGTCACATCTATTATATACCCTACTTTTGTTCGATATTCCAGAATATATTTTAGGTTTTGCCATTTCTTTTTGGAGGTCTCACTTTGCAATAAAATATTCTTTTTGTCTTGACAGTTATTTTTGCAGAAACTCATGTTTCTTCCAGGAAACACAAACCAACAACTGACAGTGACGTCTTTTCCTTCAGATGCAGTGACTTTGTTTCCTCTGGTGAGTCTTGGACCGTCCAACAGAACTGTTCAAAAACACAGAGACGAGACTGACGTTGTGCAAGTATGTAAAAACCATAGACAGTCTATATCAAAAACAAAACTATTAAACTACACTTAAAATGACCACAATAAAAAATAATTTATGCAGACGTACTCACCAAAAATCAGAGCTAAAACATCCCATATTTTCATGTTGAGCTCTTAAGCTGCGTGTGCCTGTACATACTTTCAGGAAGTTGGCTCACACTTTTTTTTTAATCGTCTGACAAGAAAAGCAACCCCTCTGCTGCCACGGAACCTATGAAACCACAAAGTTTCACAATTCTTCGACCGGGCACACTTATGTACTGAGAGATGCCACTAGTTTATATGCATGCATTTTGTACTCTATATCATCAGGACCACATAACAAATAATAGAAGGTAGTTTATTTAAACCACTACGCAAGTTATTTTTGCAAAATAACTTAAAATCAGTTTCCCAACAACTGTTAAAGTATCTAATGAAATGAAAAAGAAGGTACATTATTTAGTTTTTGCCTATAATACTGTATATTGTTTACTAAAATCCAGGAAGTCGTTCTGTTATTGTTGTTAGCGTTGTAGCTAACTCTTGTTAGCATACTGACATGGCAGAACCTCTATAAGCTGTAAAAAGTGCTACTTAATACTGAACACCTCAGGAGCACAGACTTCTTTAGGTAAGTAAAACAAAACCATTGAAGTGATGCAAAAAAAAAAAAAAAAAAAAAGTCCAATATTTCTATTTGTTCACACTTTAATAAAATCAAAAAAATATATTATACCTCCTTAAGGCAGCATCATTTTGTAAATTTCTTAACTCCAACCTTAACATTTAACAAGAGGCCTACGCCACTGCTTGGCGCTCGGGCCTAATTATACTGTTACTCATAATTACTTGGATCACTCACAGAGTGCCTAATGTCAACAAAAAACCACATGTATTTTCCGGTTGTGTGACTTCCTCTGGGTCCTTGTGCTCACACTACACCCCCCTCTGCTGGTGAATCTGTGAAACTGCATCATGATGTTGACTGAAGACATTGTCAGCACGTGCATCAGAGACCCGACATCACCGCATAAAAGGTCTTTGACAAAAATATCCATCACTGGCAGGCTACGGTTGGCTGCGGAATGACGTTGTCATTGGCAGGAAAAGGGTTAATAAAAGTCTGTGTCTTTTGTTTGTGGGCTTATATGGCCACATAATGAGCTATTTATTTGGAGTTTACCTAATTTCACTCACTCATAACACATGAAGTACTAGATACAATATAAAGATCTTACAAATACAGTCTATACAAGAGAAAGACAATGGGATTCAGAAGACAAGGGTGTGGTAGACTTGATCACCATCAGTGGTGTTCATGTTGAGGCTTTGGTAGGTGTCGTGTGCAGACTCAGAACCAATCTGAAAGACAACATGATTAAACAAGTGCTCTAGTAAAAGTTAGTATGACTTAGCTGATTTTTAGAAAGTCACCTCTATGTTTGAAGCTCCTGGTTTTCCTGTGGCATCACCTGTTTAAGTGGAAAATACCTTTCATTAATGGGGTTTTATAATCATTTATTCTGTGCACTGTTGTAGTGTCTGTTGTTTATTTATACATTACACTCCTGCTTGGCTACTTTCAGTTGTGCCAAAAGTGTAGATCGTCTTTATGTTTTCCCTGTGCCGAATTAGCTTCAATTTAATATTTAACTGACAATAATAAAGTTTACACCCCGGCACGCTTTGTTCTTGCATTTATAAAACATTTATAACTTACTAGATAGTAAAACTTCCTCACTTCTCCTCCTCCAGTCCTTTTTAAAAGCCTGTCTCTGTGCTCCTCTATTGTTACGTTGTACAGCAGTGGATTAAACATGACATTGAGGATTTTGAATAGATCCATGTGATCTCACTCATTATTGGTCCATATCATGTCCCGTATTGTTTGTTGTGCCGTGTCAGTCTACAAGCTTGCCAGATTTTCAGAGAGCAATAAGCGACCAAGCCTTTGAAGAAAGCCTAAAAGCAAGCGACCTTTTGTTTAAAAAAAAAACTATAAAAATAGTAATAAAAAAGAAACTGATAAAAGAATTAAGCAAAAGCCCTATGTGCGATATAATTAGCCCATGTGTTCCACATGTAATGTTTAGAATACCAACACAGTCTCACTAGGGGGCGTACATTTACCACGACATAAAACAGCATATTTTGATCACGAGTTCACAGCTGTTCTTAGTACTTATGTTACGCCGTGCATTTAGCACGTTATGAAAAATTGTAAAAACTACACAAGATTTTACAGCCTTAAAAAAACACAAGTTTTGGTTGCATCCACGTGGAAACGTTTTCTTCAGGTGAAACGAGTAAGTTTAGGCTTCAAGTTACTAAAATGGGTAAGTTTAGGTCTGGGGCTTGGGGCAGGTTAAGATTAGAATCCGGATTTCATTAATAGTCCTAAATAAGAACACGTCTTAACAACCACCATGGAAATGAACTGAGACTGTGATAATTATGCGAAACAGAAGTGAACTCATGCTAACCATACATAATTTACATGTTGAGTAATGCCGTGGTAAATGTACGCTTTCTTGTGAGATCGGGCTCAGAATACGCACAAAGTCAATGGAACCATCTTGTTGCGCAAAGCAAGCAGCACGTTGTGCAAGCGTGCACGCAAAACTCTGAAGCTAAAGAATCCAACCTTTTTCTTGTGTAGCTTGCATGCTCATGTCCACATCTGAAGTAAATAGTTCACCAGGGAAAACATGGGTGTACATAATTTGGTATTTCTGTCTTTTCATTAAAACTGTACTTTCATCAAATTGACGACTACATTCTGTTTACTCAGTCAGTTTGTTAACTTGTAGCTTTGAATAATAATAAAAAAAACTTTTACAAACACACATATTTACTGGTGTATACCGTGTGTGAAGATCTAAAAGTGATTATATGTCTGAAACTCACTCTCTGCTCTGTGTTTTAAAGGATGACTAATTTGCTTTCTCTGCCATTATCACAAATGGACATCAGCTGTAACCAGGAGAAGTTACATTATATTTACTTGTTGTTGTTGAACAGTTTTTTTATACTGATCTGACTTAATGAGTACTGTATGTGTGGACTGGCTTTTGAAATTCTTTTGACAAGTTTGTGCCATAGAGATTATGCAGATGACAATACTGTATTCTACATGTCAGCAGTGAGTGGCAAAAAACAGTCTGATAATAAATATAAAAACCATAACTCCGTGTAAAGAGTGAGTTTGCGTCATACATGTAAAAAATAAACTGTCAGAAAAGCAGAAAACTACATCAGCACTTCTGTTTCTCACTGACACAAGCTTTAGGATCACGCACATCAGATTCATAAAAAAGATGTGTTTAGTCTGTGTGATGAATTAATTGTTTATTGTGCAAAAATAAAATGTGCTAAGTCTACAATTGCAAACAAGCTAGCCATTGTTGCCAGAACAGAAAACCAACTTTTTCACTTTTTAGTTGTGCTTTGAGCTCTTAAAGGAAATGTAATTTGTCTCCCATGACTCACTCATTTTTGCCACTCACTGCTGACATTTTGAATGCTGTGATGTCATCTGCATAACCTCTATAGCTAAAAAAATCTGTCTTCATTCCACAATGTTCGGTTTTATGCCACGCACACTAGGGGACTTTCATGAGCGAAACATGTGAACAAGGCTTCAGAATAACAGTTTTGCCACTCACTGCTCAACAACTACAACAACAAATGTGGACTTAGGAAATACATTGTGTCAGACACAGATAGGAAGACACGGAGAAGCATAAAGTGATCTAAATATGTAAATATACCCAACAATGCTAATGGTAAAAGCTAGGGCTCATATGTCAAAGTCAAGGCCCAGGGGCCGGATGCGGCCCGCCACTTCATTTTATGTGGCCCTCATGGTCTTATAAGGTTTACTTTAATCTTATATTAGTACAGGAGTAATCTGGGTGTCTAAACCTAATAAAATTATTTGTCTGAAACTTAAAGAGTAAGTCATTTTTTCAGACTAATGCAGATGTATATTCAGTAATTGTCAATGTAATTAATATACAATATACAAATGCAGAAAATTAGTAAGGTTCATTTTATTTACAATCAGCCCTTCGAATACAACCCCAATGCCAATGCGGCCCTTTGTCAAAATGAATTCGACACCCCTGAGCTAGGGTGACCAGATTGGGATGATCAAAAAGGAGGACACATACGGATCGAACACTTTTACTATGTTTTTAAACTTTTTAACTCCGTAAAAATAAAACTTATTGAGCTGTTATGTTTAACATTTAATAATTTAATTAAATAATGTTAAACCTCTTAACACCTTTAACATCTGTTATGTCAAAAAAACACAGATACAGCTGAATAAAAATAAGTATTCAAGTTTTTTATCAAAACGTTGCACAATACACCTTTAAACTATTAGGACTGGATTCATAAATGTGACATCACAGAGGTAGGCTATCTATTCTATTTCATTTCTCTTTTAAGTCACATGCTATAAAAACTCTTCTGTGCAACAGTTTCATTGACAAAGTTGTTTTGATTCTGTTAATAGAACATCAATGCAGTTTGTTTAATTATGCAAAACTTGAGTTACTTTGCACACCACATTCTGCCTCCAACTAGGTCCGACCTGGACAGAAACTGGGATATTAGGCGTCATTCCTTTCTTTGGGGCGCTATGTTTTGATTTGTAATGCGTGATATACGTGAATGCGTGCTGTGGTACTAGAGTTTAGATTCTGGACCCGAGCCCGAACCCAGCAGGCCCACATTTCTCGCTTAGTCAGAATCAGAATCAGAATCAGAAAACTTTATTCGTCCCCGAAGGGCAATTCAGTTTGTAGTAACTGTTGCTTAGAAAAATAAAAGAACACACATTCAGTCACATTCATCAGACATGGACATTGTGTTACATCTGTCAGTGTCAAATAACTGCAGAGCTAAGATGCATTTAAAACAAACATGAGAAACAACTTATTCCATGCTACTGTCCTCTGCATTTAGAAGTTTGATAGCTGCTGGAATAAAGGAGTGTGAGTACCTATTTGTTTTCCTACTGGGAGCAAGAAAGCGCCTCCCAGAGGGCAATAAGGTTGTTAGTTGGTTGGTAGTTGTTGGGCCCGGGCCGGGTACGGGTCAAGACTCAGAGCCGCACTAAACACGTGCGCTTAAGGCACCACTGCGGTGTCTGAAGTTGCCAAGTGAGTGAGGAGAGAGAGAGACGAGCGAGAGAAAGCGCACACTTTCTGCTACATGCGCAGCGAGAAAAGGAGAAGAGAGAGAGAGAGAGAGGGAGAGAGAGGGGTAGCGGCGAAAGACACTGATCTAAACTCTTCGTGGTACGTAGCGCGTGCCCATGTCGCTCTTCTGTGTATTTAATGTTTAAAGGCTTGCAGGTTAAGAAAGGGGCGTTTATTAACAGACACGAGGATTAAATGACAGCGCTGCCTGACTGACAAATGTAGTGGAGAGGGATATTTGGTCTAATTTTCAAAATTCCGGACGTTTTTTTTAGGTCTCAAAAGGAGGACATGTCCGGGAAAATGAGGACGTCTGGTCACCCTATAAAAGCAAGCTAAATGCTAACATGATACTAATGTCGCCAGAACTTTACTTTTCTGAGATAACGCCGCATCAGCAAACTCCAGCATCATTTCAACTTTGTTCTGACTCCACTTGAATTACAAAAATACATCACGGCCGCGCCTCCAAATACGACATGTTGCCAACTGTATCTACACATACTCAAGTCTACCAATTTAGTATTATCAGTTTTATTTGACAGGATCATGCAGAGTTGGACCCAACATGCTTAAGAGAAAGTGATTTATTGAATGGAATGTATCTTACCATTCTTTGACTTCCTTTTTCTGCAGAATGTCAGTAAGAAAAGTGTGACAGCGATGACAGGAATCACAAACAGTAAAAGAAGATACATCAGTTCTGAAAGAAAAACACATTTAAAATCTATTTTAACAGTTGCACATTATTTTCTTTTGCTATTGCTTCAGGATGTATTTGTTGCTGTTCTTTCAGATGTTATTATTTAGAAAGAATTAAAAGTGTGACCCTTAACCTTACACTACTGATAATACATTTTCATCAAGCGTGTTCAAGCGTGGGTACATAAACACTAGCTAACTGAACTTGTTTGTATTTGTATTACAGCCAGATTCTTACAGACTGATTACTTCACCCACAACTGCACTCCAAACAGGCTCACAAAAATGGGAGATGTCCAGAGGCCTTTTAAGGGATGCCCGGTAGGTGTAAACAGACATGATTGACAGCAGGAAATATGGACAGCAATTGTAGCAAGTGAGGAAACGTTTGTGTGGGAGCAGCCCTGACGTGTGGTGAGGTTTACAGTGTGTGAGGCTGTGCATCACAAGATCTAGCTGCTTTTCACTTGCACTTCAGGATGCCCTTTTATCAGCTTTGGATGCTGAAGATATTTTTGCATAACTGTGACAAATTAGGTGAACCCACAAGACTTAATTACAGGGGATTAGTATATTCTTACAACTAGTTCCCCTTTACTTTAAAAAATTGGGTACAACAAAACTACATATTTTTCTTTATTTTTACTCTATGTCATATTTCTAAAGTAATAACAAATAAGCAGTACCTGATACTTCAGAAGGTGGCGCTGCTGTAGCCTGCAGCAGCTGCTTATGTTCAGTCTGGGTCAGGTTGTTGCTGGTGAACGTCGTGAAGGGAAAAGTCTGAAACATGGTGGATCCACTGGAGGTCGAGGGCATGACACTTGGTTTGAGAATCACAGTTGGATCTGAGAAGGTTTGTTCTGTAAAATATGAATATGTTTAGACAATGATCATTACAATAGTCTGTACAAATGCATAGACTTACCACTGGTGACTTCAATCTTAAAGTCATAGTAACCATTTAGTACTGATCTTTCTAAAAAACATTGATATGATCCTGAATCTGACATGGTCACCTTTTGGATTGTCACATATATAATATAAAATTTATTTGTTCGATATTCCAGTTTATATCTTCCATATCGCCATTTCTTTTTGGAGGTCTCACTTTGCACCAGAATATTCTTTTTGTCTTGACAGTTATTTTTGCAGAAAATCATGTTTATTCCAGGAAACACAAACCAACAACTGACAGTGATGTTTTTTCCTTCCGAAACTGTGACTTTGTTTCCTCTGGTGAGTCTTGGACTGTCCAACAGAACTGTTCAAAAACACAAGAGTAGTTAAACTTTATTCACAGTTTGGCTCAGTATGAACACATTTGTAAATTATCTATGAAATATACCTAATGGTCTGTAGTAATTGTGATTATTTAAAAATATCTGATTCATATTATAACATGTATGCTTCAAAACAGTCACATGGCCTCTTTAAAACAAACAAACAAACAAAATTACAAAATTAAAATCTGCTGCTAGTTACATTACAGGAGTCCTATTAGGATTTTAACCCTGTAATAACGGTCTCCCTTCACCATTAGTTTACTCAAAGTTATATTTGAATTGATTCATGCATGTTGGAGTAATCTTGTTCTTCAACTGAAGCTCAAGTGCTCAGAAATCCCTGTTCTCACCTACCACCTATCCCCTCCCACTTGTCTGTATTTACTTGTTATAATTCAAAAGAGAAATGCTCAAAGTGAAGCATAAATAGTTCAAAACTGTCCAATATCCACTTTCCAGCAATAATAATTAGTTATTTAAAATCCATTGCTACTTACATTTAAAATGTCAATAGAGTTGTTTCTATTTTTAAGTCGTTTTAGATTTTGTGTTTTACAATAAACAAAAGGTAAATTACTGATCTGCATATGCTCTAGTTTCTTACAAAATAGTTGAAAAAAACAACAACAACACAGTAGGTCTCTTTTAAAATCTTACAATGAAGAGGCTTATCAGTTCTGCAGTTTTGCACAGTAAGTAAATGGACCTCTTTCTATTTCTAAGCTGTTTTACAGTTATTTTGTCTTTTACAAAAAACAAAATGTAAATTACAGATTGACGTATAATAGAGATTATTGTTAAATACATAGAAAAACACAATAGATCGCTGTAGGTACTCACCAAAAATTAGGGCAATTATTTGATCTAACTTCATCTTGTGGCCTTTCATTAAAATAACTTTTGGTCTGCTTGAATCAGGAAGTCGACTCACACTTTTGAGAGCCTAACAAGGCAACACCTCTGCTTGTCTTGTTAACCTCTAAAGCCACAGAGATCTCTGTGTCTGCAACACACCACTGCTTTATTTGAACATAAAGTTGTTATTGAAGTACATTTTTGTGATCATTCCTGCATCGAGGTGCACAGTAGTAAAGTGGTCAGAGCTCAGGCTTCCAGTAAGGAGATTGTTGATTCAAATTCATGCTGCTACCAAACATTTGGATTTAGTATTAATCAAATATTAATCAATGCAATAATTATCACTGCAAAAATAAACCATTGCATTTAAATTAATCATGATTTCTTTCCCTCATATTCACTGATCTCGATTTTCAAAATCACATTTTCAAAAGCAAAACAAAAATGACTTTTGATTCTGAAACACAAACTAAACAGACTTCTAATCTAATCTCTGCCTGCCAGTTTACAATTTCTTCTTCCAGAATCTGGTTTCTGCATATAGACTTTCTGCATGATAAGAAGTGGAATCCCATACATAATACAACTTTATTGTATGCATACAAACTTTAGTATAGCCTACTGCAGGGCTGTACAGAGTGCATGCTTGTTTATCAATCCCTCACAGAGTGACACTCATCCTTTGAGAATTGTTACTCTGTCAGCGCAGTTCCTGTAAGCATTAGGGGAAATTTGTGTTTATCAACATGCGCGAGCACCCCGCCTGTAGAAAGAGCCACCGCTCATAAACACAAACAGTGGAAACAAGTTGTAAATGAAATTCAACACTATGACCCTTAAAAGTTATTTTCAGGTGAGTGAAAAAACAATGAGAAAAACTCTCCTCAAGCTTCAGGAGACAGATGTCTGTCAGACCGGTTCAGACCTGATTAAAACAGCTGCTCTCGTCCTGTTTTGTTGTTTCATTAAAAGTTTCTGAAATGGAGAACAGGTCTTTTTGCATTACACATACGCAGTAGGGCGGAAAGTGACGTCAACTGAAAATCCCTCGCAAATATGATGCGATAAAAGACTGGTGATTAAAGGAGAAAAAAAAACAATATGTAAAAATAAATATCCTTTGATTACGCTTATAATCTGGCCAGCCAGATGGTTTATCTCGCGATATTTGTGAATTCACAAACACGAGATAAACCATCTGGCCTTCCAGTCACCCGATTGGTGTGGGAGTCCGAACCAGCGGTGTTAAGACGGCTGTTAGCTCCCCGGTGCTGCTGCCGTGTCACATTCAAGTTAAACAAAGATGGCGGCTCTCGTAGATGTACGTGTTTCTGCTGCATTTTAGCAGAAATACAGAGAAGTTTCTTTTTGAAAGAAGAGCCGTATGTGTGACGCGTACCTGTAAGGTCGGCCCCACACCCCATCAGCTAGAAGTATTTCACTAAACGCCCCGCCTTTTCTCAAACTCTTAAAGTCCCAGATGAATATAGTTAGAACTCCGATAGGAGTTCAACACAGATCCATCTGGCGTGAGCCAGCTTAGCTTACTTATGCTTTGCAGTTGAATCTCAAACAAGAAGAAAGAGTAATGAAAGAGATTTTCATAATGAGTCCTATTTTTTCACTGTATTCAAGTCTAATGTACCTTGACTGAAGCTTAACCCAGTGACTATGAGCCTTAGGTGGGCAACACCCTGGACAGTGATGATGGTGTCTCTCTCTTCATATCTCATTCATTCACTCTGGGAATTTACAGTGTTACCAGACCACCTACACATGCTGTGTTTTTGGAGGTGGAAGAAACCCGGAGAGAACCCATTGTAAAACATAGAACATGCAAACTCCACTCAGAGAGATCTTTGGGAACCAGATTTCTAAGCACTACTGCTGTACACGCCGTGTATGTACATTTTACATTCTATTTTATACATAAACAATACATAAATACTAGAATCCCTCTCATATGTCATAAAGACTTTCTAATGAGGGAAAATTCAACATTTTTGTAACATCTGAACCAAAGCCCTTAGTTCAGTTCATCACCATTATATACCAACAAACACCCACGTATAGTATTGTTTTTAGAGAGAAAACATTAGTATACTCCCTACATATGTGTGTCAGTTAGAATTATGACTCATTAGCACTAGTGAATAAAAAAAAACAAACGCAAAATAGTATTTAGTTAGTTTTTTATTATATTTGTATTAAATTATAGAAAGAACCAGAGTTACACATCATTTTGCATGACATTATGGTTTAAACAAGTAATGAAAGGCCAAGAGCACTTTTTCTCAAAGTTTCTGGTGATACCAGGGCAGCCTCTGGTGGTACAAGAAGCCTCCTGCAGTTTGATTATTTGTTTAATTTTTAGTTACGTTTGGAGGTAAATCATCACTAAGAACTCATTTATCTACAATTAAGCTGATGTAGACTAATAGTAAAGCATAAATCTGTTTAACCTTATGTCATGGATTGATTTTTGGGAACTGGCACATTTTTCAATTCACACTTGGCAGTATCTCAAGGCACACGATATATAGCGATTGAAACTCACCGGTATAGACCCGTTCAGAGCCTACGTCATTTTGGGGCGGGCCGCACGGGTGCCCTCCGCAGAGTTTCCCCATAAGTTTCTATACAAAACGAGTAAGCTGTACTAACGATATTAAACGGTTAGAAAACTTAGCAATGATTTCAAACGAAGCTCTGACCATTCCTAATGTGTTCCTTGGGTTTGCACCAGTTGACACATTTTATATCTCGTAATTTTTTCGGGCTAACTAGCTTACCGCTAAAATCTATAGAAAAAATGAGGGATCACTATCAAAACAAATACATCGCCTCAGAGTCATGTAAGTATATCCTTGGAGTCTTTTATACAATAATCTTCTGTAGAAATCAGCACAAAATAATGCCACAGGTGCAGTTTACTGTGAGTCTAATTCTACACTGATAATTGATAAATAATTAACACAACTTGCACAAAAATCTTAAGCAATGTCACGTTAACTCACCTCCTGTGCTTTTCTGCAAATTACGTCGTTAAACTCATCAAGGGATATGTATGATCAAAGCTTTTCTTTTCTGCACACAAGTTTTTCCCATCAAATATAAGTAAATATCAGGCCACTGAACATCGGGACACTTACTAACGTCATGCTAACATTCAGTAGCTAACTGTACATGGATCTGGAGTCGCTTGCTGTTCGTTAAATTGAGTTTTTAAAGAGAGTTTTGCGATTTTTTAATGAAAATGCACCTGCGTAGCTTGAAAAGCCTGAGACTGGGCACCGGTTCGCGCGCGCAGCCATCTTTGTTTACTAACAGTAAATGGGTCTATAGACTACAGCAGGGCTATTCAATTATATTTACAGGCGGGCCAATTTTTCGGAAGTCTGTGGGCCAGGTTACAAAACTGAAATACAAATGTGTTTTACATTCATTATTCACATCTTGAAATCTTACTATTCACTAGCGATTTCTTTTCATTAGAATTAATCAAATACAACAATATAAACTTAAAAAAAAAACAGATAAACAACTGGAACATTGACAGATTTTAGGATCACTCACAGATTTTAGGTTCAACTTATTGTGTTCTTAAATAAAACGTTATATTTGCTGAGCAAATTATGTTCCTCAAATCTCCAATTGCAGCACCAAACAACACCAATAGCAACAAAATTATATTTCTGCCAATGTCCTTGAATCTGGCAAATAATACATATTTTTAGGATAATGATTAAAGAAACTACACAGGTTTGCTTTATCCAGCTTTGCCAAAACATAGATCTTGGTGGGCAATATTTGAATAGCCCTGGACTACAGTCTTCAGTGTGTCAGAGGAAGTGAGCGAGTGGAGCACACAAAGGGAAGACGGCGTTTGCACGAAAAGGCAGTCCACTGGTGTTCTGTCGACACACAAATGATCATTACTGAGTTTATTCAACACAGGATCACAAGAAAGTGTATATATACAACGAAACATAAATAGTATATGATGGGCATTTTCTTTAGGTTTAATGGGTAAGTTTAGGCTTCAAGTTACTAAAATGTTCTGTTTTTTTGTGGTATACACACTTTCTTGTGAGATCGAGGTAGTTTATTACGCTGTACAGGCTAACGCAATGGTACAAACAGTTGTAAATGTTACATACCTCCCCAGTTCATCACAAGGCAGTGCTCATCGCCCCGCTTATTGGGCTCTCCGTGGCTCCAGTGCTCAAAGTCGACCTCTGACCCATCGCTCCACAGCCACACGCCCTCCTGGGTTCAGCAAGAGAACGTCCACAGCGTTAAGACGTCAAGCAAAGATACATTGAAGAGTAGCAATGGGTTTGATTATCTGGTCTTGCAATGAAACACGAATAATACTTTCATCACGTGACCATTTGTTCTGGATTTTGTTGTGTTTTTGTGTGTTATTTTTGAAATAAATGCACTTAAATTTTGGCTCAAAGCTCAAATAACAAAGTCATTGTAGTCTATGGCAATGACAATAAATCTGATTCTTTAATATATAAATAAATTACCTTACTTTATCCCTTTTTTTTTTCTCTGTCACTCTCCAGGTGAAGGCACACTATAACTTTTTGACCAAAAAACAAAGGCATGTTTTTCTAATGTAGATGTTTTGTTTCACTAACTCCATAAAGTTAATTATGGAAGAATAATTAACTTAGGTTCAAGAGCTGGACCATATCAACCTTCTCACATCATCTATGCACCAAAGAATGCTCTCATCTCATCTCTGATCATTTGTTTATTCACTAAAACTTGATCTGACCTTGACTCCATCATGAGCACCGACCCAAACGTTGGCGTGTTCTCCGGTCACACGAAAAACAAGATCTCCGAGGTACTGGTTGTCGTCCAGACTGTGCACAGAGGCCAGGTTTCCCCCCGCGTGAATACAGGACAGCTGGAAACAAGCACAAGTTACAAGATGGTTCAATCTTAACCTAGGTATTCAGTGGTAAAATGTGTTGGAGGACCTCAAGAATACACCTCCACTTTTTATTTTTTTTAGTCTAATTTTCAATGTGAACAGGTACATTAACAAAAGATGTTTGCTAGGTGGAAATTGATATGAAGATATTTTCTGGCAAAAAATCAGTTATAGCCATTTATAACAGTTTACTAAAAAGCATTTGTCGTTGTAGCCTCCTGGTGGCTATGTGGCTCTAAGCAGCTGCTTGGTCAGCTGGTGGCAGACCTGGTGATCATCAAAAATGGTGGTCGCTGTTCGTCTATAGCTTTTGCTCACTGGCGTTTGTTTTGCCATATTGGTCGCTAGCCTTTTTTTTTTTTAGCTTTTGCCAGTGGCTTTACGGGCAATCAGACGGCGCAGTATTTCCCCCATGATCCTTTGTGCAACAAACAGGACGAGCTTAAAGCGAACGGAGCTGAAAGCTCAGGCCTGACTGTTCTGACCAGTCAGAGCGGAAGACTTTAATGCTAGCTAAAGCTTAAAAAGACGTTTTAAATTAAACTAAAACTTTCTGATTTGACACAAGTTCCGACGATTCTCAAAGCTGTTGATGGTGTTTCTGCTGAACACGAGCAGTTTGTGTTGGTATTGCTCAAGGGAAAATTGTTTTTTAACCTGTAGAAGGATTTTCCCACTGCTGTACCAATCAAGCAGCCACTGCTTGGGTGAGGGTTAGCAAGAGTAAGTTAAAAATGAAAAAAACCTTATAATGCACTAAATGTGATTTGAACACAAAACAATTTACATATGTATATTCAAGAAATGTCTTTACCTCTGCATCGATCCAGGACTTTGGACTGTGGAAGAACATGAAGCAGCGAGACTGAAAGCGACTCCATCCTTCAGGACAACATCCACCTGCCAATCAAAGCACAAGCGAGGTCAGGTCAAAGGTCAAAAACAACTACAACAGCATCTCAAGAAGTCCAAAAGTAGATTTGTTTAATTGTTTCTGTCTATTCCCTCACAAGATCACAATTTTGTTTTTCATTTACAATAATAAATAAATAAATAATAATAATATTGTCTAAACATGCCGCCTTATTGCTGTAATATACATATTTCTAAATCTGTTTACAGAAAGAATAAAGTATCTCCTCCCATAATATTGGTGTGGATATTTTTTGGTCAATATACATGTAGCTACTGATATCAGTATATTGCTCACTCTTATGAGTCACAGCAATTTTCCAACAATAAAAAGTATTTTATAAAGTAATTTATTATATTTTTCTAGTTTTTGCATGAATAAACCTCTCTAGTAGGAAATGAAAGCTTTAGCAAATTATTGTCATTTACCGTAACGTCTAGGTCCACAGTCTGGGGTTGGTTTTACAGTCGGAAGTGGATTATCGCATCTCTCTTTAAGGCTCTGAAAACCTCCAAAAAGTGAACATCTACATTCAGAATGTTCTCTAAAAGTGAAGTTTGTGTGTGGTTGTACTTACAGCATCAACAGCCAGAAGTCCACAGATCAAAGAGAGGATCAGAGCGCAGTGAGCAGCCATCTGAGAACACAAAACACACGTGAGAGAAAAACTGACTTGTGTTCTGACTGTATGTGAGGATTCAGCAGAAGCTCAGAAGAGAAGGACTGTTTATATACTGGACAGTCGTACATTTGGAATGTAGAATGACACAGCAGTACTAACTACTAACCACTAACAGTTCATTATGTTGTTACGTGGGAACAATGCCTAATCATTGGTTTGGATTTTCTTTGTTGTTTGTAGTAATGACTACATGACTAGATTATTAGTATTTCTATTTCCTCTTTGACCCATTTTCTGTTTTGCTATTCTTTTTCCAAGCCTTATTGTTTTTTCATCTTTTATAATGTTTATAAATGTGGCAATATTTTTGCACACTTTACAAAGCCATTCAATTAAGTCACATATTATTTGGAATGTTGTCGGCATAAAATACAAACAAAAGCAATCAGATTTATAAAGTTCTGTAGAGTTCTGTAAGACTGTCTTGCCATTACATATTCGTATGTAGGAGGAATGCATTAGTCAGACACAGCCAAAGAAAAATGGCCGCAGAGTGGCATACATCTAGCCAGGCTAGCGCCACCTAGAGTCTCTGCTCCATCTCATTTCACTCCATAAACGAGGTCAGGCATTTCAGTGTTTGTGCTGCTTAAAAGCCGGTGATGCCAAATCCAAGCGTCTGTTGTACCTCCACAAGTTTGCCATTAAATATTAACTTACATTTAGATAGCCTACTGTACCTTAATCAGTAAATTTGCATCACAGAAACCATAAACACGTCTATCACCACGTTTACACGCAGATAATAAACCATTAGTAATAACCCGACTGCGCACAGCCATGTCAACAAATGCAAAAACCGAATATATTCATACTACTTTATTAGTGTGAAATGAAATCGGCTGATACATCAGGCTGGCATACATCCATGGGAGCTGTCATCTTGTTTTGCTTATTTTAGGCGCTACTTGCTGCCGTCTTTCCCAGCAACCATTCTTAACCTACACTGCTGCAATGTGATTGGGATATTAAACCTTTGGCTGGTGGGGCCCAGATGGATTCACAAATATTGCAAGAATCCATCTGGCTGGGAAGGTTTGGGAATTTAAGCACTTTTGTTAATTAACTATGGGAAAGAGAAAGGCTTAGTACAAGGTTTGTGACCAGGGTTTTACTGTAACCGGGGACCAAATCATCTTAAAGATGAGGTAGCTGATTTTCTGCAAACACAATTTAGGTTTGAAATCTGACAACTTCCTCTCAGAAATCCTCGACACATGGTTCATATTGACATTTATTCATTTTGGTTGCAATATGGTCAATAATCGCCTTTTATAAGTAACAAAGACAAACGCAGTGGACAATCACAACTAATCAGAACAGAGCATTTATTAATTCTTTATTATTCGATTCAGACAGTACTCTGAGGTCTTATTTTTCATATAGTGCTACATTTACCAAATACATTATAGTGGAAAACAAATTTTACTAACCTAATTACAACAACAAAAATGTTGTAAATATAACTCAACTACAAAATAGATACTCCTTTTGAGAGCCCAGATTGTATTGACATATCATCAGATAATCAGATAAGATTACATGATACGTACAGACTGTACTTGTAAAGAGACTGTCAAAACAATAATTAAAAGCATGAACCTCTGACCAAGCATTTGCATTGCAAATATGACCTGATTTACTTCATTGTTGATACACAGCTTTGCTCCCTCTTATTGACTCATGAGATCATGATTACATTTGATAAATGCTGTCATGCCTTAATGCATTGTATTTGTTTATTATAAATGAGTGTTAGTTACAAACAAGACAAATTTGTGGCACAATATTCCACTAAAAGGCATAAAAGTTTGTGCTGTAGTTATTACAATGCAGCAGGACTGTAGAACAGTGGACTGAACACTGGCAAATCTAAGAAGAACATTTTACATTATACAGGAAGACAGCTACAAGTTTTTTATTTGTTAATTTTGAGTTGTACTATTAGCCAGTTCATTGGCTGGAGCTAGAGCTGCAATCAGGCCAAAAGAGATCAACCTGAGCCAACCTAGGCCAGCATGAACTGTCTGAAACAGACCTAGACCCAAGTCATTATCTGTAACGTGAGTCCAACCGGGCACATAAGCCTATCTACGGTTTATGTGCATAAGCGTGTGAAACCACAGTGTGTTCAGAAACCTCTTAACAGTATTCCTACTGAAAAACAGTGCCAGTACTTGAGTGTGTGCGTGCACCCACACACATGTCCTGTGTGGCCGTCCTCACGTAGATTCTCAGTTTTCGTGTCTATTGACTTTGGTGTCCATTGTGTCTAAAGATCAACTCATTACACCACTAATTACCGCACCCGTCAGAGCCCCACCCAAACCCAGTCAAATGATAGACATTATGCCTGAGCTGGCTTCAACCCAACATCTTCAGCTGTAATTGCACGGCAGTGAAAATACCTGACAGTCCAGAAACTATTTTCCACCAGGCCTGCTCTTTTCAGTGCCATTTGGTTGGACCTTTTAAAGAATCAGGAAGTTGTCTGTGGCCACAACCACGACTAAGTTCAACATTTTGTAGAGAAGTTAACGCCATTTCAATCCATGGCCTGATGCACTCATGCACCAACTTAGTGGCATTTCTTCAGTGAAATCAAAATTCTTCTAAATGACATTCAGACAGATATGAATAGGAAAATGTTGCAAAACAACTCTAATATTGAAAATAGCTTAGCCACATTTGCAATTGTATTACTTTATCATATCGTAAACTTTTTATAGAGTACAAACTAACCCTACTGTTTCGCTTCAGGCTGTACTTGTCACTGTACCTGTTTTTATACAAACATTTGGCTAATGCTAATGGACCAGTACGGCACCAGTCTGCGTTACTGCATGACTATAAAAACACCAGCAGCACCAACATCTGTCAGAATCAATCGAAAAAGAGGAAGCTTGGATGTTGGAACACACTGTTAAAAGTAAGTCTTCTGCAAAAAATATCTATTGTTTAACAGAAAAACAGATTATAGCTCAAAGGGGACACAGTGTTCTCTCAACGTTAGCTTATGATTGTCTTTGATTTCAAGTAAAACATGTTGGGCTCAAACTTATCATGTAACTAAAGCATATACAATTATTTATGTATTTGTAAGATTTTGCCAACACAAACCATCTTATCTGTTTTCATAAAAGAACTAACACTTTTTTCTTTCTTGTCTTTTTTAGGAGACATGACCAAGCAAGTGCTGTTAATCATCTTTTATACGGTAAGAACAAGGCTTCCTTAAAAAATGATAGTGGTTTTGAACAGTCACTATTGCTCAAATGGACAGTTTTTCTGAAGCTGGGCTGCTTCATACTGACTATGTCTATTGACACAAACAATAAAAGATCTATGTTTCGTAAATAGACATCTTTGGCAGGCAATGGTTGGCCTCGCAGTGATGGATATTATTTTTTTTTATATTTTATTTCATTCATTACATACAAAGAGATGTATTATGTATCAAATTGACAAACTAAAAATGAATGAAAAGGAGCAGAAAGAAAAGTCATCTTATAATATCTGCCACTTTATCATTGTACAAAAGTTTCCTATTTATCAATACTGTCACGGACTGGCTCAAGGTCCGGACAAGAAATAAAAAGAAGAGGAAATTTATGGTTAACGCCATTTTATTGATAAAATTACAAAAAATAAACAAAAAAAGAGGACGAGACGAGGCAGGCGGCCCGGCACGGCAGCCCCACGGCAGAGCAGCCCCAAACATTTCCGCCCTCGCGCTTTTATAGGGGCGGAGCCACACAGCACACAGGACGGGAGGGGCACACCAGGAGCACAGCGGAGCACAGCGGAGGCACAGCGAGCGAGACAGGTCACCTGCACACAGGGGAGAAGGAGGAGCAACTGGAGGCAAAGGTTGACCCTCCCCACAAGTACCTGGGCCAAACTACGGCCCGGGGCCGTCACAATACAGTTCTTATATAACACAATTCACAGCAGACAAATCCATTCTTTAACTACAACAATTTATAAATTCGTTTATACCTTTTCAAAAAGTCAGCTTTTATGCTTTCTTAAAACCCCTTTTCATTTCGACCTTTTTCCCCTAAAATCAGTAAAAATTCTATCTATCTATCTATTCTGTCTGTCTGTCTGTCTGTCTGCTGTCTGTCTGTCTGTCTGTCTGTCTGTCTGTCTGTCTATCTATCTATTAAAATATTATTGATTGAAGAATGCTGTGATGTCACGTGAACAGAACGTGAACATGATCCCAGTGTGATGTGTTTCTGTAGCTTTACAAGAACCTCTGATGCATAAAACAATGTGTGATTCTAAAACAATGCCATGTTGTGAACTCAACATACTGTACTTTCTCCTCAGGAATGTGTGCAGTTTGGGGCTTTCATGAATTGTCCCATGAATTCTACTTTGTGAACCAGAACAAGAACTGGTCTGAAGCTCAGAAGCACTGCAGGGAGCATTACTCTGACCTGGCAACATTAACCAACATGGATGATGTCAACAGTGTGACGTGGCCTTCTTCTCACTCTGGTTTTGCTTGGATTGGACTTCATGATGACCCGGCTTCGTGGAAGAGCTTCATGACGACTGATTCAAACTCCTGGAGGTGGACTGCAACGGGAACCATCAGCCCCACTAAATTCCAAGCCTGGCTCGACCCATATGCGCCCAACAACCAGAAGTCTGAAGCTCACTGTGTCAAGATGGTACACTCAAAGTGGGATGATGTTAGCTGTGACTTGAAGATATCTTTTGTGTGTTTTCTGGGTAAGTGTTTTCTGGACAAAACTGAGTAGACCCTGTTACCTAGTTCACAGTCATTTGAAGCCCATTTGCCCAAATCAATGAACATCAACAACAAATTGCACAATGTATAAAAGCAGACAGTTATTTCTACATTAGAGCACCATCCCAGTCACTTTGTGGTTATAGTCGTTCTCAGATCTGGAACTAGCACATTAACAAGTTCTGTTTTGTCAAGATTGAAGCAGTGTAAGGCTATGGAATTTATCATTTCTATTCAATTAAATGTATTTTTGTATAGTCATCCCCTGTCCTTAGCCTGTCTTTCTCGACAAAAAAACAAAACAAAAAAAACGGAAAAAATGGGTAAAGTTTTTAGAGCCATTAGCAGAGGAAATGACTCGTCTAGCAGGACCAGGACAGGCTGAACTTGGAAAGGGAGGTGGGCGGGTGATCAGGCGGACAGACGGGGTCCGGCATCAGTGGTTTGTCCCTTGTCACTGGAACAGCAGCATCTGAAACAGTTACACTCCCCAAGAGGACAGACTACAGATGAGCTAATAGTAATTAAGACGTTTTGCTGAATTTGAAGTTATACGTAGATGTGCTTTGATAGCTGCGCCATAGATCTGCGTTGCATAGTTGGTTAGCCCATGATATGTCTTTAAACACTTGATAGTTGAAAGTTTTCGAAATCTTAGGGTTAGGGAATTAGGTTCTGTAAGCTATATCTAGAACAAGGAAGATCTTCCACAGTTGAGCTTCATAGGGTTAAAGACTGTGCCAGTGTGATCTTAACCAAAAAACATGATGGCATTTTGGCCTCTTTCTCAATTGTTGTTAAAACAAAAACATGACTTCTTAGCTACTTCTAGGTTTTGATATTTCAACCAATCAGATTAAAGTATTACCATGACCATTGCCATATCTAGACCGGTAATGTGCAGAACTCAATTCTGAGTGAAAAAAATAGCAACCTGGTGTGAGCCATGTCAGCAACCAGGCCTCATTCCAAAAATCTTAACATCCGATATGTGTTTTAGCCATTTGCACCTGTAACTTTATAACCCCATGTCACTTGCAGGTTCCCCTCAAACCTCCAAACAGTACTTTTTCATCCAAACCTCGCTCAGTTTTTGGGACGCTGTTGCTTATTGCAGAGCCTCTTACACAGACTTGGCTCTGATAGAAAGTGCTGAGGAGAATGCTGCAGTCTGGCTGACATGGAAGGACAAGGACAAGCATGGATCGGTCTGTACAGGATTCCATGGAGGTGGTCCGACGGCAGTGCGAGTCACTTCACCCACTTCTCAACGGGAGAGCCTAACAACAAACAGCAAGACGAGTTTTGCGTGGCTGAGGATGTCGACCGGCAATGGCACGATGAGTCCTGCAGCAGACAGTTCCCTTTCATCTGTGAGAAGCCTAACTCCAAGTACAAGATCAAAATGAAGTTACGTCTCCAGACTGGTGGTCTTCTGCTAGCTTCAACAATAAATGAGCAAATCTTAAAGCAGGTAGGTTGAACAATCTGCAGTGTACTATTTTCTTCTCTCTGATTGTAAAAATCTAACCTCAACCATACTAACTATTCCTAAACCTAATACTAACGCGGACTCTGTTCGATCAAGGAAATTCTTGGTTGACTAAAACATGTCCTGACTAAATTCGGGAGGTCCATCATGTCTTGTTCATCAAGCATTTTCTTCTATGTCGGTAAGAAGTGGTTTATTACCTGACTAGTTTTGACGGTCATTTCCGTCTTCGTCAGAGGCGTCATGTGTTGCTTAGGTAACGTGTCTTATTAGCTAGTGTTCCCAGGTGTGGTCAGCCCAGCGGACCTGTAAGGTCTTCTGGACTGATAAAAGATGGATCAAAGAAGCAATAGAAATCAGAAAGCAAGGCCCACTCACTTTGAATCAAGCCGAAGGAGCTTTCCAACTCTCCTGTATGTGGAGCAGCCTTCTCCAGAGCGTGATCAGTCCAGTAGACCGTACGGGTCCGCTGGCCTGACCACGCCTGGAAACAGCAGCTAATAAGGCGACGTGCAATGCCTCTGACGAAAACGGAAGTGACCGTCAAAACTAATCAGGTAATAAACCATCTCCTACTCATATTGAAACCAAGACGGGGGGCGAACGCTGAAATCAAGAAATTTCAATTGTCTTTAAAAAGAGAACAGATTAATGTAGAATAACAATTCTTGTTTAAAATTAAAGTAGACACTCTCATTTGATAAACAACATGTCATGATTCCAGTTGCACAAAGTTTTTTGTGGAGCTGTGAATATTGTTTACATTGACCCCCATTCCCTGCCTGGCAGGGAAGCAGGGTCAAAGTGAAAGAGTTAACAAGGTCTTGAGTTCATTTAGAATCACCAACCAAAAAGATAGTCCCTCTGAATCCTAACCTTAAAGGGGTCCTATTATGTAAAATGTATTAATCAAAGAGTTTAACCTTGGCCATCATCATCATTAGTTTACTCAAAGTTATATTTAAATTGATTCATGCATGTTTAAGTAATCTTGTATTGTTTTTCAGCTGGAGCTCAAGTGCTCAGAAAATCCCTGTTCTCACCTACCACCTATCCCCTCCCACTTGTCTATTTACTTCATATATTTCAAAAGATTAATAATCAAAGAGAAGCATGTATGGTTCAAAACTCCCAGAGCCACTTTCCAACAATAATGATTAGTTTTTAAAAATCTTTTGCTTCATACAGTTACATTTTTAAAATAAAGAGGTGGGGTTTATCAGTTCTGCAGTTTTGAACAAGAAGTTAATAGAGCTTTTGAATTTGTTTTAGATCAATTCTGTGTTTTACAATAAACAAAAGGTAATTTACTAATCTGCATATGTTATAGTTTCTTACTAAATAGTCTCCTTTAACCATTGAATACACTTTTTAAGTCTAATGTTTGTGTTTACATTCTGTAAAAATAATGCTTTGTTTTTCTTCACAGCTTGTCGAGATGTTAAAGAAGAAAGGCTTCCCTCATGTCAACGTGAAGTGGTCAATCCAGCCACAAAAAGATCTGAAATAGAAGGAGAATAAGACATGCAAGCCTGTAAACAGCACCAATGAGTAGAATTTAGTTGTTGTTTTTATTGTTTATTTTTCTCACTAATTGTTTTGTTTTGATTGTGTGCCAACCATGCAATGTCAATCAATACTTAAGACTTGATGCCTGTACTACAAAGTTGAATTTGAACTGTCATGGCAATACTACAAAGTTGGATAAAGTTCTACTGAAGCAGAGGTATTGCTATTGCGATTCTTTAAATAGACAACACCATGGATCTCCTGACTATCTTCTTTGTGTGTAGTTGATGTTTGTACATTTGCATTTGATTGTGATGCAAAACAAAGGCACAATAGGCTGTCAGTGAAATATTAGTTTATGAAATACATGTTCTAAGGTGTACTGCTGTGTGTCAGCCAGATAAACAAAACAAAAACACAAAATAAAATAAAATAAACTTGCAAATTTCATAAGCTATTATTTTTGCTTCATTCTATTCAATGATTGTTTTAGTCTAAAATGTAGTTGTGTATTTTTGTATCCATGTGAAAAACCAAGCTATGTGAGCTGAAGTGTATGGTTTATTTGTAAGTACAGTGGTCCCTCATTTATTGCAGTGGTTGCATTCTAAAAATAATTTGGGCCGCAGCTCCATTTGCTTTGCTTTGACACCCCTGACTTAAGTTAAAGAAAGTAACAGCAGTTTAAAGGCACTTTTACCCAATTTGTATTGATCTAATTTAAAATAAAATAATTTCTGTTAGCATACCAACAAAGCTTGACTTTGTGTGGCTTTGAATAGATATGAAAAAATGCTTGTCAAATCTTTCTTTTCAATGTTTTGTCATAATCACATAATGTTAGCTGTCAGGAATACTAAATTATCACAAACATCTCCAGCGCGGCTTTAATAATGAATCAGTTGTCCAGATTTATTTGGCAGGATTAATTGACCAATCAGCTTTTACAATCTTTCAGGGTGGTTAAGCTCACTCATCAACACTCATCATTATCAACGAGCCACACAGTATTTTCTGCATGTCACTACTTTACATGTAAGACTCAGAGATGGTCTCGCTACACATACTTCAAATGAAGCACACATGCACAAAGAATTCTTTATTCAAACTTATATGACATGTTCAGGAAATGGCAGCGTCACCTTGTTTGTTTTGCAAATATTTAGGGAAATAATGTATCGATTTCCCTCAGATGTTATCAAGAAATATGCAGAGACTGCTCTGACATCAGACAGTCCTTTTTGGTTTTCGGCTGGAGTCTTCAGCAATATGAGTTCTAAAATCTTCCTCCTCTGCGGTAAGTTTGAAACATTGAATTTGCGTCACTGATTTGTGCATGTGTAAAAAAAAATGCTATTTATTCCTAGCTCTTTGCATTTCCTCGTGCATTTGTGGCCGTGAATACCATTTCATAAACCAGGAGCTGAGCTGGACTGAGGCTCAGCAGTTCTGCAGAAAACACTACACGGACCTGGCCACAGTCACCAGCCTGAGCGAAGCAGACGGACTCCACAGGGAGGACAACTACACTGGACTGGCCTGGATCGGACTGAATGATATTTTAGGGATGCCATTGTCAGGCTCAGATCCTGGAGATGGTCTGCCACTGGAGACACTCTTGGATTCCTCCAAAACTGGAAAACAAATAATCCTACTGGAGAACATCTTTGTGTCTCGGCTGATGCTGCAGATGGAAAATGGTTCGACCATTACTGCGACCATGATCATCCTTTTGTGTGCTACACAGGTGAGATCTAATGCAATACATTAAATATCAAGACTTACTCAAATGTAGTTGGCAGATATTAGGGATGGGGCAATATCTAAATAGTAATGAATGATTTAATAGTGGTGTTTTAGTGTTGAGTTTGCGTCCCTCCATGATTCTGCTTTGTCATTTTTTGTGCTGATAGAAAAGAGGTTGGGTATTGCCAACAGCCTTTTGCTACAATACCTATCCCGCAACATTAGGCATGTCCAAACTACGGCCCGTGGCCAAATGCGGCCCTTGGACCAATTTTTTTTGTCCCTCAGACATCCTGCTAGATTGGCTCAAATTACAAAAAGTGTAGTTTTACCGATCAAATTTGAGCAATTCTTCTGTCATAGTAGAAATAGACATTTTGATGCCTTTGAGACCTAAAATGAATGTTTAATGTCTTGTTAAAGGTGCACCGTGTAACTGGTGAAAAGTTGATCGCACAATTCACAATAGGAATAGAAAGGAAAACAATACTTTGAGACATTCTGAATGGGGATATGCTTTATGCGTTAATATGAAAAAATACAGCTAAAGCAACAACTGAAGAGGCCCTCATAGGTCAAATAGCTGTCCATTTTGTGACAAAGCAAGCCCACTTAAAGTTATTTATTTAATGCAACAAAAACACAGAAATGACAAAAACATGCATTTGTTCAAGTCTATTTTTGGTCCAAAAATTACACAGGGCACATTATAAAGTGTGGTCAAATGCAAAATTGTGAATGCTTCACTTCAAAATTGTGTTGTATGTGGCCCTCCGCTCTGCATAAGCTTTAAAATGGGGTCCACTGTGAAAAAAGTTTGGACACCCCCAGCGCTACATGTATTCTCTCAATATGATACGTATCAAAACATTTTTGCCATATAGATATTTACAATCATGCAGAAAAAATACATTGAATTATTTTTTTTTAATCTACAGTGCCTTTATCAAAACACAACTGATTTAAATCTGTAAAATTAAATGTTGAACCTAGTAACAGCTAAACATCTAAAACTTGCTGTGCTCAATGTCAGATCTTTATGTAACAAATCATTTTTAATGAGTCATTTTATATCTACTTACAGTCTTGACTTTATGTTGTTAACAGAAACATGGCTTGACAAAAACACAGGAAATGCAGTTCTAGTGGAAACAGCTCCACCAAACTATAAATTTGAATCTAAAGGAAGAGAAGGCAAAAAGGGTGGGGGTGTGTGTGCACTGTTTAGAGATAACATTGTGACCCACAGGTTGTCATTTGGAGTGTTTTCATCATTTGAGTATGTGTCCTTTAAAATGGAGCTAAAGCAATCTCCCTCCATACTCTTCATAGTTTTATACAAGCCTCCCCAACACTGCCAGAGTTGTATTGATGATTTTACTGAAATGCTTTCAGTCATATGCACAGACTTTGATGGTTTAGTTATTACAGGCGATTTTAATGTTTGGATCGATAATGTTAATGACAAAAATACAAAAGAGCTCAATGCCATCTTTGAAACTTTTGGTCTGACTCAACATGTGAGTGGCCCCACCCACAACAGAGGGCACACTCTGGACCTGCTCATTACAAAGGGAGTTAATGTTTCAAATGTCAGTGTAGTTGATGTTGCGTTGTCTGATCGTTTCTGTGTTTTCTTTGACCTGCGTGTTGCTCCGAAACCACCGCCTGGTCCCTCAGTTGTTCAGAGAAGACACATAAATGAAAGCACAAGTGCACAGTTTATGGAAATAATTAACTTTGAAAATATCTCATGTTCTAATGTTGATGGTTTGTTAAACTCTGTTACTTCTAATGTTTTGAATGTTTTGGACACCATCGCACCAATGAAGGTCAAAATTGTGAAAACAAGCAGAAAGCGCCTTGGAGGAATGTTGATTTGGTGAGAGCACAGAAAAGGGTGTGCCGCAGAGCCGAGAGAAAATCAGAACTCCAAGTTCATTATGAAGCTTATAAGGGAGAGTTGTGCATTTACAACCAAGTTTTATGCAGAACAAGGGAAAGGTATTTTTCTGAAATAATTAGTAATTGCAGTAACAACGCACGTGTCCTATTCCAAACTGTAAACAGATTAACAAACCCTCCAGCTCAGTTGCCGTTAGAACTTGTTTCTACATCTAAATGTAATGAGTTTGCAAAGTTCTTTAATGACAAGGTTCAGGGCATTAAACATGCCATTAACTCCACAACGCAAATAACTACCTTATAACTACCTTACAACCACCTAGTCACTTACAACTGACTGACTTTGCACCTGTAACTGACACAACTGTCCAAGAAATGATCACCAGTCTGAGTTCATCTACATGTTGCCTTGCTGTATTACCCACTAGATTTCTAAAGTCTGTGCTGAGTAGTTTGTCAGCACCAGTCACTCAAATAGTAAAAATGTCGGTTCAATCTGAAATATTCCCAAGAGCTTTAAAAACTGCCGTTATTAAGCCTCTCCTGAAGAAGAGCAGTCTTGATGCCACAGTACTGAACAATTATCGACCCATCTCAAATCTGCCATTTTTAGGAAAAGTTCTTGAAAAAGTAGTTTACCAACGACTTACTGACTTTCTCCTAATAAACAACACATTTGATGTTTTCCAGTCAGGTTTCAGACCCCACCATAGCACAGAAACTGCGCTTATCAAGGTAACTAATGACATCCGCCTGAATACAGACGCTGGCAAAGTCTCTGTCCTAATTCTATTAAAGATCTGAGTGCTGCTTTTGACACTGTCGATCATGACATTCTTTTACACAGACTAGAGGACTGGATGGGCATCTCTAGCTCAGCCCTGGAATGGCTCAAGTCATGTTGTGGAAATTGTGTGTCTGAGCACATGGCCTTGACCTGTGGGTGTGCCTCAGGGGTCAAATCTTGGGACCCCTTCTGTTCAATCTTTACTTGTTGCCATTAGGTCAGTTAATACGCAATAATAATGTGAGCTATCACAACTATGCAGACGACACTCAGATCTACAAGTATGTGTCATTAACAGCAGGTGAATATGGGCCAGTGGATTCACTCTGTCGCTGCATCCACCAGATCAGTGTGTGGATGCAAAACAATGTTCTCCAGCTTAACTCAGACAAGACTGAAGTTATCATCTTTGGGCCACAGAAACACAGAGAAATTGTCAGCAGTCAACTTCAGTCTCTCTCTCTGAAACCTTCAAGTCAAGTTAGAAATCTGGGGGTAATAATGGACTCAGACTTGAACTTTAACAGCCACATTAAGTCAATAACATCAGCAGCTTTCTACCATCTAAAAAAACATTGCCAAAATCAAAAGTATAGTGGTCAAAGCCCGACTTGTAGAGACTTATCCATGCATTTGTCTCCAGCAGGTTAGACTATTGTAACGGCCTTCTCACCGGCCTATCCAAACGAGCTGTAAAACACCTGACCAGAACCAGGAAGTACAATCACATTAGTCCTGTGCTTAGGTCTTTGCACTGGCTTCCAGTGGCTCAGAGAATAGACTTTAAAACAGCCCTGCTTGTGTTTAAGTCTCTCCATGGACTAGCGCCAAAGTACATCTCTGACATGTTAGTGCAGCATGAACCATCTCAGACTCTGAGGACCTCAGGGACTGGCCTCCTGCTGGTGCCCAGAGTCAGGACTAAACATGGAGAATCAGCATTCCAGTTTTATGCAGCTAAGATCTGGAACAGTCTTCCAGATGATGCAAGACAGGCCTCCACTGTGACAATGTTTAAATCTCGGCTCAAAACATTTCTTTTTGTCTGTCTATAAGACTGAAATGTTTTGTCTGCACTCTTTATTTCTTTACTTCTTTTAAAGTAAATTTTATGCTGATTATTTATATATTTTTAATAATTTTGTACTGCAATTTGGATGTATATTTTCCTGCCTTGTAAAGCACTTTGAATTGCTTTGTGTATGAATTGTGCTATACAAATAAATTTGCCTTGCCTTGCCTAACATTAGTCATGTAATGCATAAAATTCAACCTACTGACCAAAACGAGAAAATGTAGAAAAAACTATAGAAACGCACTGTGTATTACCTTTAAAAATATCAACATGTTTTTGAGTACGAACGTCCTTAAAATCATAAAATCATGTTATGAATAATTTTGATTATGCAGAAAAACAAAATGCAGAAGAAATGTATTTTCACACAGTGTTGTATGAATAACTCATTTTTCTGCTCAATTGACCTTTCGCCGAGCCCCGCCCAAAACGGCTATTGTCCAATCAAACATCATAGCAACCGTTGCTATGTAAATAAGGCCCGTCAAATCTTGAGCTCCAAACAAGATGGTGAAGCGATGCGCCTACGGTTTATGTAAATCAGACCGCAGATACCCCGAAATATTGACCGGAGGAGTTGTGTTCTTTCCATTTCTAAAACCAAAAACAACTTGAGCGATGCTACAATGGATTAAACAGTATGAGCAGCTCGGGGCAGCTCCTCTCCCAGCTAAATATATCGAACAAATGTCTGCTCAAAGGTAAAACTAATGTTTAACTACAGCTATGGACTTACTATGTTGATCTAGAGGCAAAAACACAAACTAGACCCAAGTTCTACCATGACGAGGATATAACTGCAGAAGTTACGCTCTATGCTGCTAAGTTTAGCGAGCCCTTTAGCTTTAGCCAACACTGGTAGGTTTAGCTCGCTAACATACCTCGTAAATGAACAATATTCTTGCAATAGAGAAAAATAGACTTGAACATATGAAAGTGAACTTACCCGGCAGTGAAAGAGCAGGACAAGGCTGTGCTTGTTGTATTTGAGATAACGTTAATAATCATGAGTTTCTCTGATTTAGCTTGAGACCGGTAGCAAGCCTTCATATTAGTTATGTCCCCTCCGTTGTGTATTTTAATGTTTTGAATAAATCCCTCCACTGCATAGTGAACCTCTTCTGCCTCGATTTAGAAGATATCAGGGAAAAATTGCTTTAAAAAAGTCACAAACGCGAACAAGTGTCCTTTTTTTTGTCATTGAAGTCTATGGCACACTATCATATTTGACGGACGTAGCAACAGTAACTAAGGGGGGCGGGGCTCGGCGAAAGGTCAATTGTTTAAGTCTTAACAAAAAATGAATGACTTTTTCAGACACTGACTACATTAAAGCAGTTATATTGTTTTTAATTGAAAGAATCATATTTTATTTAGCAAAGTCACAAAAAAAGTTTGTTCATTTGAGGCTTATTGGAATTGTGACCCATGTATCGGGACTAGAATCACAAATAATACAGTTTTTAAATCGCCAATAATATAAAAAAGAAATTGAGGAATCAGACCCTTCCAAACAAAATAAATAAAAAATCTTGCCATGTGAAAGAGTCTTTAACAAAACATAATAACTCAGCTTTTAACAGAGTAATCTCTTCACTCAAAGCTGTCTCACATGATTTGTTTTCAGTCTTTAAAAAGTTTTGCATACCTGATTGACACGCACTGGATTTAAAGCATGGCTCTCCAGTACAAATCCAACATGAAACAGCACAATACGGTTTACATTTGAGAGGAATGTTAAATGAAAGGAATAATAAATAGTCCGGTAAATCCACCTGCACTGTGAGTATATTGTTGTGTAGTTTAAGTCTTCAAAATGTCCACTGTAAGTTTTTGACCAAAAAATAGACTTGAATAAAAGTATTTTTATTTGATTTTATTTTTGATGTCCTGGGGGGCAGATGTCAGAGATGAGTTCCAGAGCTTTGTCCGCTGGGAGGGTTAACTTCTAAAAATGTTATTTGTGTATTGTGTGTGTATATGTGTGTCCTCTGAGGGGGAGGGTCCGTTAGTGCTCAACAACAACAACAACAACAACAACAGCAAATGTGGACTCAAGGAAATACGTATATTGTCTCAACTATAGACACAAAGACATGGAGATAAATAAAGTGATCCAACGGTCCAACAATGTAAATATATCTAACAGTGCTAACAGTAGCTGCGAGTTAAATGCTAGCGCAGCCTGGCGTATTTTAGCTTTTTTTTTTAACTTTCTGTTTACTTTTCTGACATAACACCACATCAACAACCTCCATTTAAATTTGGTTGTGACTCAACTGAATTAATTGGACTTAAACTACACTTAATTCACCAGAACCCGTCTTAAAAGATTGAAATAGTTTAGCTTCGCATTCTTGTGGTAAGGCATGAGGTATGAGGCTTCCCCCTCAGCAGGCCACGCCCCCAAATATGACGCTACTGTATCTATATGTGTATATGTATATGTAAATGCATGTATGTACATGTATGTTTTTATGTATATGTATGTACAGCGTGCATTACAAAAAAAAAAAAAAAAATCCCTTCTCACCGAGTGGTCACATCCACTTTCCAAGCTCGGGTCCTCTACCAGAGGCCAGGGAGCTTGAGTATCCTTGCTGTTCCTAGGACTGCACATTTCTGGACTGAAATGTTAATTTCCAGGGATCTGTTGTAGCCACTCATCCAGTTTAGGAGTCACTGCCCCCAGTGCACCCATCACCACGGGCACCACTGTTGCTTTGACCTTCCAAGCCTTCTCCAGCTATTCTCGGAGCCCTTGGTATTTCTCTAGTTTCTCATGCTCCTTTCTCCTGATGTTGCCATCACTTGGTATTGCGAATGCCTCCCCTTCCCCCAGGGCACCCCTGCAAAAGAGCTTCTTAATCTCAGTGGGACTTCCCTGGTTAAATAGAGGTCAATTATTGCTACATCCACCACCACGGCTCTCCTCTGCTCTTTATCCACCACCACGATGTCTGGTTGGTTCGCCAATATCATTCTGTCTGTCTTTATCTGGAAGTCCCACAGGATCTTGGCTCGGTCATTCTCTACCACCTTGGGAGGTGTTTCCCACTTAGACCTTTTGGTTTCCAGTCTGTACTCCGCACAGATGTTCCTGTATACCATGCCAGCCACTTGGTTATGGCGTTTCATGTACACTTTCCCTGCCAGAATCCTACACCCTGCAGTTATGTGCTGGACTGTCTCAGGGGCCTCTTTATTCCATACATATGCAATAACTATAGTGTGTGTTTTTTTTGTTAAGCATTTTTATTTTCTTATTTTTTTCCATAATTTTATTCTTATTTATTTTATTCTTAAATGTTTGTTTTTTTTTGTTTCTCTGCACTATTATTGTTTGGTTATTGTATGTTTGCCTGGTATTGTCTTGTTTTTTTTAATTGTTTGTCCTAATTGTTTTCACTCATTAAAAAAGTGCAATTTTATTAGTAAAAGGGACAAATATATGACTGTCAAATGGATATAGGACTAAAAACACTACAAATGGTGTTTGGTGGGCGGAAATAAATGCTTGCAAATGATCATATTGATAATATAATACATTTGCTAGAGCCTCAAGGGCAAACAAAACAAAGCACTGTAATGGGCTATTATGTGGCCTGAACGAGGGCCCCGTCTTGTTTGTTACCATAGAAAATATATTTCTTTAGCTGTATTTATTCCTATAATGGCAAACACACAATTAACAATGCAACTGATGTAACTCTAAATTGCAGGACTGATCCTTATACGGATAATTCATGCTTTGATTTGGTTGTCAAATCTAATAATGTTTTTTTGAATTTGTTTTCAGATGGAAATCCAAAGCAGTATCACTACATTGAATCATCTCTTACTTGGGCAAATGCAGTGATTTACTGTAGAAAATACTACACAGGCTTGGCAACGATCGAAACCTCTTCTGAACATGACCAGGTGGCCTCTCTTTTGTTGGGGATGTATAATTGGATCGGCCTGTACAAAGAGCCAATGGGGGTGTGGGTGTGGTCGGACAACACCAGCAGTACCTTCACAAACTGGGGAGAGTCTGAAGTCCATGTGCGGTGTGCAGCTGAGGATTTAGAGCATCGCTGGTACCCCAATAACTGTGCCCAAACCCTGCCATTCTTCTGCCAAGGAGGTAACTCACTATACAGAATGGGTTTGACTTTCAGTTTGGAAGGACTGACAAAGAAGCTCCAGTTCCTCTTCTTGTATTTGTAAAGGGTGATTTATAGTTCTCCATCAGATCAGTCACATGGTCAGGTCCTCACACAGGCTGCCATTGGAGCTTCTGTTGAGAGCTAATGAGGTTCCAGGTGTGTCTAGTCAGTGACACCAATCACAAGCATAACACAGATCAGCTGTAGGCTATGACGTCAAGTCACTTTTGAACATACAAGTATAGCACAAGATTGGCACGAACACAGTGCTAGTGTTGCAGCAAGCCTTCTGATTGGCTACAGAGGCCAGGGGGAAAAAACAAACAAACAATGGACATAAAAATCCAATGGCAGCTTGTGTGAGGAAGTTAACATAACAAAGAATTATAAATCATGCTTTACTCATTGTCAGTTAAACAAATCAAACTAAGTTATTAAAAACAGGGTTTCATATGTAAGCTCATTCCAAATCCAAAGTCTTGTCCTCAAACCTTTGGTCCAAAATACTTGAAGCTACTTTTAACCTCTGTGGACTCATCAGAGATAATTATCTGTGACTTACGTAACAATATACAGAGAAAACCAGATTGGGAGAGCTCTGTACATTGGTGTTTCATTGTTTTAGGCGAGCCAAGTTTATTTGCATCGCAAATGTACCAAAGTGCAAACAACTATTCTTTGCAAAATTCATCAAGAAAAGAGCACAGGTAAATATTTTCAGTCATCTGCACCGACAGGCAGAAGGAGTTTGAGCATTCATTTGAATGTTGACCAAATTAAGGCCCATTTCAAGATCTCAGGGAGAATGTTCCGGATGTTACAGTAACTCTATAGGCTGTTTATTCCTCAAGTTTAGTTCTGACTCTGGCACCAGCAGGAGGTCAGTCCATGTTTAGTCCTGACTCTGGCACCAGCAGGAGGTCAGTGCATGTTTAGTCCTGATTCTGACACCAGCAGGTCAGTCCATATTTAGTCCTGACTCTGAGGTTGGTCCCTGTTTAGTCCTAACTCTGACACCAGCAGAAGGCCGGTCCATGTTCAGTCCTAACTCTGACACCAGCAGGAGGCCGGTCCATGTTCAGTCCTAACTCTGACACCAGCAGGAGGCCGGTCCATGTTTAGTCCTGACTCTGACACCAGCAGGAGGCCGGTCCATGTTTAGTCCTGACTCTGGCACCAGCAGGAGGCCGGTCCATGTTTAGTCCTGACTCTGACACCAGCAGAAGGCTGGTCCATATTTAGTCCTGACTCTGAGGTTGGTCCATGCTTAGTCCTGACTCTGGCACCGGCAGGAGGCTGGTCCATATTTATTCCTGACTCTGGCAAGAGCAGCAGGCCGATCCATGTTTAGACCTGATTTGGCACCAGATTTGTAACTCGATTATGTTAGGTCAAGTCATTTAAATGTAGTCCTTCAATATAAGCCCTTCTTTTGCATTCATCATTTGCTTTAGTTTGTTGTCTTACTTTTTGCTCTTTGATGCAGCTAAGAAAACAAAGCCTACTCTTGTCCAGATGAAGTTCAGCACTGACTTGGACATGACTGATCCAAACAACTACAAGAAAATGTTGCAACAGGCAAGTTGACTTTTGTAGTTTTAGTTTCTGGCTAAAGAAAGAATGATTTTGACAAACTATTTTTTTTATTTGCTTAGATCGAAGAACAGTTCAAGCTAAAGGGACTCACTGACGTCAGCCTTACCATGAAATCTACACCTCAGAAGAAGAAGAAGAAACCAGAGAAACCAGCTGAAGATTGTAAAGAACTTTAGTTTCAGTTTGTAATGCACAACTTTATAATAAGAAAAGAATTAGGCTTTAAGGAAACGTAATGCAAAATCTATTTATATGAATGTTTAACTGTGCTAATAATGGTTCTCCCTTGTCATTTGCAAATCAGAATCAAGTATAATATAATTGAGTTTCAACAGTCTGCTCTAGGTTTCTCATTAAAACAACACATAACAGGTTAAAAGCATAGACTACATACTATATCAGTGTATGATAATGTGTTGGATGTAATGTTATGAAGAGGCGGGGCCAGTAGCAAAAAACCAGTTCTGCGGAAAGATAATGACCTGTTTGTAAAATAATGGTCTTGTGCTGCACCATATCAAGCTAGTCTCATTACCCAGAAGGCTTGAGGTTTCAGGGGCGTGGCTTGTTCTGGGAGTTCAAAGTATGTGAGTTCAGACATTTTTGAGCAATGTTGTTTCTCTTATGTATGATGGCAATGTGAATTAAACACACACTTTTTTTTCCGGTGTCCAAGTGTCATTTCTCTCTATCTCTATTCCCTGAAGTCTAATTATTCTTGTAAGCCAAACCTAACCAGGATAGCAGCTGACATAAATACAACAACAACTTACAGAAAGTCAGAATGAAAAATGACAAGATTTTCTTACAAAATGATTTCTGATTCGTTTTCAGTCCTGTTGAAACTGTGAATAACTATATTCAGACAAAACTTTTACATTACATTTTATATTTCCTAGGTCTCCTTATTGCAGGCCTATTCAACTTAAGGCCCGGGTGCCAAATTGGCCCTCCAATGGCCCTGTAAATTTTTTAAGTGTTTGAAGGAAAGATTTGCCAATGAATGTTGTGTATTTTTTGGTTTTAATCTCCAATGTATGTTGTTGTTTTTTTTTTTGTTTTTTTTTTTTACTAATTTCCACTGAGAAAATGTTGTATTTTTCATATTTTTAACTAAATAGCCTAATCCACTTTTCTATTGGCAAATCTTGTTTGAAGACAGTTAAAATATGCTCAAACAAAGCTAAATATGACTTATTTTAAACATTTATCCAATTGTTATGGTGCATATTTCAGTCTTGCCTTAATTCTGCTGCTGGTAGACCTGGTTTAATGCTGGGATACTCCTGATTCAGAGTTTGTTATGTGGTTTAACACAGATTTGGACATTTTTCTAGTCAAATACGTATTGTTTACTACCTGGCCCAGATGTCATGGTCCTCTGTAAAATTGGCCCTCTGGAAAACAAAGTTGAATAGCCCTGCCTTATTGTGTGTTGTCATCGTGCGGTGTCTCCATGTAATTGAGAAAATAGTTTATCAGTAAGTTGCACGTTTATTATGCCTTTAATTCGCATTCCAAACAGGGTGTTGAGGTGCATCTATGGACTTGCATGTTTTGCCAGCTCCGCTGTTTTAGCTCTGGTGCACGAAGGTGTGGGTTCTACTTCTGCTCAGCCCGACCTTTCTGTGGAGTTTGCATGCCCCTCCCCGTGTCTGGGTGGTTGATATTAGGTGTGTTCAAGATGGTCAAGACGGTACAGTCGGCTGCAGTTGAATGGTGCATCATGATTAGATTCTTGTCCAAGTTGCCCCTGACTTCCGTCTGTCTGGCTCTGACGTCAGTCCCCGTAATCTCGAGAGAGCAAGTCGGCTCGAGCCGTCTTTAAAGTCAGGTCGAGGCGAGAAAAAGCAACTGCAGCTCACTTGATCCGTCTTTATGGACTGCAAAACCACTGTGCCTGATGGGAAACGTAGTGTAGTGAACACGTGAGGGAGAGCGAACCGACTGTTGATTGGAATTTTCTTTTGATGCCATGCTGAACTAATACAGAACAAATTAAAAATTATCACAACGTTGTCAGTTGGTTTATATGCCAAAATACAAAAAATACATACAGACTGTACACATACATACATATAAAAAAATAAATAGGCTATATTCAAAAACAACATCACATCATACTTCAGCGTAAAATAATTGATGGAAGTAAATCGTTGGATCAAATATATATAATATTTTTGTTTAGCATGCCTTAGCAACTGAAAGTACAAGTTAAAATCAACATCAAAGGCAATTTTGATTGGCCTATTTTTGCATGCCCTTATATTTGATATTTGTTTACTCTTTAGATGTTTTATTCTTTATTTGTGTTTTCTGTGTTATATGTTGCACATTTGTACTGCAGCAAGTTCCTAGTCTGTGATCTCTGTTTTTTCACTGACAACGGCAATAAAATTCTTTCTGATTCTGATTTTAGCTCTACTAGTTTAGGGAAGATTAACTGAAATGAACTCTTCTGAATCTCTTAAGTCAAAGAATTATCAAAAGTAACGTTGGGATGTTATTTATCATGTCTGTTTATTAACATGTAACAAACAAAATAAATGCAATAATTCTACTTCAGCACATACAGTTTATTTAGTCAATTCCTAGCAAGAGAAAAAAAGTTCATTAAAATGATTCAGTCACACATTTAAGTGCATAAAAGTTTCTTCAACAAACAGACAAAACATTTGTGGGGCTCTTTGCTTTTGTTCCATGTTCATTATAGACAATTCTCTCCAAATCATCTATCATGTCATTATGTTATCATGTCCTTTATATTAGGCTGTGTCAGAATCACCATCAATGATTTGATTATACCAATCACAAAACAATTTCTGGGTATTGAAATTACCTGCCTACTAGCTCTCAAATTTCTATATCTAAACCATGTCATGAACTGTAATAACACCAAACCAAGTATGAATAAGTGAAACTTTATTTGTCACTACAAGCAAATGTCATTGTTCATAATTGCATTCAGTGCATATGAACTTATATCACAAGCCAATGCCACTTTCATCAAGAATATACGCTGTTACTAAAGACATAATTGAAGTGCAGTACACAATTAAAAATGGTTAGTACACATTAGTAACATCACATAGAGTGCACAGTGAATGGCCAAACATAATTGTTATAATCATGTTACACAAACTCCTGACGAAGCAATGAGCTACACCTATGTTGATGCACATCCAATTCGAAGCACCTGTTCCAAGCAAATGGGCTTGGGGTATATAAGATGCAGATGAACACACGGCATGGCCCAAAACATGGAGGTAACACTGTGCTTAACAGATGCCAAGGGCCTGTTACAGTGAAAGTTAGCAGGGAAACTGCAGACAAACTCCGATCTGGTAAGAGAAAGAATTATTATTAGACATATAAACAACAATTACACGTGTGTTGTATATTCCACAGATCCAAACTATGCAAAGCACATGCTGCAACACTTAAGAGCACAACAAGGTAATCTTCACCTGCAACTCAACAATTCAATATAGCATGCTTCTCAAACTGTAATAATGTAAATGTTTTGGTTCTTTGTTTTTACTTTCTTTTTTATAACAAATTAGCCAGATTTACAGTCTTAGAATCAGTGCTTAATTTGTAACTCAAACGTTGCCGGAACAAATTGTAGGTTTTGGACCGGGCTCCAGACAAGGTCGAACCTTTACCGGAGCGCACACAATAAGTGAACATAGAGGCTTAGAAATGCTAAAATACAACCCAACTGTCCATCCTACTCGATGTTAAATGATATAAAAGTAATTTTGTCTGTGTTACATGTTTTTTTTACACGTCACACAGAGATTTTCATTCATTCTGACAGAAATCAGCGCACCTAAATCTGATCCACAGCAACAAGTTGCCCTCCCACACACGCTCGTCCTGCAGCTCAGCTCACTGCCTTCGCATCATATCTGACTCTCCACAAGTCACAACAACAACGCAGGAAAACAGCTTTTACAAAGCAGACACAGGTCACAAACAGCCTTTACACAGCAGACACGGGTCTCATACATCAAACATGACGCTAAAATACACATTAAAGTAACACAGTAAAGTTAGTTGCACTTACGAGAAACTGTGACCGCTACATCAGCGCAGGTTCTCACCTCTTTATCGTCCCGTACACTCCAAACACATGTGACACTCCCGCTGCTTTTAATCCATCAAAACGAGTCGCAAATAACAACAAATATTCACAAAATCCACTTAGACGCATATTTCCTGTTTTAGAAGGAGATACAAGAGCGGGGCTCGCCTGGAACCAATGAAAAGTCTTAAACCCGCCTGCGCTGCTTCTGATTGGTCAAATTTCCTGTCAGTTCCGCTTTTAACCAATTACAGTTTGACTCCGTTTCCCCACAAATAAGCCTGTTCACTGTTCACTGTGAATGAGATGAGAGACGGGAGAGGAGCAGAGCCGCGTCTCGTAGAAGAAAGACAAAAAGAAAGCGTTACCGGAGCAGACAAACTGATGCGGAATGCCCCACGAGAGTTCCGGATCTTATTCGGCTTGTTCCGGCTCAAATTAAGCCCTGCTTAGAATGTATCTAAAAGGTTGAGCAGAAAAGTGGACAAAATGAAGTTCATTTCTTCAGTAAATCCTGTAAAAAACAGAAATTAAAAAAAAAACAAAAAAAAAAACAAAGTTGAGAAACAATACTAATATAGGTCTTCTTTCATATTTCAGAAAAGCTCATTACAACCCAAACACACCCACTCATGCACTCTCACAACCCACTCATGCACTCCCCCTCATTCACTCACCCACTCATGCACACTCACACCCACTCATGCAACCTCACAACCCACTCATGCACTCCCACCCACTCATGCACCTCACAAACCCATCATGCACTCCCTCAGTCCACTCATGCACACTCACAACCCACTCATGCACCCTCACACCCACTCATGCACCTCACCCACTCATGCACTCACAACCCCCACTCACCTCCAACCCACTCATGCACCCTCACCCCTCACACTCACACCACTCATGCCTCCTCAGCCACTCATGCACACTCACAACCCACTCATGCACCTCCAACCCACTCATGCACTCTCACAACCCCACCATGCACTCCACAACCCACTCATGCACCTCACACCCCACTCATGCACTCCACCCACCACCCCCACCCCACTCACACCCCCACCCCCTGCACCTCACAACCCCACTCCACCCCACATCACCTCACAACCCACTCATGCACTCCACCCACTCATGCACACTCACACCCCACTCATGCCACTCTCACACCCCACTCATGCACTCTCACAACCCACTCATGCACTCTCACAACCCACTCATGCACACTCACAACCCACTCATGCACACTCACAACCCACTCATGCACTCTCACAACCCACTCATGCACTCCCTCAGCCCACTCCTGCACACTCACACCCCACTCATGCACACTCACAACCCACTCATGCACTCTCACAACCCACTCATGCACTCTCACAACCCACTCATGCACTCTCACAACCCACTCATGCACTCTCACAACCCACTCATGCACACTCACAACCCACTCATGCACACTCACAACCCACTCATGCACACTCACAACCCACTCCTGCACACTCACACCCCACTCATGCACTCTCACACCCCACTCATGCACTCTCACAACCCACTCATGCACTCCCTCAGCCCACTCATGCACACTCACACCCCACTCATGCACTCTCACACCCCACTCATGCACTCTCACAACCCACTCATGCACTCTCACAACCCACTTGGACAACCCATCCAAGAGCAGAGCCACCAACTCTTCAAACTGGTATTTATTTTCATAAATTCTACCTTCAATATGTGTATGTTTGTGCAATAATGTTTGGTTTCTTCTAAACAGATTTCCCACATGAGGCTATCCTACTGCTAATACAGCAATCCCAAGAACACATCCACTCATACTGCAATAACAAAATCCGATTTTATAAAATATTGGAACAGGTTTTTCATCAACATGGCTACAAATATTCAATAGACAAAATACGTAAAAAACTTGGCAATCTTCTATCTACATACAAGCGCAATAAACTGAGACAAAAAACTACAGGCGAAGGAAAAATCTGCTGGGAGTATTTTCTGGTAAGTGTATATAAAATACAGTGTATGTAATCTACTGGCAATACTTATTAAAAGTTCCTCAATCACATTACTTGTATTTCTACTCTGTTTTCATACTGGGACATTGTGAGACAACGAAAGATAATTTCATTCTTTCCTCCTAGAAAATGGATGAAGTTTTTGGTGGCTCTGGAGTGGGAACCGCACCACCAGGAACAGTAATGCACACCCCACTATTTCCACATCCCTCACCTCACCTGAACTCACCTGATTCAAATGAGGAAGGCCGCTCCCAACCCGGTTCTTCACAGCTCAGTCCTTCACAGCCCGGTCCTTCACAGCCACAGCCTGGTCCTTCACAGCCTGGTCCTTCACAGCCACAGCCTGGTCCTTCACAGCCTGGTTCTTCACAGCCACAGCCCGGTCCTTCACAGCCCGGTCCTTCAAAGCCTGGTTCCTCACAGCTCGGTCCTTTGCGACGCAGATATTCTAAAACAAGTATTCAAGACACCTACCAGCTACACGCAGAGAGGCGCACAGCTGCCCTCGAAGCACTGGTCCACCCAGAAAAACGACAGCAAAGATATCAAGCTGAAGTACTGGCCAAAATGGCCCAGATCTCAGCACAGCTACAAACTTTATCAGAGCAACAACAAGAACTGATTGAAATAATGAAAAATAAACTAAATTAACCCACTATGTGTATAATTACTCCATTGACAGCTGCATTTATAAATATTGGCGTAATATAGCAAGAATATGCCTCCAAAAATGTGGTCAAAGATAAAAAAAAGGATATTTTAAGAAGAAATGTTTGCTTTCAAAAAAGTATGTTAGTTTCTATGTGCTAATCCTTGGTTAGAGCTTCTTTTGTAGGAGTTTTGCATCATACATATGGGCACTATCTACAGCAGGCAGGGCTTCGGCTCCATAAGCAGTGACAGCATGATCTTCTCCAGGTCTCACCATACTGATGCAGTCGCTCATACAAAAGAAGACTGAACCAAGTACTAATGCAGAGTAATGAACATACTTTACAGAACCAGATCTATTTTTCTTCAATAATGCAATAGTCCAATTTTTTAAGAATGTATTCATTTTGGCTATCTTAAGCCAAAAAAAATCAAAATCACTTGATGTGTCATGAGTCTATATTATAAACTGACTTGACTTTCATAATTGATTAACAAAACAGATTGAAAATTTTCTTGATATTTTATTTTTTGAGCCAGACCTGTATTTGGTTTTGTGGAAGTTGTTTTATGTGTTTGAATAATAAATTCAGTGCAAAACACCCTCAAATTGCAAAACATGTTTAGAGTTGCCATTTAGTCATTTATGAATGACTGTCATATTTATATAGGCATCTCCCATCAGGGGGAAGCAGTGGATGGCCTAATGCCTCTGGGGACCACTGAACTCCGAGATCCTCTGCTGATTTTGCCTGGGTATGATCATGTACCCAGTTACCATGAGCTGCCACGTGGAGGCACAGCAGAAGTCTTGATGACGGACACCTAACCTGTGTCTTATCATCCTGTGGCATACAGCACACCAGCTCACACAAAATGAAAAATAAATTGTAAAAGAGTAAAGGATGGGTGTGGAAAGTGGAGAATTGAAAGTTTTCATAGACTATTGCAAATTAAATCTCTGAACTGAGTAGCATCATTGTTTAACGGAATTGTAAAATCATCATCAGGGTCATCAGGAAATGCATGGTCATCGTCCTCCTCTTCCTCCACCTCGTCTTCGGGATTGATACAGATGTTGTGCAAAATGCAACATGCTTTTATTGTGGATGAAATGTTGGAGATGTCCTTTTGGTATAAGCATTTCAAACGGCGGAATTTGTTCTTCAGTAATCCAAAGGTGTGTTCTATGACAACATGAGCAGATGTAAGTTTTGAATTATAGCGCCTCTGGCGAGCTGTTAGGTGTCCATTGTCTCTGTACGGTTTGAGAAGATGGATGGAGAGTGGGAATGCAGAATCCCCAATGATAAAAGTGCCTGGTGGGAATAAAGACTCTGGGTTGGTTTGAATGATTTCTGATACAAGTGTATGGTTGAGAGCTCTGGCATCATGCCAGCTCCCAGGATGGCCAATGCTCACATGAGTGAATTTCTTTTGATGGTCACAAAAACCCAGTAAGAGAACAGAATAATGTTGCTTGCGGTTGTAGTAGGCATTTGGGTTTTCGGCGATAGGTTTGTGAATATGAATGTGACAGCCATCAACAGCAGAAATGGTCCGGGGGAAGCCTAGCTGATCAAATCCATTATTGGTGTCAAGTGCACGCTGTCCAACTGGCCAGTTTATGTGAAAAGACATGTGGGTATTAATTAGTGAACAGAAATTATGTATATGGTTGAAAATTGAACTTTTTGATATATTGAAACGGTCGGCTACTCCTCTGTAAGATTCTTGGTTTGACAGGGTCCACAGACTGGCTAAAATGCTTGTATTTAAAGGGATTGTTGATTGTTGGATGTTGCCGTAATGTGGCCTTAAGCAGTTGTGTACATCCTGGTAAGAAAGCAGAAGTGAAATAAGTGTGAACAAAGAAAAGCATTTAGGAACATTACAACAGTTATGAAAACAATTACCTCCACTTGAGCTCTTGAAAGTCTGAAGTGACTCTTGAAATCACTCAGGCTATACAAAGGCACCACATTGTCAACGTAGTTTGTTATTTTGGAACCCTTGAAGAGAAAGATTATGTATTGGTGTATAGCTTCAAAAATGAGTCCAAATGCATTATACCTTTCTAATTATAGGCAACTGGAGGCTGAACTGCAATGAAACTGGCAAATGTGATTTTACATATATTTACTGAGGATTATGCATATTTTGTAGAATATTGTAGGCCTAATTGTACAAATTAAATCATTGTAGCAATCAGTGTTGGGAGTAACTCATTACTGAGGTAACTAGATACTGTAATGTATTTCTGTTATCAGTAACTAACCACTGTAGACATTATTGAAAAAAAAAAAAAGGTTTACAATTGGTTACTTGCATAGGCTAGTAATAATTCAATAAAAATGACATGGTCAAAACAACCCTAACTTTGTGGAGTAGTTTTCTTGGCATCTGATGACTTGATCCAAAGCGTAAAAATCATATTTGTGAGGAAAAAAGACAGACTTACTATATGAATGAATTAGTAAACAAATAGGACTATAAATGGAATTAGTATTGTAGAGTGTTGTGACAACATGTGTGTTTAGCTCAAAGTAACTGAGATTAGTGTACATTTTAGACATAATGTGATACAAATAGCTTACATTTTAAATCCCGTAATTAACATATAATTAGCCCATTACAAATTTTACAGTAACATGTCCAACACTGGCAATTCCCTTTTGCTTAGTTGTCTTTGTTCCGAAGTTTTGAACATTCTGATGACGGATTCATCAATAGGTCTGCACTTAATTTACCTTCTTCTTTGATGCTCTTCGTTTAACAGCAAGACGTCATCACATTCAAGTTCCTCTGCAAAGAAATAGGCAAATGCTATATGCTCAGCCATGTTGCTCGCTCGGGTGTAAACAACCGGATGCGAATGACACGGCCCACTTCCTGATCTCGTCTATGTAGCTTCATTTGACACGTCCAACTTGATTCAAAGCGTTTGTCTCCGCCCCTGGCAGATCCCGTTTGTTCTCGTCTGCAATCCAGGCGAGGCGCTTTTCATCTTGAACACACCTAATGTAGTGGGGTTGTCACTTTCCCCACAGCCCATGAGGCACCCTGGTAAGCTCCACCCTTAGTACTGCCCACTAGTTAGGAGCAGATATAAGGCAGCTGCTCACAACATGGCAGCCTCTTTGAAGCTGCTCTGCTCCCTCCCTGCTGCAGGTGCCTTTTGTTTGTAAGTGCCCAGTCTGCAGCTGCTGTGCTCTGTTGGCTAATGGTACGCCTGATCTGATCTGTTGTAAAGTTGAGCCTTGTTTTTTGTAAAGGTGGCTAAACCTGCTGCTGTTTTGCGTTATTTGTTTTGCTTTTGTTTTGATATTTTGCTTTGTGTTTTTGCTTTTAAGTTTTGTTTTGATTTCTTTTGATTTATTTGATAGTTTTGTTTTGTTGTTTTTGCTTTACTTTATGTAGCTTTTGTTTTGATATTAAAAGTTTGGTTTTTGCTTTAATTAGTTTTGATTTTCAATAGTTTTTTTTTTGTTACTTTGAAGCAGGTTTATTTTAAAGACAAACTGAGTCTCTCTCTCCGTGCAATATTTTTAACATTTTTCTTTTTGTTTCAGTGACGCTGGGTGCCTCCTGGTGGTTGGGCTAGGCACGTTGGTGAGGTTCCCTCACTTTTGCATGTGATTTAGTGCACTGGGATCACAACTTTTAGTTTTGCACATTTCATTTGCCGTGTCGTCTGCTGTGTCCACGAGGTGAGTCTGTGGTAGCACCCCTGGGCACACCCTCGTTAGTCTGCTCACCAGTGGTCACTGGTGGGCCCCAGCTAGCTTCTTTTGATTTAGTTTTTGGTAATATTTTAAAAAAATTTAAACTTTAGGCCTATTTTTAAATTTAGTAAATACAATTTTTAGGTTATTGTTTGTTTGTAATAAAACTTATTTTTTTTTTATTTCCCATTTATTTGTTAATTTGTAATAAACAATTTTTCCCTAAATTTAGTTTTGTCTTTGTCTAACTTTTCTTTATTTCACAGGTTTTCTTTAGTTCAACATCTAAATATTTTAATAAAATCTTTTAAACTTTTTTTTTCATGTCTCTGTCACTTATCTGTGTGTCCTTTTTAAATTGTACTGGGTTTGATTGTGACCCTTAGGCTTCAACACCCCTCCACAATAACATGCAGGTAAGGGAACAATTGGTGGTGATCGGAGGTTGAAGCACCAGGTGTTTAGAAGAATCACCTCTGCTGAGGACTGCTGCTATCACTGTGTGGAGTCGGCTTACTTGTGAAGTTACTAATAATCACTATATTACTGATAGGTGTCACAGATGTGTGGGAGCTGTGATAGTTACCTTCACTTTGAAATGTAATGCCACATAACTCAAGCAAACTGCTATTAAAATCTAAGGAAATACTGTGATGGACATGTTTCTTTTTATGTAAATGAACTCATGGACTAAAGCGATGGGTTATAACCACAGAGAAACTGAAAATATCCAAAGAAAATGTAAATAAATGTGATTATGTGACATTTTAGATTTTGACATTGATAAATGTCTTTGTAAGTCTCAAGTTAAATAATCCACCCACCACAACCACATTTAAATCTGCAGTTTGCCACAATTGAGTGAAAAAAAAACATTAGCACCTCCTACTGGTTAAAAAGGATAATCCAACAGTTCATACATGCAGACTGACTGTTTAAAATTAGTTTGTAATTTGTTGGGAAAAAATAAAAGAAAGTAATTTTTTTTTTTTTTTTTGTCAGGGCTACTGTAGTTTTGGAATAGAAGCTGCAACATTTGGAATTTTAGCAGTAAGTGGCAAAATGAGTGATGAGATATGACATTTTCTCCTATAGGATTTAATTACATACAAACAACGTACAACAAATCAACAGCTCTTCTTAACGTATTTAAACGAGTTTGTTAGTTTGCTCGGGCTTAGCGTTCAGCCATGTTTGGAACTCATTTTTGTTGCTATGCTAATCCTAACCCATCAATTATCAATAGAGAGACTTTTTTTACCTTAAAGCTAGCATAAGAGCTTAGAATAATATAACTTTTGAGATTAACTTCCTTTTGTACCAGGTTATGTCAATGACTTTTGTGCAGGAAAATGACAATGACAGCGTCATCTTGTTTGTTTTGTAAATACTTAGGAAAATATGAATTTCCCTGTCTCGCCATCCTCACATGACCCAATGCAATAGTCTACACATCCCATTTGAATCTGATCAGGAGTGGCAGCAGTTTGTGGACTAATCATGTTGGTTTTATGTGTTTTCTTTGGTAAGTCTGCTATGGAATATATTGTGAAAATGTTTGCTACTAAAATAATTTACAGTTTATATTTTCTAGGATTCAGCATCCTTCCGTTCATAACTGGACTTGAATACCATTTTGTTAACCAGAAGCTGAGCTGGTCCGCAGCTCAGCAGTTGTGTAGAGAGTTCTACTCTGACCTGGCCACAGTCACTAGTCTGAGTGAGGCAGTCGGCTCAATAGACAGGACAATTACACTGGCCTGGCCTGGATTGGGCTGTATGATGTTTTATGGAAACCTGGGATGACGTCTGATCCCTGGAGGTGGTCTGCCACTGGGACCAGTCTCGGAAATTACAACCACTGGAAACAAAATTATCCTTATGGAACAGACGTCTGTACCTATATAGAATATGGAGAATGGTTTAACCATATCTGTAGTCACCAACACACCTTCTTCTGCTACACAGGTGAGATCTGCAGCCACACCAGTGACCCATAAAATAGCATGAACTAATAGCATATACATACTAAGACATAAGCCAAGTTTTGGCTTTTCAGCAAAAATATTTTACCTAAGACACACATCGTTAATACTAAGTTTAAGGACTCTGAAAACAAATATTTCTGAAACCAGGTCCCAGAGTGAAAAGATTTCAAAACTCTGGTTAAGAGTCTCTCAGTTATGCTGTATCTGTATAAATCTGTTTAGAAATAATAATCCTAATATTCCAAAAACACAATTTTCTCTGTCTCCTCTGTAGGTTTTACATCCATGTTGTTTATTTAGAATGCTTGTTAAGTTTAAAAGAATTTCTGTTTACATTCAGCAACTTTCCTGCACATGCTCAGTGTCAAATCTTTCTCTAGTTTTTTGACTTTCTGTGTCAGTATCACAGCACCACACTCTGGTCAGTTACAGGCATTACATCAGCTTCAGGCTGGTTTACTGATTTGTGTGGATGCTCACAAATCCTAGGACAGTTCCATGTTTATGTTTTTCTGAGCATCAAAACCGTAAAAACTTTGAATAATGTTTCCAAAGACTGACAGGGAAATAAGGTATTGACATAAACAAAGCATAGGTTGACTTACTTAAAGACATTTGATCTCAGAACAACCCATTCAAGAGCACACACTGTAGAGATGCTAACACAACTGAAGGATGGTTATATTCTGAGACCAAAGCTGTTTTGTTAGTCAAACTAAACACTAAATCAACCTTTTACGGCAAAACTTTACCTATATTTAAATAGGAGTCTTCTGAACCTATTTGTGAAAGTTATTTTAGTGCAATTTCATCAAATTTGGAACCTTCTGTTCAAGACAGTCAGTGTGAATGCTCCCTCTTGGAAAAGCATTACATGGACCTGATGGCTGCAGGTGTCTATGTCTGCTGCTCTATATACCTCCAGACTCCAACTGTCCAATTATCTAGGCATTTCTCAATTTAGCAGCTCTAATTAAAAAGGGTTGTGGGCAGAATGTAAACAATGTCGGAGTATCTTTCTTTTTGTTGAATGAATCAAATCATATTTTTGCATAACCCAAAATCACAAGAACAATCACCTCTGAGGACTTCGCAAGGTTGTTAATTTAGCAAACATTAATATTAAAAAATAAAACAAAATAAAACATTACAAAACAGAAAATAAGAAACCGTGATTGCGCAAGCATGTCAGAGCAGATTATTAGTAAACATTCATATTAATTATTGTCCAGGGCATCCACTGTCCTTAGAACCTCCTTCGTGGCAAGGAAAAACCCAAAAACTCAAAAAAAAAAAAAAAAAAAAACTAAAAAAGATTCCATTAGCAGAGGGAAATAACTCGTCTAGCAGGACCAGAACTGGCGAATCCTGGAGAGGGAGGTGGGGCGGGTGTCCAGGAGGGAGGGGTCAGGCATCAGTGGTCCGGCCTTGTCACTGGAACAGCAGCATCTGAAACAGTTACATTCCCCAAGAGGGGAGTGGGACAGGGACAATGAGTGAATAGCAAAGAACAAACTACAGATGAACTGTAGTTCAATATTCTTTTCTGAGAATTGTATAGGTTAGAAAAAGGAAGAATTTTGCTGTCACAACTAATGATGTTCATCCACAGATGGATTTCCAAAGCAATACCATTTTATTGACTCTCCTACGCTAATTTGGGCCGATGCTGTGATTTACTGCCAACAACACTACACGGACCTAGCAGTGATCGAAAGCTCTACTGAAAACGACCAGCTGTCATCTCTTTCTGGTTGGATGGGCCTGTACAAAGGGCCTTTGACTGTGTGGGGGTGGTCCGACGGCACCAGCAGTTCTTTCACAAACTGGGGAGCAAGTGAGACCAATCAGCATAACTGTACGACCGAGGATTCAGCCCATCGTTGGTTCTCCCAGAGCTGTGACCTGACACTGCCCTTCTTCTGCCACGGAGGTAACACACCTACATTCGGTGTTGAAATGTACACAGAAAGGTTTTGACAAATGACAGTGTTAAAAAATTTAACTTGTAGCTATGTAAATTATCTGCAGTATAAAATCTGCACTGAAAAACTTGGCAGCAAAAAGGTTTGGTATCAGAGGTGTAGAGAAGTATAGAAGAGTTGTCTTTTCAGAAATGTGCCATTCCTCCTGTTTCCATCAACACTGACGCTACAATTGTCTTCACTTTTCAAAAGACTCTGTTAGCTTGTCACTAGTCTATGTCTGGACGTCCACACAGGTTCTTGTTCTAGGTTCGCTATGATCTTGAGATTGCCCAGTCCATTCTGGATAGTGTCTCTCAGGTTAGCTAATCCTTAGCCTCCTTCCCATTTCTAAGTAGGTATCCATAGTAGGACTGGGCAAAAAAAAGAGATTGAGATTCAGTCATGTTGAGTCAACATGTCGGCAATTATTTTTGGAGGATATTGAATCAAAACATTGACAACAATTCATTGTCAGTAAAAACTTGTGGTTTGGAGCAATACTTTTGACATGATGACTTTCTACAGATCTTGATTTTAACATGGATGTAATTCCACAACATTCCTTGTATGCTAGCCTGATGTATCAGCCGGTTTCATTTCACTCCTGACACCTCAGTATTGGAGCTTGTTTGCTCGATGGTAGGTGGGCCTTTTTTGCATTAATCAATCGCTCCCATTTGTTCGTTGCCAGATACTGTATGTTGTACTGCGACCAACATACAGTATCCGTTGTCAGTGGCGGTTTTTGGGGTGGGCGAGGTGGGCAGCCGCCCAGGGCGGCATTTGCCAAGGGCGGCATTTGCCGAGAAAAAAAAAATCAAAAGTCCTTCATCAGCGCCGCAGGACGCATGCAAACTAATGTACAGTTAACAGGTCAAGCTATACCAGGAGAAACAGCACCCTCTACTGGCGGCTGCATCCCTTCACAAACAGTTCTGTGTCTTGGTCATGAGCTGTGTCATAACACCGCTGATCCTGCAGAGGGCGCTACGTGCACAGTCTGTTTGGTTTCACTTTTTCTCACAGCCGCAGATTCTTCAATATTAAGTTGTTAGCGGCAGACTGCTCCGTCTTCTGCAAACTTTATCCCGTTATCACTTTATTAATGCAATGGATCTGTTTAACAGCAAAAATAAAAGTCAGCTGTTTTTATTTTTAACACAAATCCTCCGCCGTGGAAAGGACGAGTTCTGAATCACCACAGTGTTGGACAAACATAAACTTTCACGGAGTTTTTTGATCAAACAGCGCTGTGTTTCTCCGGGTTAGTTTTGATCGACTGACCTCAGCAAACATGTTTTGTTTTTGTGGTGTAACGGTGCTGCGTGTCTGCAGCATTTTGGACAAAACAACCCAGTCTGTGTGGATTATTTTGGCTTTGTTTATCACCCAAGTCCCTCCTCCAGAGCTGCTGCAGCAGGTATGTAACCCGGGGGTTCTGTGGGATTTAATTTGCGTCATGAGTTAATGCGAATAAATAAACACGAGTTAATGCAAACAAATAAAACTGCGTTTCCAGCATTCAAAATTCGCTTCAGCTGTTATGTGCATAAAACAAAATCCACCTCTAGAGAGCGTATAAACTTTTATGTGCATTAGGGATTCTAAATGTGATATTGGCCGTTTCCACCTCCCAGGACTTATTCGATACTTCTTAATGCGCATTAAAAACAAGGGGGTGGAAACGCTAGTAGTCTCTTTAGTCATAGATTTTTCATTTGCATGTGCAATGAGACGGTCAAAACCTTCAGGGAAAGAACAAGAGAAAAAAAGATAAAGGTATAATGACTTTCGCCCAACTGTCATAATTATTATTTAGCCTGCCTGGCTTGCACACTAATTCTCCATTTTAATATCAAGAAGAAGGTTCAGAAGCTGTAATGCTGCTGAGTTCAATTTGATTATTAAAAATCACATATTACTGACAGATTACCACTTTTTGACAGATGTGGATATACAGTAATTGTAAAAATAATTAAAGCCGCAAGCGGCATTCCAACGGCCTCGGGGCGGGCTAGGGGGGTTTGGGGGGCGCCAGATGAGCTTGTTCGCCCAGGGAGTCATGCAGGCCAGAACCGCCTCTGTCTGTTGTAGACTGTTCAGTACAGTTTAAACATGGATGCTAGTGATCGTTGCTGTCTCCACAGAGTGAAATGAAACCAGCTGATATATTAGCTAGAGCAGCTTCATCACATCATAAAAAAGTGATATTTGAATACAAATTTCTGGCAGATAGTACTTTAATGGCAAACTCGCAGAACTACAAACAGATGCAACTGCTTAATTTCTGTTCGCTGGTCGATCGTTTCTCAAGCTTTAAGCAGCAACAAACACCGAACTCTAGTTGCTGGACTAAAATGAAACAAAGCGGAGGCACAAGGTGGCACTAGCCTGGTTAGGTATTTACCACATTTGATAAACCTATGCAAGTGACTTGCCCTTGCCCTTAAAAGTGGTTTTCCCCAACATAAATTGTCTGTATTGTACAGCTCCAAGGTTTCAGTGATTCATGTGTGTGGCATCTCGTCACAGACACATTGTTGGTTTGTAGCTGTGTGTTTGTAGCTTACATCACAGTGTTTAATGAATAACAGTGTATAATACTGTATATTAAGTGTCAATTCAGATACAACAGAACAACTGGACTATTTGATTTGATTTTTTTTTTACTTAATTTGGTCATAATTGGAATCTTTAATGATCTCAAATAGATCATTGTTGAACACAGATGAACCCTTCTTGACTGTTCAATTATCTCATTATTGTCATTGGAATTCTAATCCATATTTGCATTCTATTTTTATGTCTGGAACCAGCTGGTAAAAAGAAGTCTACTGTTTTGATCCAGAGCACGTTCAGCTCTGGTTTGGACATGACAGATCCAAACAACTACAGAAAAGATCACACAACAGGCAAGTCCAGTAGTTCAGTCATGCTGTGGAGTAAATATTTTTAAATGTAATAATTCTGTTTTCTGTGTAGATGGAGAAACAGCTCAAACTCAAGGGGCTCACTGACTTCAGCATTGACTTGAAGTCTTCATTTCAGAAGTAGACATTAATGAAAACTTGAATGTAATGTGAACAAATGAACTGAAAATGTGTCTTTAAATATTGGCGTTTCTTTATAGTGTTTTGAGATTTTTCATGATACATATGACATTTTTCATTGTCTTGAATCATACGGTGCAAATAAATGAGTTTCCTTGTGTGTTAATATGATTTATTTTTTCTTAATAGAACTAACCGGTTATAGACAAGGTTGATCGTCAAACTACAGCAACATGTGATTTTTTTGTTGTTGTCCCTCGTGATATTTTTGCCTCATGTATATATTTTTTTCCTCACAAGCATCCATGTTTGTTTTGATGATGATTATTGCATGATACTTGAGCCATGTATAAGTGTCACTGAACTGATCCTGGATACATTTCTCTTACCCAGGTAGACATGACCCTCTCTGGAAAAGCTGTACGCGAAACAAGTTCACCAATTGATCTGTTAACCCTGGATTTTATCAAAGCCGTAAGCATCAGTGCAAACTGACCAATCAGAACAACCAAGCATTGATGAAAGAATATGCCGTGGCTTTTGTATTTGATCACTTTTTCGCTGCTCTCTCTCCCCTCTCGCTCTTCCACAAACCCCTGCATTCTTGTCTCTGATTGGCCAACGATATGTCTCTTTTAACTTATTCGGGAACTTACCCTGGTTCAGAGCAGGTTATGAGTTTGCTCTACCTTGATAGAAAGTGATCTAGTTTGTAGGACAGCCAGACCAGGTTTAACCCAGAACTTACCTCGCTAAACTTCAAAGTACAGGGCTGTCAATCATGCTCAAGAGATGAACATTGTGGTCAGATGATTTATTATATTTACAGCGTCTGGATTTTCTAGAAAAATAAATCTACAGTAAGTCCTCTCCATAAAAAGAGAGAGAGAGAGATGTACACACATGGTCAGCACAAAAACACAGTAAAAGTATAAAGTCCAATGAGCAGAGGCTGCCCTGTCTACAGCACAACCACAGTGAGTACAGCGAGCCTACACAGGCTGATACAGGTCATGTTAGGACAAAGTGTGTTCTACATACAGCATATTAGTTTTTGACTAACTGTTTTTAGGTACCTTTAAGTAACCTAACCTTTTATTTAAAGGGCGTTAAACTGGAGAACTGGAGCCAAATGTAGCCCCCAGGATTGTTTTATGTGGCCCCCGAGATTTAATTTCTGATTATTATTGACAGTAGCTCCCTGATAAAATCATTCAGCAACTTTACGATCTACAGGTCCCAGAATGCACTGCAGCCCAGTACAGACGGGAGGAGTCACATAGGCTAGAAAAGATCTAAGTTGAAATATAAAGGCTTATGTTACTGAGATGTGACTATAAAACCTACAGTCCACTGGAATACAGTAAATGGCAAACAGTTTGTTCAAAATTCTCTTGGAGTGACAGAACGAACAATATAAAATAATGCAACATAATGTAATGTGTTAGAATACAAATATGGACATACAGTAAATGCAGTGGCGGGCCGTGCATTTCTTGCCTAGGCCTTCAGTGGTGCTCCTTTATTCACTTGTCAATAAGCAGCTGATGGCTATTAAACTATTCTATTACGCAGGCACGTGATAAAGAGCAAAGCATCATTACTTCTATAGCCAGAATAAACGCATTTACACACACATCCAAAAATATTTACTCACCAATAGTCTGAATTACTTGTACACCAAAAGCACAAATGATATTGTCCAGAATCTTACCGTGGAGCTGGTGGTATGTGCATGAATCTTGCTCTGGACCCGTCTTCCAGTGGCCTCGTAGATTTGCTCATATCGATAGGAAATGCTACAAAGACGCTGATAAACAATTATTGAATTATTATTAAGCATGCATGCACTAAATATAATTTATGTCAGTTTGTTATTTAGATATTTTTAGGCCAACAGAAAAGGCTTTGCAGGCCCTAATGGTCCGCCACTGAGTAAATGTGTTTTAAATATTTGAAAATAAACAGAAGGACCTATGTTTTAAAAAGTTGCCCTCACTGTGACTCGATTAGGCCCCAGCTCCATTTGAGTTCTCAGCCCTGCTCTGTTTCAATGCACTGGGCCAACTAATGTATAACTTTACTGATGCGTTCCATAAATAAACAACAATACACTTACATTTGAGCTCTTTCATGGAAATAGCAGCGTCATCTGGTTTGTTTTGTAAATCCATATGAAAATATAGATTTCCATGTCTTGTCATTGACTTATGCACACTCTGATCAGACATCAGACAGAACTCTTAGAGCTGGAGATTATACACCAGCAGCAAACTACAAATATGATTGTTCCATCTCTGGTCCTGTTCTGTAAGTATTTTGCATTACTCACTATGGTCTTTGTTATTGCATTTCTGCTAAGCAATACTCAGTATGCATTGCTAAATATTATTTTGTGAATCACTGTATAAATTCCACAATGTCAGAAACAAGTAGCCGTTGTTCATGTCAAGTCGTCAGGTTTACAAATGCAATTCAATTTATTTCCTCAATGTGCCGTCATCACAACACCAACCCAAAAGAACAATCAAACATTGTGAAAAGCTGAACTTTATAATAATGGGTCTAACACCACAGCAGAGATGACAGATGACTGTGTTTCAATTATTTACTTCTGATATTATTATATCTTTAGTTCTACTTTTTTGGTACTTAAATTTTACATGTGAATTGTTATGCATGAATGTGGCAACACCACCTACTTATATTTGAGCTGTCATGTACAAAGAGAAACGTGAACAGAACATTAAAAGATCACCAATGACAAAAACACAGTTTACATTTCAGATTCATTGTAATTGTGAATATTGAAGCAGACTGTTTAATATTCTTATCTCATTCTATATTTGTGAACAAACACCAAAGCCAGTACATTTTCCCTTTATTAGACTTTCAGACTGTAAAACAATATGAGGCTAAGGCTAATCTTTGAATAGACAAGTAGAATCATAATGTAAGATGTTTGTTCTTGAAGCTCTGGTCAGACAGCAAAGTCGACTCAGCCCTACAAACATCTGCTTGAGAAATGATCCTGGCTACTGAGACTTTTATGCCAGTCAACATTATACTAAGGTGTCAAACTCAAATGGAGCTAGGGCCACTTTTTAAAATATAGTTCTGGCATTCGCAATTTTCAAATATAGCAATTAGGCTTTAAAAGCCTTTTTAAACACATGTATGCCCACATTTATATTGTATTACATTACATTATTACAGTCTGTTCTTTCAAGAAAATTCTGGCAAAATTGTATGCAATATGTGACATTCTGGTTTTAATGTCACAGGATAAAACTTTATATTTCCATAGGTTTTTACCAGTCTGGTCTGTGTAACTCCTCTTGTGCACTTTACAAACATGCACTGTCAGTGTGTTTCACAAACCAAGCCTGACTTTTATCTGAAGTGTTGCTTCTTTCTGTTCTCATACTCTTCCTGTCCTGTCTTTGTTTCTTTGTTGTAGAGAACTTAACTGACTAGCCGGCCTTCCGACATTCTGTTCGAATGCAGAAAGTCTGAAACCAAAGATGACGCAAATAATTTTATTGTCCAAAATTAGGACCCCTCGCCATTATTACTTAAAAAAATGTTCTAACTTTTCAAAACATTCAAGATGGCAGCTGAGAGATTTGTTCAGCTCTTGCTTCAGTTTTGAATAATCAGGAACGTATCAATTTCTTAAAACCATGTTGAGAGCCTTGAGACTGAAAAAATTCCTTGCGCTACATATGCTAAGCATTTGTGCTTAGCATGTCTCTGTTTTGGTGTAATTTCCAACTTTGTGATTGGTTGACTCAGCGCTCAGAAAGCCCACCCTCGAAATTGAAACCTGGTGCTCTAATTAATTGTAAAGTTGTGTGACAAACTGCGTAGGGACAGGCAGGTAGAAAGCTAAAAGTGATTTGTGTTGTGTCATTCTCATTGTTACAGACATTTATCTGCAGGCCACAATCAGTAATAATCAATAATCATCCTGGGTGCTGCATGAAATCAGCTTACAGGCAGCCAGATTCACACTCTGTTACATCGTAAATGTCTATTTGGAACTAAAATAATGAACTTCTTTCCTTAGCCATGTGCATCGTTCCGTTCATAACTGGACGTGAATACCACTTCATAAACCAGGAGCTGAGCTGGTCAGAGGCTCAGCAGTTCTGTAGAAAACACTACACGGACCTGGCCACAGTCACCAGTCTGGAGGAGGCAGGCCGGCTGACCAGACAGGACAACTACACCGGACTGGCCTGGATCGGACTGTCCGTCGATCCTACGTCGAAAGAAATCATCTGGAAATGGTCTGCCACTGACACCATCCTGGAACAGTACCAGAACTGGAAGACTCAGCCTAGAGGAGTGTACCCATGTGCTTCAACTGAAGCTGGCGGGATGTGGTTTGAGCATATTTGTTCTCACATTCATCCCTTCATGTGCTATAATGGTGAGATCTGTAGTAGAAGGTTTATTTTAGTCTTGAACATGGGAAAACAGTCAAAAATGCACATAGTGAAGTCAACAAAAACAGAAAAATGAACATAGCCTAATTGAAATGATCATTTTGTTAACACATTCAATCTAAATGTTTTTGCTGAGCAGACTTTTTTTTCTTACAAATTGAGTAAGGTCTAGTCCACACAAAGCCAAACAATGATAATTAAATATGGATTGCATAAACATGGAGCTGTTTTAGGATTTGTGAGCTTCCACACAATTCATTAAACCACCCTGAAGTCGGTGTAATGCCTGTAACTGACCAGAGTGTGGCGCTGTGACACTGACACAGAAAGTCACAAAACTAGAGGAAGACTTGACACTGAGCATGCACAGAAAAGTTCTTGAATGCAAACAGAAACTTAGTGAGAGAAACCTACAGAAGAGACAAACAAAGTAGATTTATGCTTCAGATGTCTTTGAAATGACAAAGCTTCCAAACATTTAATGGAGATTATAGTGGATTTATTTTTTTCCTTTCTTCTGTTGTTTACGGTGCAATGAGAAGGCAGATACTCACAGTGAACAAGGTATAAAAGTCAGACGTTGTGGATGCAGCGTAACCACAAAGACAATGACCCGGAGTTTGGGAATCTTTTCACCTTGGGATCTGGTTTTAGAAAAAGTCATTTTCATGTCCTGAAACTCCTGCTTCGTGTAGACAATGTGGTTTAGGTCAAACATTTGTTCAGAAATGTCATGAGCTTGGCATTGTGTAAACAAGGCATAAATCAAGCTGAGAATTTCATACAACTTTCTCAATCTATGGGGTGATATTGATGACCTTGTGACCAAAAATGCATTTTGGAAGCTATTTAGAAGCAAATAAATAAATAAATAATAAAACTTTAAACTTCTTCAAATCTAATTAAAACTTCTTCAAATCTAAATCCAAAAAAGAATATGTGACTCAACATTAATGTCCTCAATAAACGAAGCTGTTTGACCAACCTGATCTCACAAGAAAGGTACAACACTACGACATTACAGGACATGTAAATTGTTTATGATTAGCACGATTTCACGGCGGTTTTGTGTAAATATGCCACTCGTTGCAGTCCCAATTCAATTCTATGGTGGTTGTAAAGATGTGTTCTTGTTTATGAATATTAACAAAATCCTGATTCTAATCTTAACCTGCCCCAAGTCCCAGACCTAAACTTACCATATTTAGTAACTTGAAGCCTAAACTTACTCGTTACACCCAAAGAAAATGTCCCTACATGGCTTCAACCAAAACTCGTGTGTTTTTTTGTGCATTTTGGTAACAAAAGCATGCGAAAAAGGCGTGAAATCGTGATCATAATACGCTATTTTTGTGGCGTGATATATGTACGCTTTTTTTGTGAGACTGTGTTGGTTTGGCACAGTTCAACTTCTGTTAAATTAACTAAAGCAGCTAAGCTCTGACGTCAGGTGAAAAGTTTTACACTCATGTCAAACATAAATATATTCCAAATTTACAAAAAGAATGACAAGGGAGTTTCCTTGTACAAGGTACTGTAAAGATAACCCAATATTATTTTCTCTTAACAGATGTGCTCCATACAAAGCAATTTCATTTCATCACATCACCTCTAAAAACTTGGGAAGGAGCCAGAGATTACTGCAGAACGTACTACACAGACCTGGCAATGATCGAAAGTGCTTCAGAAAGTGAGCAGGTGACGTCCCGTGTGTCTGGTATTACTGTTGGATCGGCCTGTACCAGGAGACAGGAGCAGTGTGGAGGTGGTCCGACGGCACCAGCACTTCCTTCACAAACTGGGGACCAACCGAAAACAGTGAGCAGTGCACAGCCGAGGACCCACCCATCTGTGGTTCCCCGAGAACTGTGACCATGCACTGCCCTTCTTCTGTCAGGGAGGTAACACATTTTAAAGCAATACTATTGACAGAAACTAGGACACTTTTAATCTTCTTCCATTAGTGTTTAGGAACTAGCTTAGCAGAAAGTGAACAGATGCTTTTGTTATTGAGTATGATTTTTTTTTGTAAAACTGCAAATATACAAAAATAGATGCATACTGTATGAACATACAATGTGCAGGGCTGCATAAAACAATGAAAAGTTACTTGAAATTACGTAATAGGTGCACAACAATGACCTAAAAGTTAACTAGAACTCACAATGCATTAGCTATTAGCTTCATGCTAATATAGGCTACATAGCAAATCCCATTGATAAGCTGAGAGTAAGAGCGTCTTATATTTCTGCGTGATTTTCACATACAAATCAAGTTCCTAAAATTAATAATGAGACAAAAGGATACTTATTGACAGATATTTGCATGGCGCCAAATGACTGGCTGCTGCTTTGTGTCAATGGCTGTGCTCAGTGGCACATGTCACAAGTTTATCCATTGGCAGCTAGCAAGATTCACGTCCGCCACATACGAGTTGTGCCACCCCATGATCTTGCCGTAGAAGAGTCTAGACATGGGCTGTACTACGTACCGCTCTGACCATCAGTGAGTTGTAGAGTGGCACCAGAGTGTAGCAGAGTGAATGAATAAAGTGTTTTCTACAAAAACTCAAGATTTTTGAACTGTAAAAAAGTTGATGATCTGAAAATAGGTTAAAGGTAGAAGTTGTTTATGTTTACGTCGGGCTTTTCTGGACTGTAGACTGCAGCACCAGTGAAGAACAACTCACAACGGCTTTAAGCGAGCAATGTCCTACAGATTTTCAAACAGATCCATGGACTGAACTGTTGAAAAGTCTGGAACAGTATGGAGACTACGGTAGTTCTGAGCAGACAAAACACATGAACTCAAAACAGAAACAACTTTATCCACTTGGAGGCAGCACACTTTTAGATGAACTAACATTTGAAAAGATTAGAACTCTTTGCTGTGTTGTGCTCCTAAGTCAGACGGGGAGGACCAAAAAAACTGGTAAGATATATATAGTTCAGCTGTTTTAGCAGAATAGGGTTTAAACTTAGGCAATATGGCCATGATGTAAAAAACATGTGAGCTAGTTTTGGTTCTGGCAGCCAGTCAGTGATCACGGCCATATTTTGATGTCAAATGTTGGCTCGGTGAAAATCCTTGTAGGACTTGTGTACTAACCTGGCTCGATCTAGATTGTATAACTGATTTGAGTTGTTCACATCACATTATTAATCTGTAAAAACTGCTGCTGACAGGAAAAGACTCAACCACAGACAATGACCTAACTTTGTGCATTCGATACAGCTAAGAACACGAAGCCTACTTATGCCCAGGCGAAGCTGGAGACTGATTTGGACATGACTAATGCAGACAACGGTGAGAAAATGTTGCGACAGGTAAGTTTAAGTTGTAGGTAGCTACATCAGTTAGGCTCATTTTTTGAATATATGATTAACTTTATATTTTCTCTTGTTTAGCTGGAGGAAGAGCTCAAACAAAAGGGACTCACTGACATCAGAATTATGATGAAATCTACACCTCAGAAGAAGACAGAGAAAACAAAGAAAGAGGAGCTCTGTAATGTACTGTAGTAGCTTTATATATGTTTTGTGTAGATCAAAATACAAACAAAAATTAATTGCGTATGCAGCACTGAGGTCTGGACCTCGGTATTTTTTCTAGACCTTTTTTATGATCTCCAGACTTCTTTATGTGTGTGCGGTCTGCTTTCATAAAATGCGTGTTTGAACTGACTTTGCTCTTTCGCTCCGCAAGTGTGTTACACTGCCAGTGTGACAAACAGAGCTATTTGCAGACAGCTTTTTTTAAAGAATATTGTTTACTTTTGCTTACTTTTTCGTGGCAAGAGTTTACACTGTAGTGTATCAAAGCAGACTTTAAAGACAGTTTTCTTTTGATAAGAACTCCAGAGCTTATATTGATTTGTCTCTGGCCAAAATCATTTTTATTCACGAAATGTTAATATAAGTTAAATCACATAAAGAAATCAATTAAAATCAACAGCTGGAATTGCATGCTTTTTAAAATCCTGGAGGGAACGATTTCCCTTTTCAGCCATTCAAGATGGCTATAGAATATTGATTTGTTATTGTATGTCATCTGCGTACGGCCCTGTGTATGACTTCGATTCAGAGTTAATCTGTATTGAGCTGCTTATAATGATGAATAAGATAGAATTGCTTATGTAATGGAGAATATTTGGTTTCAATCCATTTCTGACCTGTTCCAGATAATTTGGCTTAAAAGAGGAAAATAAATTTGCAATAGTAAAATGTTCTCATGAATTTGGCAAATCATTTGGCTCAATGTAAGAAGTAATGTCTTCAATCAAGACCAAAGCAGTTTGAAACGAGGAAAGTAGTCTATAAATAGATATAACTTTTTTTTTTTTTTTTTTTGCAGTGTTGTATCATACTAAGTATGATACACCTTATAGGTTGGTTAGCCTGTAATGGACATGTGATGTTCCAACAGTTCTGCTCTGTGTTTACTTTAGGTTTATCATTAACAATAACACACAAAAGCTATAATTACAGACCTCATCTGAGTCTCTAGTATCATCCTGGTCTGTGAACATATTCCTGTTTGAATGGGGCTTAAGATAACAGATTTGACTGTTTTGCAATTCCAATGCATTTTCCCAGAATCTGGGAGTTTAATCCTGAAGTCTCAGAACAGTTGGTACAGAGAAACAGGAAATGTCACTGTCACTTTGTTTGTTTTGTAAATATTTATGGAAATCATAATTTCCCTGTCTGGTCATCCTCAGGTCTGGTCTATATACTGTGTGTGATGCCATTTTAAAACACATTACATAAAATATATTTATTTATTGATTAATATATTTAAAATAAACAATCAGTCTTCCTGGAGTGCTTCTTTTAGCGAACAAATCTGACAATGTTTGTAAAGATATCAATTTTATTTTATTTTATTTTTTTTTAAAATCACCATGACATTACATTTAATCAATCTTAATATTTTGTCTCACATGGGTTTTGTCTGTAAAGATTGAAGAGTTTGGATGAAACCTAAATGTCAACGATTATGAAGTGTTGCTTTGACATTACTAATATGATTTTTCGATGCCCTGACTTGACTTACCTACTTTGTATGCCAAGTCTCATATTTCCTACATTTACATATTTGAAAACACTTTTACCTTTACTGTAATGTAAGCTGACTTTTGAGGTGGCTTTACTCTGCCGGCTTTTCCATTTTTCAAAACTCAAATTTTGATGCCCATTACATTTATTATTGCTAATTGCTTGTCTGTCCCAGACCTTATGTAAGTTGTACAACTAGTGGTATAAAAAGGTATTACAGTCACAAATGAACTTGGGTTGCCAGAGCGTGGAAAAAAGCCCTCAAAAAAGATAAGAAGCTATACGGACCAATCAGGAATAAGTTTCACTATGAATCATTGGGTCACTTTCTCAGACACCTGCGCCGTCTCTCAATTCCAGTATGCAGACTCTGTACTCGTGTACTCCTGGGTATGGACTTGTGGGAAACAGACTTGGAGAATGGACTTGAGGGAGCCAACAAGCACAGACTTCCGTGGTGTGGGATTTGGAACAGGCGAACTTGCGGGCCAAAAAACGATGACGTCACAGGCGCACCATCAAAGTGGGAGGCGCGCATTGAAATAATGTATAAAACGTTCCATTCATAATGTCTCTGTTAAAATATTAAACTCATTGCCACTTTTAGTTCATGTAGGTAGACCCATATTGACATTTGATATCTGTCTTGTGAGAATAAATAAAAGTAAATGTAATAAACATCAGATATTCTACTGAAACGAAGAACAAACATAATAGTCCTATTTATCATGTGCCATGTCAATGAATGTTACAGCCATGGGCTTCACCTTTCCTTTGATTACGTTTTGGTATGCTGTAAATGCCATAATTGCTTGTATGTAGGCCTATCATTAATGAAGATGCTAAAATCACAATTGTCGCATTTTGACATGCTATAGTGCCTACTTGTACCCTATTGGCACGTGTGTGACACTAGATAAAATTCAAGTGAATATTGTACGTCTTTGTGGAGGCTGTCTTCATTGGAAAATGTAGAATTACGTACTACTTACGTGGATACGGACGTTTTTGCGGCTCATAGAAGCTCAAAAATACACCCCAAAGATGTTAAAGTGGTACATATAGGGCCTATTTTGCAATAAAGCGTAGGTATTTTTCCCTCAAAATTAACAAAAAATAAATACTTTCAAATTTAGTGTTTGCAAATACAATTATTTTAGTACGTTTTTAATGACACTGGGTTGAAATTGTCACATGGCAAATTGTGCAATTCCAAAACATATTTCATATAAAAGCGGTTACCAATTACACGCGTTGCCTATAAAGGGTCATGGGTCAAGACTTCAGCCTTTACCACGTGAGCATGGAGCGTCAAGCTGTTTTGGCTGCATTCTTGCATTTGGAGGCCGAGGAGGAGCAAGACAATGCAAGAAAAAAAATATCCAACTTGTTAAAGTCGGATGAACAAAGACGCAACAGAAAAAGAAGGCTGTTTGCTTTGGCAGCTACAAGCTTGTAAGGCCTAAGTAAATGTCACAAAAATGTGAGGCCTAAAATAAATATAACTCATCAAATAACCGTATCATTATCATATATATTGTATTTATTATTTTTTTACAGGAACAGCGTCGGAAATACTCGCAATTAAACATCAGTGTGCCAATATTGCACATGTATTTTAATGAGGGGGACACTAAGCCAGCCTTGCGCCTTTCAAGAGAGAGATTACTGGAGCTGCTCACAGGGATAAAGACCATGGTTGGAGCCACGAGGTGGAGGTCCTGCTGACTGTCTACTGGCTGGCCTGTGGAGCATCGTAGGCAGTCAGCTGAGGTGTTCGATATCCCTCTGTCCACAGTTTGTAGAGTGGTGCATAAAATACTCAGCAAAATGGAGAGCATCATTCACCAGGTCATTCACTTCCCTAGTGGGGAGAGATGGAGGGCATTGGGGCTGGTTTTGCCCGTTTAGCAGGCCACGCTGCTTCGAGCATGCAGCGGGGGCGATTGACGACTGCCACGTCAGAATCGTCCCTCCAGGAGAACCACAAAAGGGTTTACATGTGAACAGAAAACTTTTTCCCTCCATCATTCTGCAGGGGATCTGTGATGCACAAGGTGCCTTTTTGGATGTATAGGGAACCCCGGTTCTGTACACGATGCTCGTGTAAGGCAGCAAACTTAGAGGTTTTTGAAAAAATCACAGCATTCTAAATGTGGATGTGTAGCAAGAAATGCAGAAATGACAATTTCTAATGTAGGAGCTTAAAACCACTTAAAACAGGAAAAAGACATCAGTCTGAGAACAAATTCTACCCACCATAACTCTGAGTAGACTGAGTTTGTGACTGACTTGTAAAAAAAAAAAAGTTCAGGTAAACAGTATAGCAACACTGCAAATTTATTCCACTTGGCAAGATTTTATATCTTATTTTCATACATGCAAGATAATTTTTCTTAGTTTAAGATATATTTACTAATTTATTACCTGCCTTTGCTAGTTTTTAGCATGAGGGTTTACTATTTATCTAGTTTAGTTGAACAATCTTAAAACTGTACAAATAAGACTCAAAATAGATATATTGTGAGTTTCAGACAATAAAACTGTGTTTAAAGACCAGGAATACCCGCAAATGCTTAAAATAAGAACTACTCATACAGAACTGTTAAGACAGCATTTATTTGCAGAAAAATGCAATGAAAGCTTACTGCACATACAGATTATATAGAGGTTATGCACTGACATCATTTGCTTAGCAACATTTAGAATGAGTGGCATTTCTTCAATGTATTTCTTTGTCGTCGTGGCAACGGCTTGCCAGCTACAAACTTGTCTGCTAACAACAGTTGATGATTTAAATTTTAGGATATTTTAACTGTAACAAACTGACTCAAAAACATATTTTTTAAGAAGAAAAAGGCACTAAATTCAACTGTGTGTGATTTCAATGTCTGATAAATGTGAGAAGCTAAAGTTTATCTACTTTGCTACAACTGTTAACTTGATTTTCTCTTTTTGCATGTCAGTTACAAACCCAATGCTCGGTAGACTTGTTGTGGGTTGAATTTGTTATCAAACTGTAGTTTATTTTTCCTGTTTTAGCTCTTTATTGAACTCTACAAGAGAAAATGTCCTTTCTCTCCATTACTCTCATGCATCGATGTCACTCAGCACTCTCGTTTAGAATGCTGTGATGTCACCTGCATAACCTCTATTGAGAACTAAATTTACAGATGAGTGACCACACCCCTGGCTAATTTCTCTGGCCAATAACGTCACACAGAGTATTTTATGGGCACAAAGACACTTTCTCTGAAATCTATTGAAAAGTAAGAAGTATAATCAATGAGATCATGCACCAGTTCTGTACCCTGGGCTAGTGTGGGTACTGTCACTTCATATGCAACAAGTTTTCATCCAAATTCAAAGTCTCATAGCGCTGGTACTCAAAAGCAATATAAGATGCATCAATCAAAAAAATGTCCTTTATCAGGCCAAACACTGGCATGGCATCAACTAAATCTACAATGATCATAGACTTGCCACAAATATACTTATTACCATTGAGTACATACCATTTCACTTTGACAACAGATTTTACAATTTCTATTCCTAAAAACTCTCTGACTTTGTTTTTAACATATTCAGTGTTAGCAACAGCGGCTATAGGACCAGATTCTTTTCATTTGAAAAAGTGGATGTTCAATACCAGTTCGTTTTGACAAGACTCAAGAAACTGGTTATGGTTTGCTAATGATTTACAAACATTCTTAAAATTTAGTTTTGAAGCCCATTGCTTAAAATAGTGATGCTTGGCCTCAAATCGCATGCACATTGTCTTATTAATGGTCCAAAAGAAATAATTTGATTTGGAAGATGTAACATGTAATGTTGTTTGGGTATTATGTTCGTATCTGGAAAAAGACGTTTAAACTTATGCAAGTGTTGTTCTAGCATACCTCTCAGCAGGTGCACAGTTTGTAAAGAAATAATAGGTGCTAAACAATCTGTACAATCTGAATTAACTCAATAATAAACTTGACATAGACGTTGTTTATACCATGTAACAAAAAAGGCAATATTTTTAAAAGTATTAACATTTGCCACAAGACTGTTTCAACCTATTGTCATTAGCTGCTAGAGTGCTCAAAGAAATGGGACATGGTTTATCTTGTGTATTCATTCATTCATTTTCTACCGCTTAATCCCGTTAGGGGTCGCGGGTGACTGGAGCCTATCCCAGTGACTTTGGGCCTTAGGCGGGGAACACCCTGGACAGTGGCAACTTGCCGCAGAGTTAGACAGACAACCATTCCTCTCTCATTCACTCACTAAGGGAAATTTACAGTGATGCCCAATTAACCTAAACATGCATGTTTTTGGAGGTGGGAGGAAACCGGAGTACCCGGAGAAAACCCACGGTGACACGGGGAGAACATGCAAACTCCACCCAGAGAGATCGTGAGATGTTGGTATGGTCCGAAAGTTTTGAATGGCTGAGTTAATGTTGTCCAGTTCCACCTCTCCTGATAAAATAAGATGTTTTAATACAAGCTTAATCTCCATTGGAGCAACTCCTTCAAAAACAACATGCATTATGTCTTGTGGAGTTTGCTTAATAGATCAAAGGCAGGGATATCAATTAGACTGCTTCTCCTGTTAATGCCATATGTGGTTCTGAGAGATGCTTCAATGCGTCTGTACTTAGTTTGTCTATTTCATTACATTGTCTGATGTGCTTTTCTAAAGTTCGTTCCACAAACCCATTCACCTCAAACGTAGTTTGCATATCTCAAAAGTACATTCACAGTGTCTGCATTTGCTATACGCAAATCCGACCCCTTCTTTAAATCCAGCAAGTTCATGTTGGGCTAGAGTGTCTCCACATATGGCAATTACAGCACCAAAAAGACTTCTCTCACCATTACATGTCACAATCCTCACACCTTTATAGAGCTGCTCTAAATCTTGAATAATTCTTTTGAGAATAATATCAACTCCCCACTTAGAAATATCTTTAGCCTTAGCAATAGCAAGAAGGCGTATTGCAGCCAATCTTGACCTAAATTTAGGGTCAATATTACCTAAACTATAATAAAACATAAGCAACTTATTAGCAGAGGCATGAGGCCCCAAAGGGTTACATATTTCTATTTCATCTGTGTATAATATTATTTGCAATGCATTTGGTCTTTGAGAAAATAAATCATGAGATGCAAACAGGGCCCCATCACTCAAGTCATACATAAATCCTTCTCTGCTTTTTGGAGGTGTTCTTGTTAACATGGCAAGAATTCTAGGATTATTTAATAACTGCTGTAGGCTTTCTATCAAGGGTACATAATAGAAATTAGTGTGTTTGATAGACATTACTCTGGCAGCACTCGCTTCACCAACAAACTTTGTGGGAAACAACAACTTCCTCTGGGTTTACTGGATTAAACATTTTCCTAAAGTCTTATCTTGTCCATATGCACTGGTTGAGAAAGGATCCTCAAATGTATCAAATGTAGACAAGCTTCATTTTGAAGATGGCTGCTCATTTCAGGATGCTGCTCAAAAACTTTCTGCATTCTCTCCCGAAGCACATTGATGAGAACAGCTTGGTACTGTTGAACTCCAGACATAATGTTGTTGACTGTTTTCTAAAGAAAAGAAAAAAATATATATAACAATAACAATAATTTAATTATACTACATACAAAATAAAAGGCATATAATCTTTGAAGCATTACAAATGAACTAAAACTGAAACCCAAACAGGTGAAATTGGACCATGTCAGAAATTCAACTTTACCTTTCTTTACAGTTCAATTCAATTCTAATGTATTATAATGCATGTTTAATGTAAACAAAAATAATAAAAATCTAATTTAATACATAAACTCATTTTAATTGTTGGAATAATTATCACTGATGTGTGTACTGTTGTCGTAGTATGAAGTATTGTCGCTGGTGCACAAGACAAACTTACTTGTGACAAGTGGCATTGTTCCCGGACACTGACAGCAAGAGCGGAAGCAGATCTAGTAACATCATGGTTGGTTGTGGATGGTGCAGCATCCTCTTCTTCCTGTCAGAATTATGACAAGCAAATCAATTATTGCATGGATGAGGCAGGATTAGAATTTTAATAAAAATCCCGCTTTCAAAATCTTGCTTAGTTTTAGGTCTGTAAGTTCAAGCTAGTAAATTTAAATATGTAGTAATAACTTTTTTTTTTTTTTTTTTTTTTTTTTTTTTTTTTTTTTTTTCCTTTTTTTTTTTTTTTTTTTTTTTTTTTTTTTTTTTATATACTTCAAGTAACACCATCCTTATGCATTGAAGAGGTTGTAGTGACTGTTTGGCTACCGTATGGTTATTGGTATTTTTAAAACCTAATACGCCCGCAACAGGTGTTCCTATTGGAGCCTCCACAGTCACAACCTTGTTCAATATCAGGAAGATGTTTTGTTTACAAAAAATTTATGATCCACAAATGTTAAGTTTTCTGGTTTTGCAAAATGAAGCTGTAGGTGATATGCAAAAATCCAACAGATAATTCACTATTTTTCAAAGGGTAAAATTTTGTGTTATTATAATTAGTGACTACTCCCATCTAGGCCTTTAAATAGCATCGGTGAGTGGTCTATTTATAACGTTATTATAATAATCGAGAAGGTTTATGTAGTAGCTTTCTGTATACTGTATACGTTTAACACATTAACACAACATGTAGATACAGTCGGCATCAAAGGCCACGCCCACAAACGGACCTCCGAAGTTAACATGGGGAGTGAATCAGAACAACAGCTTTAGCATTCACTGCTCAAAAACTACAACAGCAAACATGGACTTCAGGAGATATATTGTGTCAAATACAGACACGAAGACATGGGGATAAATAAAGTGATTCAACCTTCCAAGTATGTAAGTGTATCTAGCAATGCTAACGGTAGCTGCGAGCTAAATGCTAACGTGATGCTAGCGTCTTTTAGTATCTTTTTTAACTTTTTGTTTACTTTTCTGACATAACAACATCTCAGTAACCTCCGTTTAAACCCGGTTGTAACTCGACTTGAATTAGTTGTGCTAAAAAATACATTTAATTCGTCAGAAAACATCTTAAAAGAGGTAAACAGTTTAGCTTTCCATTCTTTATTGTGGTGAGGCAGGAGATGTTTCTCAAGCTCAGTTTATCACGTAGCTATTTTATTTTCATTATCAATTTTTCGTCTGCAGTTATAACTTTAAACTTACCGTAACTTCGACCTCAGGCGGTGTAGACTGGGATGAAGTAACGTTAGTCCGCATTTCATCTGGGGTGGGTGCAGGTGGAGTGACGATAGTTCTGCAGTTTTCAAAAACGGACACTCCGAACCTTTCCAGTCCCATCGAGTGCGACGTTGGAGTTGTCCTCCATCCAGCAGGCGGTTCTCCATTTTTCAAAAACGACGAATGAGTCCTTTTGATGTGGCGAAAAAACGAGTTAAAGACTCTGAAGTCTTGTGCACAGTCATCTATTCCACAGTGAACCCAAAAGTCCGGACTACGACCATGTGTTAAATTTATATGACTAAGAAGCACCTTAAGTGTCAAAGAGACTGTAATATTCTGTACAAGAATATATTATTTACTTAAAGTGCTGTCCCAAGAGTTATTAAGAGCACTGTGATTGGTTCATATGTCACGTGATACTTACGTACACCTACGTACGCTGCGTAGCCTGCTGTACTGTGTCTCCGCCTGTTGAGTGTGTTCGTGCATTACAAGATTTGCCAGTAAAGGCTAAACAACAAACCTGACTTGTCGTACCGACTTATTTGTACACACTGTACATATAGACTGTTAGAAAACAGAACATGGTGTCAGAGTAAAAGGAAAACAAAGAAGATGGACGTGTCTGGAGTGCCTTCGCCCCACATGGACTGGGATGCAAAAAACTTGCCCGAAGCATGGCGTAAGTTCAAGCTCCACGTCGAACTTATGCTATCCGGACCTCTCAAGAAAAGAGGGGAAGACGAAAAATGCAGCTATCTTCTCCTTTGGGTCGGAGAAAAGGGCAGAGACATTTACAACACCTGGACGTTAACTGAAGATGAACGTAAGACACTGAAAACATACTATGACCGTTATGAAGAGTATGTCATGCCAAAGACAAACGTCATTTTTGCACGCTACAAGTTTAATGAAAAAGTACAGGGGCCAAATGAACCATTTGAACAGTTTGTAACGGAGCTCAGGCTGCTTGCTAAAGACTGTAACTATGCTAACAGCGAGGAGATGATACGAGACCGCGTTGTTTTTGGGATTCATTCGCCAAGAGTAAGAGAAAAGCTACTGAGCATCGGGTCTGATTTGACGCTAGACAAGGCAATAGACGTTGCTCGTTCCCACGAAATAGCGCAGGCACAAATGAAAACCATATCAAGTGGCAACAGTGAACAATCTGTACATGCAGTTAGCCGACAACCACCAAAACTGCAGCGCCATGGAAACCGCGCCACTCACGAGGAAATGGCGGCACTTTTTCTTCATCCAAGGCGGAGGGAGACAAAAAGTACTACAGCACATGTGTATACTGTGGTAATAACGCACATTCAGCAAAAGAACTCTGTCCGGCAAAAGGCAAACAGTGCAAGTCCTGTAATAAATGGAACCATTTTGCTAAAGTATGTCGTTCCAAGCAAAGAAAAGCAGTTCACGTTGTAAATGACAATGAACCAGACAAATACACCGACACTGAGGACTTGTTTATTGACGCTGTGACACAAGAAAATAATAAAGAACAAGTTTTCGCTGAAATCTTGGTTGGTCCTAACAAAAAGAAAATCAAATTTAAGCTTGACACTGGTGCCTCAGCTAATGTGATTCCTACAAGCACTTTCAGTAAGCTAGGAATACAGCACACATTACAAATGTCGTCGCGCCCACTCTATGGCTATGGAGGTGAGCGATTAGCTGTAAGAGGCAAGTGCAATGTTGAATGCCAGTACAAGGACACTACGATGTCGCTCCAAATTCATGTTGTTGACACTTTAGCACCACCAGTGTTGGGACTAAAAGCTTGCCTCGACTTTAAACTCATTGAACTGATCCTCTCTGTTTCAGAGGCGTCAGGCATGTCAGTAATGGATGAGTTTTCTGATGTTTTCACAGGAATAGGACTGTTTCCTGGTGAGTGCACCATCCACATTGACCCAAGTGCAGTTCCTGTGATACATCCACCAAGGCGTGTCCCCATTGCTCTGCGTGACCGTCTGAAGGACGAACTGCAAAATATGGAGAAACAAGAAATCATTACAAAAGTTACAGAACCGACAGAATGGGTAAACTCAATGGTTGCTACAGAAAAACCACGTACTGGTAGACTCAGAGTTTGCTTAGACCCAAAAGATCTAAACAAGGTGATCAAGCGACCGCACTACCCATTGCCTACACTTGAGGACATTACATGCAAGCTAGCTGGAGCTTGTTACTTTAGTGTGATGGACGCTAGGTCTGGTTATTGGGCAATAAAGCTAACAGAGGAATCGTCCAAACTAACCACCTTCAATACTGTGTTTGGCAGGTACAGATTTCTTCGCTTGCCATTTGGACTTAAGTCATCACAAGATGAATTTCAACGCAAAGTGGATGAGACATACGAAGGTCTAGAGGGCGTCACAGCTATTGTTGACGACGTTCTCATCTACGGCAAAGCAAAGAGGAACATGACAGAAATCTCCGTGCAATGCTACAACGCTCCAGAGAACGGGGAGTCAAACTTAACCCTGAAAAAAGCATCATTTGCTCCACGCAAGTCAGTTACTTTGGACATTTGATCACAAAAGATGGAGTCAAACCTGATCCAGCAAAGATCACGGCTGTCAGAGACATGGAGCCACCCAAAGACAAAGGTGAGCTCGAAACCATTCTTGGCATGATTAACTATCTGTCAAGTTTGCCCCCATGCTGTCAGACATTAACGCTCCTTTACGTCAACTGCTAAAAGAGTCAAGTGAGTTTGTTTGGGATGCGCAGCATGACAAAGCGTTTCAAAAAGTGAAAGAACTTATCACACGCGAGCCAGGCCCTGTTCTTGCTTACTATGACCCCAAGAAAGAGCTTAGGCTACAAGTCGATGCATCCAAATATGGACTAGGTGCAACTCTACTACAAGAGAATAGGCCCATAGGTTATGCATCCAGATCACTTAGTGACAGTGAAGTCAACTACGCACAAATTGAAAAAGAGCTTTATGCCATCTTATTCGGATGCAAACGTTTTCACCAATACGCGTATGGCCGTCACATCATTGTGGAGAGTGACCACAAACCACTTGAATCCATTCTGCGCAAACCTCTCACTGCAGCTCCTCCAAGATTGCAAAGAATGATTCTCCAGTTGCAAAGGTACGACTTTACAATCACTCACAAACCAGGCAAAGACATTCCGCTCGCAGATGCCCTCTCCAGAAAGTCTCTACCTGACCCAGATACAGCCTGAAGGAAGGCATGGACTTGCAGGTGCACATAGTGTACAACAGCTTACCAGTCAGTGACACAAAACTGAAACAGATTCAAGCAGAGACTGAAAAAGACAATCAGCTTACTCTACTGAGGAGGACAATCGAGGATGGATGGCCTGATGAAAAGAAACAGTGCCCTCAGCTCATTGCAGAATACTGGAACTACCGCGACGAACTGTCACAAATGAACAATATCCTTTTCAAAGGGGAAAAAATAATAGTTCCAGAGTCACTTCGCCCGGAAATGTTGTCTAGAATTCACACAGGTCACATGGGCATGGAAAAGTGCAAGCAGAGAGCCAGGGACATTCTGTTTTGGCCTGGGATGAATAAACAAATAGAGGACATGGTTGGAAAGTGCCCAGTGTGTTTGGAGCACAGGCCGTCTAACACCAAAGAGCCTATGATCAACCACACAATCCCAGATAGGCCATGGCAAGTAGTTGCTACAGATCTCTTCACCTGGAACAACGAAAACTACATCGTTACGGTCGACTATTACAGCAGGTACTTTGAGTTGGACAAACTTCACAGCACAACCGCTGCAGCAGTCATACACAAGCTCAAAGCAATCTTCGCAAGGCATGGTATTCCTGAAACTGTGATATCGGACAATGGACCACAATACAAGAACAAAGAGTTTGAAGCATTTGAAAAAACGTGGGAGTTCAAACATATCACTTCAAGCCCGCACTACCCGCAAAGCAACGGTCTCGCTGAAAAATCAGTTCAAATAGCCAAGTCACTCATGGAAAAGGCCAAAGCTGATCACAAGGACCCATATTTGAGCCTGCTTGAATATCGTAATACACCAGTGGACAACTTCAGATCACCAGCCCAGTTGCTAATGAGTCGCCGTCTGCGCTCAATCATTCCAAGTACACATCAGCAGCTCAAGCCGAAAACAGTGAGTCCTCGTGATACTTACACCAAAAGAGCTATTCGCCAAAAGCACCAGAAGAGGTACTATGACAGATCCTCAAAGCTACTTTCAACCCTCCAAAGTGGACAGAGCATTCGCTTTCAGGACAGTGGACATTGGAAACCAGCAGTTGTTGTCCGTCCGGCTGACACTGCCAGGTCATACCACATTCAAACACCAGAAGGAGTTCAGTACAGGAGAAACCGTCGTCACCTCCTGGACTTAAGGGAAACAAACATCGCTCACCCTGGTGATAGCTCTCAGGTCCAACATGCGCCTGAAAAGACTGAGTACCACTCACAACCACCACCCACTCTAAATACTGGTACTTATCACACCCGGTCTGGTCGTGAGGTTAAGCCTAGAAATGTTCTAGATCTCTAAAATGTTACTAATGCATATTGTTTGGTTATTGCAGTTTATATACATTCACATATGCTATTTGAGGCAACTAAGTTGATTTAAAGTATATCTGTTCATATCAACCTGTTTGGTGATTTGCAGACATATTCTGATGCATGTGTAATAACGTTATAATATCTTTGATATCTGTTGGTTATGGCAGCTACTTAATAATTTGAAGTACCTTGTTTATATTGTGTATTTATCTACATTTTTTTTTTCTTTCAAAACAAGGGGATGTAATATTCTGTACAAGAATATATTATTTACTTAAAGTGCTGTCCCAAGAGTTATTAAGAGCACTGTGATTGGTTCATATGTCACGTGATACTTACGTACACCTACGTACGCTGCGTAGCCTGCTGTACTGTGTCTCCGCCTGTTGAGTGTGTTCGTGCATTACAAGATTTGCCAGTAAAGGCTAAACAACAAACCTGACTTGTCGTACCGACTTATTTGTACACACTGTACATATAGACTGTTAGAAAACAGAACAGAGACAAAAATGAGACAAATCATGCATCTCCACGCCGCCATGACTGGTCCTCGTGTAACTCAACCAGTTGTGCGCATGCGCTAACAGTCAACAATACGTCGCCTACGCACTGTTGCGTTTACGTTTTGTACAGCGGAGGGAAAAATGCTCGAAACGGGCTGCGGTGCTACGCATTGAACTTCAACCTTCTACCTTGGTCATCTGCCGTTTAAGCTGGATATTCTGAAGGTCAGTATTGTTTACCGATGAAAAATACAGGATTTTATCCATTTTCGATAGCCGTGTCCGCTGACCTGATTTAAATGTGTTAACAGCTGGGAAACCTTGGTTGCGTGGGTAGGCCAATAATGGCGCGCATGCTGCATGCTAAGTTAGGTGGCTAGCTTGAGAATTTAAAACGCTAAATCCAATTTGTTATTCATTTCCAGATTCTGTCTGAAGCGGCGTGAATACGTAAGGGGTTACTATGGACGGGCTGGATTCTTCAGTACGCTCAGTGTTGGAGGGTAAGTGTCAACATTCATTTGGCCCACTGTTGGCTCACTTAGCTTAGCGCTAGCAACAGGCTGCTTGCTAATCTAGATAAACCGCATTGAACCGGACCGCGGCCCGTTTTCACGTAATTAAAAATGATTTTTTATTTTCGTAAATGAGCTTAAACCTGTGACTGTGAAGTGAGCACAGACAGTCTGTGTAGTCCTGGTTTAGTCCTGATATTTCAATGTCCTGCTTTAGACTTGGTTTAGTCCTGGTGTAGGTCCTGTTGTAGTCTTGGTTCCTTTAAATCCTTCTTGAAGTGTTTCCTGGTCGTGTCATGGTAATGGGATCATCTGGCTTGGTAAAATAAAATACTCTACATTTCTGATGTTGAATTGCTCTGTTATGACTTGTTTGTGGATATTACAAAGATAAAACATTTAATTATGGTGCGATTTTATAGTCCGGACCTTGAACCATAGTCCTCTGGAAAATTTGGACCCCGGGAAACTCTAATTGGAGACCCTTGATCTAGGGTTAAGCAGATTATCAAATGTAATGTTAATGTTATTTTACAGCTATGCAAAAAAAACAAAACAACAATAATTAAGTGGTCACTTAACATAATTCATATATGTGCTCTTAACCTAGCTGCTGGTATTGATGACGAGGTATTGGCAACAATAAATCGTGAAGATCTGAAGGATCTCTTTCCTGGTGCCGAAAATTTTTTCCAACGAAAAAAAATTTGGGATGCCATTAATCAAAAGGTACTGCAGGAACTACATAACTAAGGACATTGGCTACAGCACATTTTGTGTCCCATGTTTTATTTATTATACTTTTTTTTTTTTTTTCTATTCTTGCAGTGCAAAAATACTACAGACCAGATTAGTGGGAGTGCCAACACTGGTGAAAATGCCATTATGTCAGCTAGTGCACTGTCACCAGGCCAAACTCAAAGCTTTTCTCCTGAGACGTCAGGGGAGAAAACTATGAAAATGCCAGAGACACCAGAGTATGTTGTATATACAGACTCTGAGTTAGACATGGTGCGCAATGAGTACTTTTTGTTGCTTCGCAATGGAAAAGCAAAGGACTTCAACATGTCTAAGGAGCTCAATTGCCGACTTGTACGCAACACAGTCACAAGTATGGTGGCTATACTGCGAGCAAGTGCCTTGGGTAAAGAGGTGAATTATCCCTCCAAACTTGAAATCAAAGCAATGTCTAAAAAAGTTGTTGACTACTACCCAATGTTGCGAGATGCTGATCCACACATGCCATATGTAAGTATTTGCTTTGACAGTTTTGCTCACTTGTGTTTTATAGAAACATAACTAGTTGTCTTCATCCACAGGTGACAGTGTACACTAAAATGTTTAAACGACTCCAAAACATGAGGTCTCCTCGAAAGAGGCAAGGACCAATGCCACAACGAGGCAAAGCCAAGAAGACTCTGTTTAACTCAAACAATTCTGACAATGGAACAGAGGGTGACGTGAGCGGTTACACTAATGGTGAAATGAGTGCCACCCCAAGTGACTTTGGAAGTGGCTCCCGTGGTAGCACTATCCCTGTTGATAGTGATGATTTAAGCGAGAGCAGCCAAAATGCAGGTGTGTATTTAAAGTGATAGTGTGTAACTTTCTGGAGGCAAAACATCATCTTAATGATTCATTTGATATTAAAATTAGGATCAATACATTTTATGCTATAATGTGAGAAAATATAGTTAAAAAAGGAGTTTTTCCATGGAAGCATACAAGACAGAGGCCTTCCTCTTGCCCAATTTGTGGCCGTGCAAATCTGCTCAAAGTGAAAACATAGATTTGAACAGTTTTGTAATAACAAAGGCTTCTATATTAATATGTAATATATTTTATTCAAGTTTATTTTTGGTCAAAAAGGTACACAGTTCATCCTATTATTAAGAATGTTTTGATTGAGCACATGCTTTTGATCATTTCAATCTTGTGCTAGTGTGCCTGTGTCAATCTGCTAAGTTGCAAAACACGGTTGATGATGAAGAGAGAACATAAAATATAACTATATTGAAGATTTTAAAAATGTGGCAAATCGTTGCTGTACCTTTTTGTTGCTGTCATGTCAAGGCCATCTTTTGTTTTGTTTTCTTCTGAATTGCAGTGCCCCCACTGATGAGGTCCCCCAGTTTAGTACCTCCAGCCACATCACCTTCAGGCTCCTCAACCAGACCTGTGACATCTCCAGCTACACCACCAGGTAACTGTTGCCATTAATGCAATTTGTATGTATATTTTTTGCCAAGTCAGATTACTGTTTGTTTTCTTTAGAGATTGTATATATATTTTAATGTATGAACTCATATTTTGTACATTTCTGTTGCTGTCATGTCAAGGTAATCTTTTTTGTTGTTTTTTTCCCTGAAATATAGTGCCCCCACTGATGAGGCCCCCTAGTTTAGTATCTCCATCCACATCAACTTCAGGCTCCTCAGCCAGACCTGTGACATCTCCAGCTACACCACCAGGTAACTGTTGCAATCCCTTAGATTGAAATAATGCTCATAGTTAATATTTTGCCAAATTACACTGCTGTTTGCAATCTATACACAATCCCTATAGAATACATCGTGAACTCAATAACAGGGGCTCCTTGAGATTGGGGATAAGTTAATTAAAGATATTTGATAATTGTGTATGACAGACTGCTAATTTTGCACTCTTAAAAATAATTTTCATTTGCTTGTTTTAATTTTTCTTTTCCAGATGAGGACAGTCTGAAGATGCAGGCAAGGCACTATCGAACATTGCGCAACATGTACAAAAAGCCCAATGCAAAGCCAAACCCGATGATGTTGTTCAACTTTTAAATCTTGAGTTCAAAGCCAGACGGGCTTTTATTGATGCAGATGTTACAAGGGAGGAAGAGAGACCTTCAAGAATATTTGAGGCATACCCATGCTTCAAGGAGATTAGACATGTAAGTTACACATACATTAGAATAATTTCCTGTTATGAGAGTACGGATGTCAATGATTATTCAAGCCCCAATATAATCAAAAGAACAAAAGGAAAATAATCGTCACAATTTTAGAAGTAAACTCAAACATCTTTTTAGCTTTTTCTATAGAAACATGAGCAAATAAGTCAGTTCCGGTTTAAGGCAAAGCAGTACTGTAGTAAAATATTAATTTATTTTTAAATTTGTGATTTTGTTTGTTTGTCACAGGAGGATAAATACAGATATCAGTATTAGTTTAATCCAACCTGTTAACGGTGGCTATTTCAAAAAAATGTTTTTTATTTAGAGAAAATATTTATCTAAATATATAATAATATAATATAAAGAGAAATATTATAATTTTGGAAGCAAAATCAAGTTACTGAATTTCTATTAAAGCCAAGGCATCTAAATGTTTCATTGACATGTTTTGTATTAGTAAGTTTGATTTTACAATACTGGTCAAAATCTTGAAAAGAGAATGCAATAAAATTAAAAATGTCTCTGCTGTTTGGTCGTAACAAGTGTAGCAAGTGAAATTGTGATATTATGTCTCAAAATAATCTCAATATTAAAATTTGATATTGTGTCATCTCTATATGTAAATTTGAGTAACATATTTTGTCATAGGCAATGGATGAGCTGGGTCGTATTGTTGATGCCAATGACAACAAGTTTGTGGAGGGAATGAAGGCAAGATGGTCAACTTTTTGCTCAAAAGCACAATTCTTTGGTATTTGGAAGAAGGCTCTGAAACCTCCTTTGCCCTTGGATGTACGTGGAGGTAAGCTGTTTATTGTATTAGTTATTTTTTCTTCTGCAACAATTTTAATCGTTTTTTTTTTGTTGTTTTTTTGTCTTTGTTTTGTAGTGGATTTTACAATCCTTCTCTTGAATACACTTCCATCACTGTTTCCATCACCAGCACAGCCACCAAAACGACTGGGGAATGCAAGTGAGGCTCTCCTCCATATCTTAAAGGTAAGATGTGTTATATTCCATGGTTAATATTGTGTCCTTGAAACTCTATGCAAAATAATCAATGTTTTCCAAGTGTTTTGTGGTTATTTTTTGCAGGAGGAATTCACCATATTGTCTGTGTTTTACTTTAGCAAGGTGATGACCCCACACTGTACCTAACTAAGCGGCCCTTGTCTTCACCAGTGCTGCTGTTTGATGGAACAACTTGCATCATTGCTGTTGGAGATTTCCCGGTCACCACTCTTCAAAAAGATGAGTTCTGTGATGGACTTCTGGTTCTGATGGCATACTATTACACATTACATTTGACTTACCCAAAGTGTGTTGCTACAGTGTTATCGGTCATTCAGACTGAGGTAGTTGGCGATGTAATTCATGATCAAGATGCCACTAATACATACAAAAAATCATTGGCAGAGTGGAGAGGCTTTTTTGAATAGATCACTAAAAAAAAAAACTGTTGGCACTTAAGTTATGCATGTCTTTGTAGTGGCTTGGCATATATGAAAATCTAGATAACTATACTTTTATTTTTTCTTCATCACATTTAAAATAAATGCAGTCAGTAAAGTTTTCTGAATACAAGACACTTATGTTTTTAAAAAAATTATCACATTCTGAATTCTGCTTGTGTTGACTGAATTTTGATTCAAACTTAATCATTTGCACAGCCCTACAATAAAGTAAAGTTTGTTCTCAAATGTTCTTATGGCCTTTAAGATATTGTTCTTAGCCTCGCTAAAAGTAACTTGCTGTGAATGTAAGTTTCGACTGATACTGTTGTGCCATGACCTGAAATTAAATAAAGGTTCTAAGCATATTTGTCTTTGTGATTTCAGTAGCTGTGTGCCCCAGACCCACAGGCTTAAAACAAGTACCACCTTTAAGGTTTTTTGGAAATACTTTTATACAAATTTGGGCTTATTTCAAGAGACATGAGCTTGTTTCAAGATATAGTCTGATCATTTTTGCACTCATTTTAAGCAGTATTAACTTTGAAACAACAAAACTTAATTTCTGATTTACTTATATTAAGTGTATTTGGCTCATTTAAGGATGTATAAAGGGTTTTGTTTGCTCTTAAAACAAGTTTTACAAGCTTAAAATAAGTTTTGGATACTTAATTTATATAACTTATTTCAAGATATTTATATCTTATTTTAAGAGTTCTTGCTTAGTAAAATTTACTTGCTGCATGGACAGATAATTTCACTAGATTTAAGCATTTTTATCTTAAAATACAGTTATTTTATCTAATATTCAGCCACTGGTTTTTTGCAGTGAAAACAAATAAACAAGACTTTAGCTTCTCACAGACATTAAGGTTACACATTTGAACTTGTTATCTTTTTCTTCTTAAAGAGAAGCTCACCCCCTAAACTCCACCCACAAACACATTTCAAACACAGCAAGCTCATTGAAAAGCATTGGGAGAAGGGCAAAGGAGGGGCTCAGAGAGGAGAGCAGCAGTGTGATTGGACTGACAGCAGGTGTCTGCAATTAGTGCTTCATTATAAATACACTCTGAGGTCACAGAGAACCTGGAGCTGACATGAGACACAGCCAGTTTGTGACTATTTTGACCTGAAACCTGCTAATTTGATCAGTTTGCACTAAAAGTGACAAAAAATGACTCAGAACAGTAGACAATGCTATTTAAACACCACATACATAGTTTAACAGCCAAAAAAACTTATTTTAGGGTTTAGCTTCTCTTTAAAGATGTTTTTAAGTCAGCTTGTTGCTGTTAAAATGCCTCAAAGCAACTTAAAAGCTTGTAGTCAATTAGGCATTGCCATGACAACTAATACATTTTGCAATACACTTATTCTAAATGTTGAGAAGCATTTTCAAAGAAAATTATGTCCGTGCATAACCTCTATTGCAGACTCAAGAGTTTCACATTCTAGAAGTCGTGGCAGATATAGGCCAGACTGAACAAGTGGCAACACTTTACTCTACTATTTTACCAAATGAAAAAGTAGTGCTCTGAGGTGACCAAACATACACTTTTGTTTTACAAAATAAATCCCCAATCTGATTGCAAGAGCGTCGGCCTGTAGAATGTGTGGCAAGAACACAGTTCAATGTTAGAAATGACATTTTCGCCTGAATAAGTCAAACTGTTGAAAAGAGCAAATAACTAATCACAACTCTGCTGAAATTAATTTACAAGTGTAAATGGCAGTGACACACACAAGACTTCAAATGTAAAAGGAGATTATTGTAAATCAAGCAGACAGGATTGCAAATACTGTACATGTTGTTTAATACTGAATAAGGTTCTCATAAATAAAGTACTTTAAAGTGTGTTAATACATTTACAAATAAAAAAGTACAATACCAAAAACAAAACTAAGGTTTGTTGACCAGTTTTTCAAACAGAGCCAAGAATCGCTCCGAACGATCTGCTGCAGCCCGCTCTCGTTCTTCCTCTCTCTCCCTTGCCTCACGACTTGCTATTTCTTGTCTTTTGGAATCTTCCTTCAAAAAGTCCAGCAGGTCCCTCACAGCAGGGCGCTTTCTGGAACCTCCACGATGTGAGGGACCAGGGGCTGTGTCAGTGATCACCCCACCAGTGGAGGCAGAGGCATTTGCTGCCACAATTACTGGTGGGGTGATGGCATGCTGCTCATGCAAGATTGAATGCATGCTGTCGTACCATGGCCAGGTGGCTGCAGTTAGGAACCCCTCGGCTCCTTTTCCCGTGGGAGGGTCACGAAACTCCTGAAATTATAATACATGGGTCAATCAGGAATAAACTGTTAAACTACACATTTAAGTTAAATTACATAAAAGCTGTATGTGGGAAGAGTTGTGATTGCAATTAATAAGAACATGCTTAAATATGAACATACCTTGTACTTGTCCTTGAGGTTATTCCATTTTTTTTTTTGCCTGCTTGGCACTTATTTTTAGGCCAGACGATGAAACAAAAGCCCTATGAACAGTGAGATGTGTGTCAAACATAGTAGTGAGAGCATATGGTTAGACACAAAAACAACTCACTCCCAGCCAACATTTGCCGAGTTCCTCCTTCCCGTGAACATATCTGCATGAGCTGTCCTCCATTCAAGGAGGGCATGAGTCTCGTCTTTTGTCCCTTAAAATACAGTGTATTGGTATGTGATCAGCTTAATAATAAATGTCAGCGTAACTATTTCTCTGAGTTGTACAACAGCAAGCACGCCACATATGAATAACATGTTTGAGAGCATTATATCAAATTCAGGCGATCACAAATGACAACGTTCAATCGGTAACTTGCGTACTTACAAAGGTGCGTCTTTTCTTTTTCCTCTTTCATTTTTGAAAGAGAGCGGCTGCTCGCAATGCATGCTGGGTTTTATACCCCAGCCGAGTACGGACAAGTCTCCTCCGATGCATCCCTGGTAAAAGGGGCGGATCAAGCTCTCATCCGGGGATTTCTAGCGGAGTAGCCGAGAAGCGAACTTTGAATTGAAACAGGACTTGTTACGTGGAGAGTGACGTTTCACAAGACCACGAGCACGCAAGTCTGCACAAGTACGTGAAAGGTCTGCACAAGTACGTGAATTGAGAAACGGCCCTGATTCTTTGTCATCGTTTGTTCCCAAGAATAGCTTTTTTACACAATGTGGGTGGAGCCTAATGAAAACTGTGTGGAAGCAAGTGCAGGAGCCAATCACAGACAGTTGTGTCAGTTGTGACTCATGGTTCAAAATCAGCTTCAGGCAGGTGAATAATTATTATTATGTATTTATATTGATATTTATGAGTGTATCTTGCAACAGTTTGCCTATAGAAAGCCCAAAACGGCACATTTATTTATCATCGTTTTAAGCTAGCAGATAGCAGCCAGAACTAGCTTAATCAGGCATTTACTGCTTTAAACAGTAATAATCTCATTTTACAATCATTTGCTTTGTTGAAATCTGTGGGGGAATTTTGTGTTTAATAGCTTAGTTTTGTCTGTGTTTAATTAAAATTTCGATACGAATAAAACAATGTAAAAGAAGTAAAGGTACGAAGTGTGCTTCCAGTACGAATTGGGCAATGACCAGCCCCATTCAGATCAGGCTCTTGAGAGTTTTGTATGTTTTTGAACTGTCTCAGAAGTCTAGTTGTCATAGCAACAACAACAGTAAAGTCAAAATGTTTTGCTTGGAACAAAAATGTTTTTGAGGTTTTGCATTAGACTGTTAGTGCTTTTTACTCTCTCTTGTGTGAATTCACAAGACGAAGATGTTCCACTGGAGGTGATAACTGCCAGCTCACCCTGCAGCGCCACCTGTGGGCTGGGCATGAAATCACAGACTCTGTGTTTGCTGCAGGACGGTAAAGCAGCCTTGGAGGAAAATGTTCAAGGGACTGCAGCACCAAAAGTAAGTGCTAGTCTTGCATTGCTAACACATAGTCTCATAGGTCTAATTTACCTTATTCTAACATGTTCACTTTTCTTGGTAGTGCACTTCCTGTTTAGCTGGGTTAGCTTGTAGAATTCAGTCGCTGAGTTTATGCTAGCTGTGATTGTACTGATTTTGCCTTTGAAAACTAATCTTAGCCATAACCCAAAACTAGGCTAACATTACAAAAATGTGTTCTTAAGCTTTGACAAGTAATTTAGCTAACATAAAAACTAGTATTTAATTTGTACTTTTTAACTTCGCTAATCAAGCACCCATTATTTTAGTTTCACACTTGGTTGGTAATCATTAAACTGTCAATACATCATTTGCAATGTAGGTTAATATATGTCAAAGCACACATGACGGATGAATAACATTGAGAGTTCAGAACCGTTGGACGGCAGAATGGACACTTTATTTAATTTAACCATTATATTGATTTAGATTGCCCCACACATAAAGGCTAACATGTTCTCGATCTTAAAGCGAACCCGGAATATAATCACATGTTTACCCTGAAACACTTAGAATATCATCACTTGTAAAAATACAGGGCAAATACCATGGGAGTATTTGTTGTTTATTAAAATAGTGTCAGATGGAGCTGGAGTTTGACCAAATAGAAGAAGATAATGTGGAATCTAGTGACACTGAAGATATTCGAAAGGAAGAGGCAAGAACTGGACACTGTCAGTGGTGTTTTTGTGGCAACTGCTCACAGATGAAATTGTGGGAGTAACCATGGAAACACTATTTATGTCATTAATCTAGAATGCATAGACAAAATGGCGACTCCCATTGGCTTGAAAACAACATAAACCATGACAATTTTATAAAAAATTGTAAACAGTTACATTTGTCTGCAATTTATTTTAAGAAGCCTGAGCAGTACTTGTGTTTTAGCCATATTTGTCTCATAACCAGGTTCCCTTTAACAAAGCTAAACAGAAAGTGCACTGCTAGGAAAAGTTGGCGGACTTAATTTATCTGCTGTTTATCCTTGGAACTGGTTTGTTTCTTACTGACGCAAAATAAAGATTGGCTAAGAGCTTATGATTTGAAGAACATCTTCCTGTTTTCGAAACCGTTTCCAGAGTCTTTGATTTTGTGTTAAGAATCATCAGGCACATGCGTCTAGACCAGACTTTACCGTCACTCATGAGTTCAGCATGCGGGACAGAGCGGATGTGTGTCTCTAGTCAATTCATTGTTTTGGTCCTCCTCATCTTTGGTTTCCACTCAATGCTCTGCCATAAATGATGCACCACTTTCCCATCCCAAGACGCTGTATAAATGTTCCTGAGCGGATCTTTAGTGAACAGTCTCTTTGTGGCAGGTGACGGAGCAGTGCAGGGTGCGGAAGGTGCAGTGCTTGGACTCATGGCAGTGTGGACTAAAGACCCTCACCGTGACTGTCGGACAGAGGCTTAACATCGACTGTGTGGAGGAGGTCATGAAGGAGATGGGACCGTACTCCTGGAGGTGAGAATCGGCTCAAGAACACATGAAGTATTGGTTTAAATCTGCTTTGCCATCACATGTTTTAAAGTCAACATAATTAGCATGGGAAAATCAACAAAAGCAAGCTTGTTTTTATACTAACAGACATGCTGAAAATCTCAAAACTCATTTTAACATTCTACTTCTGACATAGATCGAATGCGTATACAGTTAGTGACCACAGCGTGTTGTGATGTGCAGGGTGTCATGGCGGTACGCTCGAGGAATCATCACCTCAGACGACTCTCTGTTCGCCCGATGGGAAGCGCCTCAGCTGGACCATGTTCTGCTGGACCCTGTTGAAGAGAAACACGCAGGTCAGAGATCAGTTCCAGAACAGATATGTTGTCATCTTTTTGTCTGAAATTGTGTTTAGGTTTGTTTGTCCCATCTGTGTCTTAATAATGAAAACCAGAAAACGAACTTGTTGTTGGTTTTAGAAAAGCTAGCTTTCCTTAGCTGTAATGTCTTGTTTTAATGAAGCTTCTTAAAGTAAAAAAAAAAAAAGCTAAAATATCACTGAAATTACAACAAACAAACAGAAACAAAATAAAACAAAAGTCACTGTTATTCCTAATAATAAATACTCTTTACAAATTTATTTTTAAACCGTTATCTTGAAAGTTACTGCCCATAAGTCAATTTTCCTGAGATAAGAAAATGTTCTAAATATCAGAATATAAAAAAACATTTTAAAAACATGTTTTATATATTGTAAAAGCTAGTATTGGAAATTTACCTATGTCACTTAAAAAGTTCCTCGTCTGACTGCTAAGTACCTGCCCCAGAGCAGGAGCTAACAAAGTCAGCCCCAGATCATAGTTCCTGCTCTGTGAACATGCCTAAAATGGCGACTGAAACTAAAAAAGTAAGTAAGTAAGTAAAAAAAGTTCCCACAGCGCAAAAATTTAATATATTATGCTAAATACACATTTCTAAGCTTAACCTCGTTGTAACAATATTCTCTCAGATTCGGCTCAGATTCAACTAGTCAGTATTCAAGGGACTGCTGCTATTCCCCAGATAAACAGAAGGGGGCAGTATGAGACCATTACATTCATGTTATTGTTTAACTGGATCTGTTTTTTTTTTTCATGATAATTTTACACAAATCCTCAGTAGTGCATTCGAGCTTCGGCATGTTCTTATCTGTTTGGAGATGATATCGAATTGGGTTGCCTGGAATGTTCCACAGTATGGCATCAAACATATCTCTCCTGCATGTAACTGGCTTAGTAGTTTTGCCTGTGAAAACTGATAAAGTTGAATTACCTAACTTTGATTTGATATGCCTTGATAATGTGCATAAATATTTTTAACTTAATTTTTTCAAGCTATAAGAAAACAGTTTAAGTGTATGAATGATTCTAACTTTGTTTTAATTTACACTTGACAGACAATTCAAAATTCCAACTAAGGAACTGCATTTTTAAGGTAAACTACGTTATAAATGTGGAAGCAACAGTCCACCTATGACCTGCGGTGAGGTCGTGTGTTAGCAATTTGAACAAGTAGAAATGCCTTAAAGCGTTATAATGTCTGACAATTATACACTTGTCGCTCGGTAATAGTCAGATTAATTATAACTGTTTGACTGTAAAGGCCATCTCCCCCGGGACACTCTGCAAAAAAGATTCAGATTCTCAGTGAGACTTTCCTGATTAAGTAAAGGTCAATTATAATCTTACACTCCAACACTCTGCACAACTTTGTGATTGTACTTTTTACTTCTTTACTTAAATTTACAATGTTGTACTTTTATACTTTTACTTCAGTTCTTTTGTCACCTCTGGAAAGTAGTGTCTGTTTCGTTTCACCAAAAATCCTACAGTTTTAAAATGAAACTAAATGCAGAATACATATTTTGTCACTGTTAAATTGTGTTTCTGTGTATCTACTGTTTCCGGTCCTTTTTTTGGACATTTTTGTGCAAACTCGCTCATTTGGCCGTTGAGTGTGCAAAAACCATAACTGCAGCCACGCTGGTCAAACACTGTCAGTGCATTTTCAGTTCATGTCAACATCACTCGATGTGACGCCACAGCTGAGCTGCCCAGGTGGGCTGTAAAAATCCTCTGTTGGAAACCAGTCACCCGGTGTACAATGACCTCATCAGTCATTGATCTCAGATGGATGAGCAGGTGATATGATGTTAGAGGGATTGCATGTTCAAAACTTGCTTAGTGTTTTGTGTTTTTTTTATTTTATTTTCAATCTTAAAAATACTTGCATGGGCTCATGTGCTTATAGGGGACCTATTGTGTTTTTTTTTAATATTTAGTAAGAAACTAGAACATGTGCAAATCAGTAATTTACTCTTTGTTCATTGTAAAACACAAAGTTGATCTAAAACACTTAAAAATAGGAACAGCTCTACTGACTTCCTGTTCAAAACTGCAGAACTGATAAGCCCCGCCTCTTCACTTTAAAATGTAACTGTAAAAAGCAACAGATTTTTAAAAAAATATTTTTTATTGTTGGAAAGTGAATTTGGGACAGTATTGAACCATATGCTTCACTTTGAGTATTAATCTTTTGAAATATACCAAGTAAATACAGGAAAGTGGGAGGGGATAGGTGGTAGGTGAGAACAGGGATTTTCTGAGCACTTGAACTGCAGCTGAAGAACAATACAAGACATGAATGAATCAATTCAAATATAACTTTGAGTAAACTAATGATAAAGGAAGGCCATTATAACAAGGTTAAAAACTTAGAAAAGTGAATTTGACATAGGTCCCCTTTAAGAAAAGGAAACGTTTCATACATATGTCTGCAAAGTTAGTGAATAATTATCTTGAAGTGTAAGTAACTGGACTTTGGACCTGTGCTGCACAGCCTCAGCAGCTGTAAACCTTAGCTCATGTCAGGACCGCTCTCGCAAAACTCACATCACGCACCAAATCGCTGTCCATATTTTGTGCTGTGAATCAATATCTGTTTAAACACACTGGACGTTCCGGGCATCTTCCACTTCTGCGAGTCTGTTTGGAGTGCGGTTGTGGGCGGAGTAAGTCCCAGACCGTGTGTTTAGCTTCACTTTCAAGAACAAATATGATGCATTTTTTGTGTTTCTTCTTCAAACATGCTCCCCCACTCTGTAATCTCATGCACCGAAACCAATAAAAAGATGTAGTAAAGCTCACGTGAGAGTCATGTGTTTCCCATATTAGGAATTGAGTCAGATCTTGCCTGATGTGCCAAAACTGCAGCAATGATCAAAACAAGTCTGGATGATTTATGGACTTAAAAACAGTGTAAAAGGTTTCAGAGGTGTATCTATGACATCACAGAGCAGAGGCATTCAGGATGTTTTTAGTGTTGAACGAAAGACTATTTGTCTTCCTAAAATATCCATTGGCTTAAAACTAAACTATCATACATGTCAAAATCCCAAACTCAATTTGAAAAACACTGTAGAATCAGAACATTTGGAACACTCAGACCTTGTATAAAATCAAATTCAGCAAAAGTAAAACACCACCACCTCTTCTGCTCATACGTTTGTGTTCCGTTGTGCAGGCACGTACCGCTGTGATGTGCAGGACGCAGACTTTCGCCGAGTCAAGAGGATTTACTGGGGGTGCGAGTGCTGCCCCCTGATGTCATAAACCTGGACACGCGACGCTCTGGGGTCTCCAAGTGTGAAAGAGCGGACTACAACGAAACCGACCCCGACGTTCAACTGCCTGTAAGATGAAATTCTTTTTTTTAGTGTGTGTGTGTGTGTATATGCTAAGCTGTATATATTGCACAAGCTTTGGTTGAACCGCGTCGGGACATTTTCTTTAGGTTTAACGGATAAGTTTAGGCTTCAAGTCACTAAAATGGGTAAGTTTAGGGCTGGGGAGAAAGGGAGAGAAAGTGGGAGGGAGAGAGAGGAAAGCAAAAGATGAAAGGAAAATTTGAGAGGCAGCACAAAACCAGAGAGAATCAGAGAGAGAAAAGAGTCAGACAAAGGAGAAAGGGAGGGAGGGAGAAATAGAAAGAGAGAGTCAAAGAAAGAAAAAAAGGAGAGGGAAAGAAAGAGGGAGAGAGAGAAGCAAGAGAGGGAGAGGAGAGAGAGAATCAAAGAGAGAATTTGAGCAGAAGACAAAGAGGGAAAGAGAGAAAGAAGGTTGGAGGGAGAATGGAGAAAAGGAGAGAGAGGGGGAGAGAGAGAGAGAGAATTTGAGAGATATAGATAAAAAGATAAAAAAGATAAAAGAGAGAGGGAGAGAAAATGGGAAAGAGAGAGGTAGAACAGGAGAGAGAGAATGAGAAGAGAGATAGAGAGAGCAGGAGGGAGAGGAGAGAAAAAGAGAGAGGAAGAGGAAAGAGAGACACAGAGAGAGAAAATCAAGAAGAGAGTTTGAGCAGAGGAGAAAGAGGGAGGGAGAGAAAGATGGTAAGAAAGAGCAAGGAGAGAGAGGGGGGGTGGGAGAGAGAAGAGAGAGAATCAGAGCAAGAAAGAAAGAGGAGAGAATTTGAGAGAGAGACAAAAAGAGAAAGTAAAAGAGAGATGGAGAGAAAACGGGAAACAGGAGAAAGAGAGCAGGAGAGAAAGAGAAGGTGAGAGAGAGCGAGAAGAGAGATAGAGGAGAGAGAATCAGAGAGAAAAAGAGAGTCAGACAGAGGAAAAGAGGGAGGGAGAGGAGAGAGAATCAAAGAGTGAGAGAGAGAAAGAAGGTTGGAGGAGCATGGAGAAAAGGAGTGAGAGGGAGAGAGAGTTAGAGAGGCTGGAGAGAAAGACGAGAGGAGAAAGAGAGAGGAGACAATTTGAGAGATGTAGACAAAAAGAGAGAGGGGGGAAAATGGGAAAGAGAGAGAGAGAACAGGAGAGAGAGAACGAGAAGAGAGAGCAGAGAAAGAGAATCAGAGAGGAAAGAGAGAGTCTGACAGAGGAGAAAGAGGGAGGGGAGAAAGAAGGCAGAGAGAGCAAGGAGAGAGAGAGAAAGAATCAGAGCGAGAAAGAGAGAGGAGAGAATTTGAGAGTAAGACAAAAAGAGTGTGTCAAAAGAGAGAGGGAGGGAAAGTGGGAAACAGGAGAAAGAGAGAGAGAGAAGTGAGAGAGAGTGAGAAGAGAGATAGAGAGAAAGAGGGAGAGGAGAGAAAATTAGAGAGAGAAAAGAGAGAGTCAGACAGAGGAAAAGAGGGAGGGAGAGGAGAGGAGAGGGAGAATCAAAGAGAGAGTTTGAGCAGAAGAGAAAGAGGAGAGAGAGAAAGAACGTAGGAGGGAGCACGGAGAAAAGGAGAGAGAGGGGGGGGGTGACAGAGAGAAGAGAGAGAGAATCAGAGAGAGAAAGAAAGAGGAGAAAGAGAGAGGATTGAATTTGAGAGAGAGACACAACGAGAGAGTAAAAGAGAGAGGGAGAGAAAGTGGGAAACAGGAGAAAGAGAGAGAGAGAGCAGGAGGGAGAGGAGAGAGAATCAGAGAGAGAAAGAGAGAGAGTCAGACAGAGGAAAAGAGGAGGAACAGGAGAGCAAGACAGAAAGAGAGAGTTAAAGAGAGTGTGAGCAGGAGAGACAAAAAAGAGAAAGAGGGAGAGATGAGGGAGAGAGAGAAGGTGAGAGACAGCGAGGAAAGAGAGAGCCAGAGAAAGAACTAGAGAGCGAGGGAACGAGAGGAGAGAGAGAAACAAAGAGAGAGTTTGAGCAGAGGAGAAAGAGGGAGAGAGAGAAAGAGGATAAGAGAGAGCAAAGAGAGAAAGAATCAGAGAGAAAGAGAGAGGAGAGAATTTGAGAGAATCAAAGAGAGAGGGAGGTGGGAGAGAGAGAGAGAAGTGAGAGAGAGCGAGAAGAGTGATAGAGAGAGAGAGAGGAGAGAGAAAAAAGAGAATCAGAGAGAGAAAGAGAGAGTCAAACAGAGGAGAAAGAGGGAGGAAAGGAAGAGAGACACACACAGAGAGAGAAAAAGAGTCAGACAAAGGAAAAGAGGGAGGGAGAGGAGAGAGAATCAAGAGAGAGGGAGTTTGAGCAGAAGAGAAAGAGGAGAGAGAGAAAAAGGTTGAGGGAGCATGGAGAAAAGGAGAGAGGGTAGAGAGAGTTAGAGAGGCTGGAGAGAAAGACGAGAAGATAAAGAGAGAGAAGACAATTTGAGAGATGTAGACAAAAGAGAGAGGGAGAGAAATGGAAAGAGAGAGAGACCAGGAGAGAGAACAAAAGAGAGATAGAGAGCAGGAGGAAGAGGAGAGAGAATTGGAGAGAGAAAGAGAGAGTCAGACAGAGGAAAAGACAGAGGGAGAGGAAAGAGAGACACACAGAGAGAGAGAGAATCAAGGAGAAAGTTTGAGCAGAAGAGAAAGAGGAGGGAGAAAATATGGTAAGAATGAGCAAGAGAGAAGAATCAGAGAGAGAAAGAGAGAGGAGAGAATTTGAGAGAGTCAAAAAGAGGGAGAGCAAGAGAGAGAGAAAGTGAGAGAGAGCGAGAAGAGTGATAGAGAGGGGGAGGGAGAGGAGAGAGAATCAGAGAGAGAAATAGAGAGTCAGACAGAGGAGAAAGATAGAGGGAGAGGAAAAAGAGACAGAGAGAAGGAGGAGAGATTTGAGAGAGTCAAGAGAGGGAGTGATAGAGAGAGGGAGGGAGAAGAAAGAGATCAGAGAGAGAAAGAGAGTCAGACAGAGAGGGAGAGGAAAGAGAGACAGAAAGAGAGTCAAAAAGGAGTGGAGCAGGAGAGAGAAAAAAGGAGAGGGAGAGAAAGAAGAAAGAGGGAGGACGTGAGCAGGAGAGAGACAAGTGAATACGTGGAGGAAAAAGAGGCCAGAGAAAGAGCAAGGGAGAGAGAGACAGAGAGAGAGAGAGAGAGGAGAAGGGAGAGGAGAAGATTTGAGAAAGAGACAGAGAAGAGAAAGAGATACAGAGAGGGCAAGGGAAGCAAGGAGAGAGAGAGAGAGAACAAGAGAAAGAAGAAATGAAAAAAAAAAAAAACTGTGCGTCTTGCGTGCACAGATCATGGTATCCCGTTCCTGACCGTGGCGTCCCGCTGATCACTATAGCCATCTACAGACGACAGAGCGTCAGAGGTCTGTGTTTCAACTTCTTTTCCTCTCTGTGCAAAAGAAAGAGCAACAAGACTGTACCGCCGCCCGAGACCAGCAGGAGGCAGTGTGAGACCATTAAAGAGAAAGAGAGCAGCGTTTACATGTGTTTTTATCCTTTTATTTTTTTTTAGGTAGAATTGTAGTGTGATTAAAGGTACCTAACTTAACTTTAAATTTGAATGTTTTTTTTCTACCTCTATGATAACTACAGCGAAATGTGCTAAATCAGATTGCTGTGTATGTTTTGAATCCATTTAAAGCATTTGAGTTTTCATAGACAGTCAAAAGCAGCGCTCTGATTGGCCGACCTTGGTCCACGTCAATTTTGGTTTGTTTGTAAATATGTACTTAACCATAAGGACCCACGCGGCACTGAAGGGTTTATACATCATTTTATCAACAGATTTAATTTCTCCAGTTCACATTGACTTCTGATGAACCTCTGATGCATCATGGTCCGGTCATGTGACTTTGTTTCACACGTGACATAGGTGTGTTCAGATGGTCAAGACGTGCAGTCGGCTCGAGCGGTAAGGGGTCGGGGTACGTCAGGGCTACGTAGGCCCGGTGATCTCCAATCCGGCTCGAGTCGCTTTACAGCAACTGCTCCCGCTTCACCGCCTCGATGACTACAAATCAAGATGCATGATGGGAAATGTAGTCGGTGACTGCCGCTGATTGCTCTGATCAACGTGATGCAGTTCCTCCTCCTTGTCTTTATCGTATTTGTGACTTATATCATCACAGTGTTATCATGAGTCAGAAAGACCCAGATGTTGTATATACACACAACATCATTAATATGATCCTGATGAGCTGAAAGTCACTTTTCAAAGCAATCTACAGTGTGCCACTTTATGAGCTCTTTATTCATTGCTCTGGTTATGTGTGAGTGAGTCTGTGATGTGTGAGTAAGCAGAATGCATTTACAACGTTGTAGGTAGTTTTATTCAGTGCAATACTTCAAACAAATGCGAGAGCTCGAGTCTGTGAATTCATGCTCAAAGAGGAGGAGATTCAACTTGGACACTTGTTGAGCCCGAGAGCAACGAGGGCAGCCTCAGATCTCACAGACTCACGGAGCTCTCGCGTTTGTTTGAAGTGTTGCACTGAATAAAACTACCTACAACGTTGTAAATGCATTTCTGTTTCCCTCACGCATCACAACTCACTCACACATCACCAGAGCAATGAATAAAGAGCTCATGATAAAGTTGGCACACTTTAGATTTGCCTTTGTAAAAATGACTTTCAGCTCATCAAGATCATGTTAATGTTGTTGTGTGTAATGTAACATTCTGGGTTTTTTCTGACTCATGAAACACGTGTGATGTTATAAAAGTGGAAAATACAATAAAAACAGAGTAGGAGGAACTGCAGCACGTCACGTTTGATCAAAGCGAATCAGCGGTCAGTCACGCACTACATTTCCCATCGTGCATCTTGATTTTGTAGTCATCGAGGCAGTGAAGCCTCGACGATTTGTCAAGTCGACTCGAGCCGGATTGCTCTCTCGAGATTACCGGGGCCTAGCCCTGATGTAGCCCCATCCCCTTACCGTCTTGACCATCTTGAACACACCTATTTTTAAATTGGCTGTTTTTCCAACTTCACACAGGTGTCTAAATGAGCTTTTTCATAAAAGTGACTATTTTCTTGTTCAAATTAAGTGAAACTATTTCATTGTTCTGACAGTCACAGACGGAGTTCCTTGTCACACACAACCAGATGTTTACAGCAATCATTTAATAGAAAAGTGATCAAATTAAAAGTGCTGTAACACACGTGTCATTGTGGACTTTAGATTTCAAAAACCCTATGTATTGATTACTGATCAGGATCATATGAGCTGCTACATAATATTTCAGCTGATTCTGTCACATTTCACCTAAAGAACTAAATTATACTTAAAATGTCCGTAGAATGTATTTTTTTTTGTTTATTC